>WBMW01002736.1:29830-227104 GCA_013396635.1 Penelope pileata | reverse complement strand
TAGCACACCCCTGCACAGAACAGGCAGTGTCTGGATGGCAAAACTAACTTCCCAAGTACGGAGTTTCTTTTCAAATGTATGAAAATAGGGCAGGGAACATTAAAAAAAATGACAATTATTGGCGCGTTCACCTGAGTCGTGCGTTTTTCAATTTTTCCTGTCTCCTTTTCTCAAAAGTTTGTTGTGTCCTAATGCCCCATAATATCAGATTTTAATTTTTTTTTGACCATACAATCCGAACTTTTTTTTTTTTTGATGAAATACAGCATTTTTTAAGGTTCCTGCCCCAACTCTGCAGAGCGGCCGTGGCTGTCCCCGCTGCCGCTGTGAGCGGAGCCCTGGGCCGTGTTTGCGCACACAGCTCCGCGGGCACGCCGCTGTCCCGCACGCCGCCGCCTCCCAACACGTCTTAGGGAAAGTTTCACTATACTTCAGGCTTCCCCGTGCAAACACGGATTGGCATCCGAACGTTTCGGATTTGCCAAATTGGCGGGCACACGCTGGCGACGCCGCGAGCAGCGGGGTCAGGGAGAGAGCAGAGGGAGATACGCGCGCCGCGAGCGGGCCGAGGTCCCGCGCCCAGCGGGCCCGGCTGCTTTTAACTCCTTCTGCCCTTTTTTAAAGAAAAATGGATCCGAGGGGAGCCCGGTCCTGGCCTCACGGTTCCTTTCGGGGGGTCGCAGTGCATGCGGGGGAAGGCCGCGGCCTGGGGCCTGCGCTGCTGTCGTCGGGCCTTGGCGGTGCCTCGCGTGACACCGACGCTTCTCTGTGACTTTTTCAGGATGAATTTCATCCCTTCATCGAAGCACTTCTGCCTCACGTCCGAGCGTTTGCGTACACGTGGTTCAACCTGCAAGCCCGAAAAAGAAAATACTTCAAAAAACATGAGAAACGCATGTCAAAAGAGGAAGAGAGAGCCGTGAAGGACGAACTGCTAAGTGAAAAACCCGAGGTAAAGCAAAAATGGGCGTCCAGACTTCTGGCAAAGCTTCGGAAAGATATCAGGCCTGAATTTCGGGAGGATTTTGTTCTCACAGTCACAGGAAAAAAGCCTCCGTGTTGCGTCCTTTCCAATCCAGACCAGAAGGGCAAGATGAGAAGAATTGACTGCCTTCGCCAGGCAGATAAGGTCTGGAGGTTGGACCTCGTTATGGTGATTTTATTTAAAGGTATTCCGCTCGAAAGTACTGATGGCGAGCGCCTTGTAAAGTCCCCACAGTGCTCTAACCCCGGGCTGTGCGTACAGCCCCACCATATAGGAGTTTCTGTTAAGGAACTCGATTTATATTTGGCATACTTTGTGCACGCCGCAGGTAAGTGCCTTTCTATACCACTTCTCCACCTCTCGCGTCCCTCCGTCACGGCGGGGCCGGGTGCGGGGCGGGGGGGAGCGCGGCCCCAAATCCGCCCGTTTTCGCCGGGCTTTGGGGCGCAGCCGCGTGGAAATGGTTCTCGTTTTCCCGGGGTTAACGGCAATTTGGTGTTTTGGGCATCTTTCTCAAGTGTTATCCAGGCTTCTTTTTTTTTTTTTCCCCCTGTGGTGAAGGGAATGCAGGGAGATTTATTTATTTCTTTTCATTTTTTACTTTTTAGATAAACTTTGTATGTATTGTGCATGGAGGAGTCGGGGAGGGTTGGGGTACCCGAGGTTGGGGCATCCTCACCTGGAAAAGTGGGAAAGGGAGGAGAGCTCCCAGTTGGCAGCTGGGGCTGGAAGGTGCCAAAAACAAATGCAAGGTCATCATTTGGGGAAAAAAATGGGGAAAATGAGACCAAACCATTTAAAAAAAAAAAAAGAAAACAAAACATCACAGTCTATACAAGAAGAATCTGGGCAGTTCTTGAAACAAATTCCTCGTTGGGTGATATTGTGCGTGGGGAAGGCTGACGTGTTTTTATCTGCGATGAGATGGAAAATTTGGGGTTTCCTCAGTGTGTTATAGGATGTGCAGCGGGCTGCTGGGCTATAATGATCTGGCCCTGTGTGTCTGTCAAGTGATTGTACCGCAGGAAAACGTGAGCGTGTGGCATGCTAGACCCTGGTTGTCTCATGTGGGATGTGCAGAGGATGTGTGTAGGATGACGTGCATAGGACATACAGGTTGGCCTGGGCTTTGGGCTGACCTTAAGTGGAGGGGCTGTGTAGGCCAGGAGAACAGAGGGTGAGAGTGGGGTTGTGCTTGTACAGACCACGTATGTATAAATGCTTATCTAGAGGAAAGCTTAGCAAATTGAGCGCTGGGAGTCGGTCTTTTCAACGCTGCGTTGTTTTGGAGAGGTGTGCAGGAACTTCTGACCATCCCAAATTCTCCGCACTGCGTCCCCGCCGTGCTGTCGTGATGCAGCCCGCGTTCGGGCCGCACATCCAGGCCACCTCCTGCCATCCCACCGAGCACCAGGGCTGCCCCGGACCTCGCTGCGGGGTGGTTACATGGTGCTCACCCTCCTGGCTGCAGGAAGGCTCTGTTTGCTCTGTGCTGTGTTACGTGGCACGGCGGGGCCGGGGTTACCGGCTGTGGGTAACCAAGCACTTGTTGTATTTCAAGTTTATTTAGGGTGCAGGGCTGCTAAACACTGGTTGCTATTGCGTTTCCTAAGTGCAAAGCAGCCTCCTGCAAAGGGCGAGAGTTGCCAACAGAAAGCAGCGTCTGGGTTTAGCCAGCGGGGAGGATCACAGAGACGGGGAGGAAAGGGAAAATCCAGGCGTGAGCGCTGCGAGGGGCCAGAGGTTCTCTTCCTGTTGCAGCAGCCCAGCAAGAGACATTGTAAAAGTTCACTATTGTGATTAGGGATACAGCATCTTATCAGCGCGCTGTTGGCAAACACTGCCCTTGACAGCGAACTCTTATTTATCTCTGCATTCGTCATCAACCGGCAGCAATCACGCTCGTTGTCGTGGCTGTTTGCTGCAGAACGTTGGTGTGGGGCATCGGACCCTCACGCTGCAGATTTGGGGCCGCTGGGCAGCCAGCCGCTGGCACACACCGTGCCATGTTTCGGCTGCAGCTCGCTGCCCAGCACGGCATTGCGGGTTCGCTGCTGCACCGCCATGGGGACAAAGAGATTTTTTGGGGAATAGCACAGGGCGGTCGTCCCCTGCGTCGCTTCACAGAGGTGTCCTGGAAGCATCATCTGTAGGCTACCTTTTTTTTCTTCCCCTTTTTCCTCTCTTTTTTTCCCCCCTCCGAGGTATCCCGGCAGTCTTTGTTGCACCTGAACATTGGCCAAGTTGCCAGCCATTGGTTCCCGCAGACCCGCAGTAATGGCAGCCTGTGCCGTGTGCGCAACAGGGACGTTACAAAAGGAAAATATTAAGGGTCCTTTGTCTCTAACTCCGTCAGGGCCGCCCCCAGCAATGTATGGACCGCTTAGCTCTGGGGAGCAAGTCGCCAGCACAGATACTAGGTAGGCTGGTCAACTTACATATAGCGGATTTGACAAGCATCTGCTATAGTACAGAAGATTTGTAAACACTAAACAATGTTTTTACCTCCTTAAAAGTTTTGAGAAGTTGCCAGTATTGGCAGGAGGCACAGACTCCGAAACGTGCTTGAAGATATGTGCCAAAACCATTGTGACCTTTTCACCCATAGTGCTTTTTCTTCCCTTTTTTTTTTTTTTTTTACTCTTCTTCTCTTTTTTGAGGGAGCGTTCTCTTCCAAGATGCCTTATTCGAGATGACTTCAGCAGTGAGATGTCCCTTTCCTTCTAAACACGTAGGATAATTACTGCTTTGAATCCACGCTTTCTCTTCAGTAGGCACTATCATCTGTAAGGGAACACATGTGCTCGGATTTAAATAGTGCTTCTTACAAAGCTACCGAAATCAATTATTCTCTTTAAGAACTGGCTAGAAAGAGAAAACAAAAATATGCAGATACACAAACTACATGTCATTTTCGTTAAAAAAAGGGAAAAAAAGGAAGGGAGAGGAAAGGGAGATCGGTGTTTTGTGAATTAGAGGTTGACCAAAAACGTATTGAAATTTAGAGTATTGCTCTCAGTTTGCAGTTTCTAATCTGCTTAACTAAAAGCAGGTGGCATTTTCATACCCGAAACTTGGGTTTGCTTTTTAGTTTTCACTTCTTCTGCGCTTGTATCAAATGACAAGTTGGAAACCATTGTGGCAAACCGTTTTCTTTGTGGGAGTCGAACAGTAAAGCTAATTTACGGCCAGTCCTTTACCAGATGATCTGTATCAGAATCTACAATATACTAGGCACGTGGCAAGGTCACAATTTAAGTTGTTAAGGTCACAACCTTAGCCACCAGGCATTTGACCTTTTAGATAAAGTTAACCTTTGTTCATTAGTAGGCACTCAACCGAGAACTTTCTGGAGTTTTTTACTGCTTTGGAGTTCCTTCTGCTAATGTGATCAGATTGGGGGAAAGACTCGCAATGGAAGTAGTTAGATTTTGTGAAAGGTCCCAGTTTCCAGAGGCTCTGTCGTGGGTAGGGATGGGCGGCAGGCTGGGAAGCGACGCTGCGGTGCCCGATTTTGTTTTTTTTTGAAGGCCATCGTTATGCTCTCCGGGCAAGAGTTGAGCTAGGCAGATCGTTCTGGCCAAGAAAACCTTTTAATCTTTTGGAAGGACGTTTAAAAATCTGAAATTTAAGTAAAATCTGGGGATGGCTTTTTATTTAAATGCGCTATTTTTCCTCGTTCTTTCAATGTTTAGAATAAGTGCCCGAGAAGAGGCAAAAAGTCAGCCTTATTTCTGCGACTGCAGAAATTTACTTAAGGTCTAACTACGGTCTGTGGCCGTTGCCTGAGTGGTGGTTACATAGCACATGACCTTGAACTTTAGGCAGACCCACTTGATGTTCCCGTTGGCAGACTTAAAATATTTCTGCTCGGACCACCGCAGAGAGGCCCCAGTCGGAATAACACAAAAACTGGTGAATAGAGCAAGCGGCTGCAGATAGCGGCAATACCCGTGGAGGTATCGCTGAGCTCCGTGTCCGAAAGGTACAGCGCGCTTTGCGCCGCCGTCTTTTAGCACAATTGTTATTGATTGTTGCTGCATTAATCGCGCTAACAGCCGCAGCCGGGCCGGCGTTGCAGCGGTGCGAGAGGTGTTCTGACAGCGCCGTGCATCACCGACAGAGCTGCCGCAGCGTCCCCGGCTCCGCGCTCTGCTTTGCACAACTCCGGCGTTCGGCTGGGGAAAGTCCTGCCGGCTCCTATAGAACGCGCACCATCGCGTTGGCTTCATCGCGCCGTGGCCAAGGCTCGTTTTTTAATTATTTAGACGACTTCCTCGCTTTGCTGTGATGCCGCATTTATTATTTAATTTGAAATCAAAAGGGCCGCGCTACTGTTAGTATTCGGTGCGTTTTTACTTTTGTTTTGGCTACGGTATTGTCATTCCTCCGTACAGTAATCCAGATAGCCGTGATATGCAGATTGGCCAGATGGTCATGTTAACAGATTGAGAACCCACTTCCCACTGCTAAAGAGCAGGTGTAAGATCAGCGCGTTTTTTTTTTTTCTCCCTTTCCTCCCAAGTTTCGACCAAAATGCTCTTTAGACAGCTCATAATGGCAGTTAAAAAGAGGCACGTTTCAAATGGTGTTTGTTCTGTGGAGATAATATGTAATGTATATGTCGTTTTTACATGTATCTGAAGACTTTTAAAGCATCCGTGACATTTCCTCCGTATATGAGGCTTTTGAAAACCTAATTCCAATACATGGCTGTTCCGGCGTACATCAAAAACAGTCTTTAAAGTTTTGTTTGTGATGTTAATAGTCCCCATGCATTTCTGCAGAACACAGGGATTATTACATTCACTCCTAGCAGAGTGCTCAGCCAGCTTTGCAGCCAGTACTTCAGATGCTGAGTGCTGGGTGTACTGTGCACGTCCAGGGGAACTCGGAGAGTCGGAATTCGGATGAGATTTGCGGGCTGACAATGTGGTTTTTATTTCCATTAATTTTGGCCATTCTGAGACACGTATACATTTAAAGAAAAAAAAGTGAAACAAAGTCATCTCGTGGTTTTTCTGCCCCTCAAGGAAACACTGGAGAAGGCAGATTTTGCATTCCTTTAGGCTGGTAAAAGACTCCCTATACGACAGCAGTGCTGGAAGCCGGTGCCTCTATCCCTCTTAGCAGGCTGCGGGCAGCTCTCCGCACCCCAGCTCCCCGTGCCCGCACCCGGCCGCTCGGCAATTACACGCCCTGCGTGCTACAGAAAGATATCTCCATCTATCGACGCTTTCTGTTTCGGGGAGCGGGGCTGGCGGCTTTCTGCAGGGCAGGAGATGACAGAAGCAGGATTTAGGTCGGGACAACTGCGCTCCCCGCGCTGTGGTAACCGAGCCGGTGAGTATCCGCGATAATGCAGACACTAACTGGTGCGGCACTCGGGACGGCCTGCTCCGTCCCAGACCCCTGGCAGGAGTTCAGTCATGTGGTTTAGCTTTCCCCTTTCTCCAACAACAACAACAGCAGCAACAAATAAACACTGGATGAGGCCGTGTGTGATCTGCCCAGGATGTTTTCCAGGTGATGGGGCAGGCCTGTCCCCAGCGCTCCTGCCCGGGCCCGGCAGCAGGCCTTGGGGGTCGGCACAGAGAGCACTGAGGTTTGAGTGCTGGTGAGAGCATTACCCAACGCTGCTGGCTTGTCTACAAGCGACTGCACTTTTATATTTCCCTTCTTTTCCACCCAATGATGAATAGCATTAATTTAGATCTATTTAAGGCGAGTGTGGGAGAAACCACAATCTTTGTTGTGGTCACTGCTGTACACAGCGGGGCTGAATGTTTCTCTTGGTTGAGGCCTCAAAGCTGAATCTGGAGAACCCAAAACATCATGTCAGCTTTTCAAACCCTTGAAAGAGACAGTGGAATCCTAATTGTTCATAAAACCCACTATTTATTATTATGATTATGTATTTTCAGTGTTTCTCTCCGTTCGGATGTAAAGGCATCCCTCACGCTGCCTCCTCCTCCCCTCAGCGCTTCCCCTTCGTGTCCCGGCCCTGGCAGCGCAACCAGCAGACAAAACCCAGCCCTCCCAGCCCTCGGCCCTCCTCCCAGGGGCCGTGCTCAGCCACGCACACCCCGCAGCGTTGCCCCAGGGGTGCTGGCCTCGGGACCTTGGGGACCGTCCCCACTGGGGCTGCTGCTGCCGGGGCCTCCTTGCCCAGGGCCCGGCACTGCCCCCGTGGCTGCTCAGCCCGGCGCAGGCAGGAGCTTGAGCCGCAGATTGAATTACAGGCTGTAAATTCAGGGCAAATTATTTTAGCTTCCTAACAGCAACCGACCCTGCGTGCTTCTTTGCGACAGTGAGGACTTTGGGTAGAGAAGAGTTGTCGGTAGGGCTGTATCGCTTCGGTTTTTCCATCCATGTGGAGTTCTTTACTTCATTCATTATATCTGTGGTTATTAATTAATGGTAGCCACCAAAAAGATAGCTCCATACCCATGATGTACAGGGGAGCTTTGCCCAAGCCACTTCTTTTTGGAGGGGAGCATTTTGTGCCTGATTGTGACAGCCCGGCGTGTCCCCTCACCACAGCGTAGTCCCAATGGAAGAGGTAATGGTGCGTTTCCATGGTTTGGGGGAGTGTTTCTGGTCCCGTGGCTCCATGCTGGTGCCCAGGGCTGGGTTTGGGTGGGTGAGCTCAGCCCTGCATGGAGGCCTGGTGGTCAACGTGGCTGCTGCGGGGTGGGCCCGTGCCCGCGAGGTGCGTGGGGGCCTCCATTTTGTGTGCCAGCCTCGGGCGTGCTAGTGCAAAATGGAGAACAGAGCAGGCTCGCTTTGTTTCTGTTGGTCTGGGCTTCGCTCGCAGGATGGGGAAGGTGGGCCGGGGCTGGCCTGCTCACCAAGGAGCTTATGGAAACCTTAGAGTTTGAGGAAAAAATTGCAAACTATTGGCTCGTTTTATTGCCGGGTCCGTCCTGCACGCTCGCACCTCTGGAAAGAGAGCAGGCAGGCTGCTCGGCCGCTCTCTCACATTTGGGAAAAGTGCCCATAGCCAGGCGTGGAGGCTGATGTTGCCCACAATCCTGGCACCCCCTCGGGGCATGCAGGCCCTGCGGTGAGGCCCAGGATGGGTGTCCTGAGGGCGTCCATCCATGGGTTCCTCCGGGGTTCTGCTGTCACCTCCAGGCCCCTCGTGTCCACCTCGGGCCCCGGGCAGGCGTTCCTGCGTCCCTGTGGGCTTCGGTGCACATCCGTGCCATCGGATTAGCGAGATAAAATCAAGACGGATTTAATGACATGCTATTCTGAAAGTTTCCTGGACTTCATTGTTCGTAACTTGGACCCGTATCGGGTTATTTACACATGAGGATTAAAAAGCTGCAAACAACTGTGTGATTTTGGGGCTGAAAGCAATTAGCATATGTGGGCAGGAGGATACACTGCATGTCTGCGTTCCTTTAAAATATAAATCACAGTTATTTAATTATGTTTTGAGAGGGCAGATTTAGGATATACTGCAAAATGCATTACCTATTATACCAACATGATAATCTTATTAACCTTGCTTTCTACTTTTTAATTTTATTGTGCACCCTGCATAACTCTTATGATATCAAAAATAATTACTCCGAGAATACATGATGTCAGAGGTCCGATATGACATTTATCTTCACAAGTGAGGAGACGGCTATCTTGTGCATTGCATAACAGCAGGGCAGGCATCAGACAGGGCCACACCAGGGAAAGGAAGATGAATAGTGTCAGATACTGGTTAACGTATACGTGTGCTTTTGCAGATTTGTGTTATAGCCGAGGAGCAGCTTGACCAAACTTGATGAAATTTAGCATCATTGGGCCTCCCCAGCCGCCCTGCAATGTAAAGCCTGAGCATCGTGCTTGCATTTACAACACAACGCTCTTAGGTGAGCTGATATTTCAGAGTGGCTCTGTGTATTCAGCCCTGATCCACCCAGTTGGATCCACTGCTGAAATCTGCGTTCTCCATCCCATCCCTCCCAAGGGCAGCACCCACCTCTCTCTCTCTCTGTCCTTCACTTTGAATGTGTGATATATGTTGATATTTTCTCCTTATTTCGTGAGGGAATGGGTGAGGGTGATGGGTGAGGGGAAACAAATGCCATAATAATATCCCTTTTCAGAAGAATATAGTTTAATTTTGTGTGTGCGTGCAGCAGCTGCCATTGGCAAGCTGTCGTCTTTGTTGCCATGGGCTTTTTTTTGCATGCGTGCCAGAACATGATTGGATGTTTCAGCATGTTCATGTTTTGGGGTGAGATATATCTGTAGTGATTCACAGAATTGCCATTAGGTTGGGGGGCTTCCAAGGCAGGGCTGTTCGGCCAGGTGAGCTGGTGGTGCCTGGTGGCTGTTTGGCCAGGTCAATGGTACACAACTTGCTGGTGCTCCACATTTTTCGATGATGTAAAAAAAGGTCACTCAAAACCATCACTGTGTGAGGGGCTCATGCACCAGAGGATGTGCCATGGAGGTGTGCTCCTGCATGACAACCAACGGGCACACTGGAAAGGCCACCAGTGTCACCTGGGGGACAGGTGCTGGCTTTGTCCTGCCTGTCTCACCCGCCCGGTGCTGACACCCCGTTCCAGTTGATGCTGTGGGACATTGTGTGCCCGGCCAGTGGCACTGGCAGCTTTGTGCTCCCTGAGACCCCAGGCAGCAGTGCTGCAGGCTCAGGGGCAGGGCTCGCTGTGCCTTCAGGGTGCACCGTGCCTTTCCACGGACATAAAACCAACACCGCGTTGCCCGCAGGAGCTGCGGGTTGCAGCAAATCCTCCTGACCCTGCCATCGCGGCACTGTGCCGTGACCACAGAGGTGTAGCTATTTTTCCTGCTCTTTGGTTTCATCCATTTGTCATAATAACAGCGTGACTCATAGCATTAGTATCTAAACAAAGACCAAAACGCTCTCTGCACCGTCCTGTGCGGTGCATATGTCCCTTCTGGTCCCAGCCATCGTCACCCCACACTAAGGCATTTGGGAGTGCAGTAGTCAGCCTGGGATGCCTGCAGGCGTCATCCCTAGGTGCAAAATGCATTTGCAAGCTCAGAAATAATTCCTAGGGAGGCATCTCCATACAGCCCTCCAGGCCTGGGCCAGTCCTGCCACGGAGCCCTGGGCGAGGGGAAGTTTGCAGGGTGAGTGGTTTGCAGCCTGCTGCAGATTGCAGGAGACAGCGCAGGGCGAAGAACTGAATGCGAAGTGGGGTGTTGAGACAGCTTTATTCATGTTGTGTTTTTCTGCGCCTACAGATTTAGTCTTGTGTGCGAGGTACAGATAATGAGCTGCATGAGCTCTGTAATAAACAGCGCGTCTGGTTAAATTACCGTTGGAATATTTTTGTGTTTAAAGCCAGTACACGTGTTACAAAGTGCCTTGTAATGCACTGAGCAAACAGGATGAACCCCTGCAAAGGTATCAAAAGACAAGTTAGGGAGTTACGGTGTTTATTGTCAAGATGAACACTTACTGGAGATTTTAATACAGAAATACATTGTCAATCAGATTTCATCCTGAGGATATTCGCTGAAATTCTTGTCTGATCGTCTTACCCAGCACGGCTTTAATTTGATATGGAAGGAAACAGCCAAATCCCTGAGTGATGCTAGAAACTTAGGGTAAAATTTAAATTTATTTCAGTTCTTTTTTTTTTTTTTTTTTAAGGCAAAGTAGTTTCAAGTAAATTAGAAGAAAGAATTCTTTGTATCAGGCTGCTTTTCTAAAGCAGGGCTATTGTAGTGGTCCCTTTTAGGCAGAGATAGCTACTGCAATGCTGGCATTGTGCGGTGACAAGGACTTTTCCTGACGCGATGAGGACTTCATTAAAAGTAGCCAACAAACCTATTTACATTTGTTTCTGTCTTAAAAATTAAAAAGCAGTTGTTGTGGAGCTGGAAAGTGAATCCCAAAGTGTTTTGTTTTAAAGCTCCACAAAGGGTTTGTGTGGCTGGGGGAGATGGGCCTCAACGGCGGCCGAACCCTTGCGAGCGCTGGCTGGGTCTTGCTGGAGCAGCTGGGAAACACCCGGGGCAGCCCGGCAAGAAGTGGGGTTTTGTGGGCTTTGTGTTGTTGTTTTTCCATAGAGGACATCAGCTTCAGCAGCCGTGGTCTGGGTTGTTCCTGGGTGGGTGCAGTTACAAACAGCCACCGGAGTTCCGTGCTGTGCGGGGATGGACACGCGTCTCAGAGGCACACCTCGAGCTGCCTGCTCTTTCTAATGTGGGTACACGAGTGGGATGAGAGGCAAAATAATGATCCCAAAGCCCCCTATAATCATGGATGCTATTTCTTTTTCTGGTCAAAAGCTAGAGCTCAAAATCACGGTGGGGATTTTGAGAGCGGACCAGTTGTCTTCCTCATGCACAGCCTTTAGCGATAACCTCCTCAATACAAAAGTGAGGGTGCAAAGCCACAGGAGGGGGACGGCATGAGCAGGGTCCCAGTCCCAGCACTAAGCTCACCTGTCTGTGTTTGTGCCAGCGAGGTGTCCCTGGACAAGCTCCGTGCAGGCTCGTCGCTGTTGCTGGGACCTCTCTGCATACAGGGCCAGGACCCAAGGGCGCTTTGCTGAGTGCACCTGGGGCAGGGTGCCCATGGCAGGAGTAGCAGTGGGGGTTTGCAGGGTAAGGCTCGGTGCAGGCAGGGTGCTCAGTGCCCTGCAGGGGATTGCTGGAGCCGGCACTGTGAGGTCAGGAGGCACGGGGCAGAGCAACTAGAGTGGGAGCTGGCAGAGAAAATGGGATGGTGTGATGCATGCGGTTCTGCAGCGCGGGCCAGCGGTGTCTTTGAGTCGATCCCTCTGCTCTGAGAGCCTCAAGAAACTTTCTCTGGTCACACAAGCAGTGTTTAGCATTAATAATATTTCCACAGTAAAAAGGGGAAGGATTTCTCGAGCTGTCCCGCTCGTGTTTCTGCACAGGCTTTGTCTGCCTTAGCAACTTTTGAGGGAACTTTTCAGCTCCGTGCTGGACACACGGAGCCGCCAGCGCGGTTCTAGGATGGGTCAACGGGCACGAAGGCATTTAATGTTTTAATTGCCTTCCTCTGCTGATTGCTGTGATGACCTGTTTGTTTGGATTATATCTCTTTTTCGTATTATTTTTTTTTTTAAAGAAAACAAAGGAAGTACAGTGCTGCGCACAGAACAGTTATTAAAAACAGTTGGGAAGCATATAAAAGGTACTGTTTGTGTGAGAAACGGGACAGCTGTGATGGTCTATTGGGAAAGTGTGTACAGATGGTGGTAGGGAGGGGAATGATGACTACATGGCTGATAAATGAAATACAAAAAGCATTAAATTGGTGATCTTTTTAAAGAGTACATTTTTGGTTAGCATTTTTGGTGCATCATTAGGGCTCTTTGTCTGCCTCTTGTTTAGCCAGGAAGTGCGACGATCTTCACACATTTGTGGCTCTGATTCTGTTTACAAATAAGGAGTCTGTTTAATAAATTACATACCATGGAATTATTAAAGAAGATAATTAAGTGTGGGGGTTTCACCACATTGGGCATGGTGCGGGATCGTCCCAAAGACCCCACAATGCCACAAACACGATTGGGCGTGAATTGGTTACGGTCGCACGTGGGATTTCCTGGAGCCTACACAGATCTCTTTGTTTTGTGAGGAGTGGGACCGGCGGTGGGAGCGAGGCCTTGGTGTTTCCAACCTCGCACCAAAGGTGAAGCCGTGCAGGCTTTGCCTTTATTTCACAATGCTGAGCGGTCCCGAAGGCCGTGGCATCCGCAGTGATCAGGTTTTGAAACTGGTCAGTGAAACAATCTTTGCTGGTGCTTCATCCATTTGCCAGCTGAAATGATTCCAGGTGTGCCCTTACATGTTCCCTCTCACCGCCTGGTACTGAGCACCTCTGCTCGTTGTTTCTGGGTGCCACTGGTGTTGAAAGCTTTTTCCTTAGCAGTGAGCAACCTGCAGTGATGCCGCGCTTTTCTGCAAATATGTCGTGTGCCTGGCTGCCCCGCGAGCCCCAGCGCTGTCCCTGCCACCAGGACCCAAAGGAGCCTGACCCAGGGAGGTGCTGCCCTTGAGTGCAGCCAGGAGGGGTCCCAGCTTCCCTCTTTGGGAGCAGACTTGCTATTTCACTTCACCTCTTGCTGCTGGTACAGCCCCACGTTGGCAAATTCAAAGCAACGGTGTCTGGAGGGCAGTGGAGAGGTGGCCGTGGGCAGAGCACCAGGGGCTGCAAAACGGGGGCTCAGGAAACCCCCCGAAGAGGAGCATACCCAGAGGGAGCTTTTCCAAAGCCCTGTTGGCTGCAGGCTCACTTATGCTCTGAATTTTGTTGATTTAAAAACCGTCCACAAGTTTAATACCGCTACTTTAGGGATTGTTTGCTCTCCTGACATGCTATCACGGACACGTCTTGTTGCCTGGCTTGATGAATGACATGCTTCAGCGTGGCTTTTTTGGGGCCAAGTAAATTTTGTTCTGCGTTTTCTGGAAATGTAGGAAAAAAAGAAAGATTTAAAAAGGTTTAATGCGAAGAAAATGTATGACAACTTGATAGATTGCTTGGGACTTCAGCGCAGTAATTGTACAAAGTAGGTTGTAATTTTTTTTTTTACAGATGCAACATATTAAAAAGAACAATAGACAAAGAGACGTATAGCATGGGGCTGGAGAGACCATCTTGGCCAACCTCTGCAAATTCGTTCCGTATTGCACTTATTTAATAGCACCAAAATACGTTTATTGGAGTAACATCATGCATTTTCTTAGCTGATCAGATGTTGAGTCATTTATGGCTTTTTCGGACACCTTGTCCATAAATATGCCTCACCTCTGTAAAACAACAGAAAAGGCCGATTCAGCAATACCTGGACAAACAGCCCAGAGCTGGCCCTGCAAATGGCTGCTCGCAGAGCAGCCCCCTTGGCTCCCAGTGAGGACTTTTTGCTTTTTTTTTGCTGTAGGGCTCTGGGTCCTGCCCGGCAGAGTGCCCAGTGTCCCTTCAAGCCGCCCCATCCCCTTTTTTGGCCCTGGGAGTGCTGCACCCATGAGCAGCCAACAGGAAGGCAACAATTAAAAGTAGAAAGCCATTAAGCAGTCAGGTTTTTATTATGCTTTAGTGTTTTGTTTAAGTCTGTTCTTAATTGGTTGATTAATGTAAGCAAAGTCCTTCTCTCCCCCACCATCTCTACAGATGGCAAATGGTAGGTCCCAACTGTCATTGTGCGCAAGAAAGGTTATGGTTCAAAGTCAGAGATACAGAGATACCACCATAATCAATCATAGGAACTTGTCTGGCTGTGCCTGGCCAGGCAAAAGTTAGGCCTGGTAGCGATATTCCCTCCAAACCCATCCAGGGGAATTTCTGTTCCTGGAATTGGGTTTAGGGGAGACGTGTTTCCATGGGTGTCCCGCTGCCATGCCCATGGGATCAACGCAGGCGGCGTAGAGCGGTGCTGGCTGCCCTTCCCCAGGGCATCCTCCATGGCACAGTGCTGGGAGCTCCCCGGGCTTGGAACGTGAGCCTGGAAGGAATCAAAGCAGAAGGTCTGCTTTAAAGAAATACCTTCAAATACATCTCTTTTAAACTTTTTTTCAATCTAAGAGGGTGATTTATTAAGGCTAACTTCCTTCTCAGGATGAAGCTTAGAATTATGTTTCTGGTATTGATCCATAAAGAGGATTTGCATTTTATTCATACTATAAAAGTGCTTTTAATGGAGACATCGCGGTAATTGAATTTATACTGTGTGTAACTATCGAAGTATCTTTTTAATTATTTTATGTTATGTAATACAATAACTAAATCTAAAGCCTGTGAAAGGGGATGGCTGTACTCTGTCCTTAAGAGTAACATATATAGCTTTTAATATTCTAGCAGTGGAATGCAGTTAAGGACATTCTTTATTTGAGAAAAAAAAAAAAAAAGAGGGGGCAGAGAGAGAGGAGAAAGATTTCATTACATTCAGCACAGTATGAGACTAAGTCAAAGTAGTTTTGCTAATTAAATTCAATTGCTATCCATTAGACCAATGGAATGAGATGAATCTACCATATAGCTGACACAGCACAGGTATGCAATTTGGCTAAATGGCCATTTCTGGGCTGCAGCACGCGCTCCTCCACTTGCTCATTTTTCGAGGCTCACAATTCTCTCCTGCGCCGAGAGAAGCGGGACGGTGCCCGGCACCGCTCGGGGAGCGCGGCCGCGCGTGTGCACGGGCGGGAGCAGGGGCGAGCAGGAGCTGCTCGTCGGTTTGGAAATGTACTGCAGGAAGCTCATAAAGCCTGAAGCCAGTGGTTTTTTTTTCCCTCTGTGTTCATTCATGGATATTTCCTTCCTCTGCCCATCCAGCTGCGTTTGTGAGGCTGCGGGCTCGTGTAGGAGCCCATAGGAGCAGCTCCTTGTCAGCCTATGAGTTACCAAAATGACTTGAAATTCAGTTAGCAGGGTAAGTTTGCCCGTGCTTTGGCATAACATAGTACTTTGGGAGATTTTGTATGTCAGACTGAGACGACTCCAACCCCAGTGAAATGACAAGAATACCACTCAAGCGTTGGCCGAGACAAAACTTTGACAGCCAGCAAGCCTGTAATGCTGCTGAGTGCACAGATTTACACTTCCTGCCAAGATTAAAACGGGCTAAACCCAAAACGGGCAGTAGGGATTGTCGCTTTAAGAAGAAATAACACATTAGTGCATCGCGCTGGTGCGAGGGCTGCGATCATCCTTGGAGCACTTCTGCTTCCTGGGATCTGGTGTGTAGTGGTCAGCGTGGTCGGCAGCGCAATGGATGTGCAGGGCAGGAAAAGAGGTGCTGAACCTACGGGGAAACCTGGGTGAAGCGTTTTGCACCTCCCCTCCCTCGGTGCTGGAGATCCAGTTCCAGCTTTGCCTCTCGTTGGACAAAATCTCAGCACAGTTTTGGGCTTTGGTGTGAGTGAAGAGTCCGGGCTCTGCCCCCGAACCTCCCTTTCTGTTTCTGATAACTGCAAAGTGTATTTTCCTTCCAGCTATCTGTAGTTAGTGGAAAGAAAAACAGCCAAGTTGGGCTGACAAAAGGCCCAGCAAAAAGACGTTCTTAAATTCCCTTCCGAGCACAACTGGTTATGCTTTTTATGATAACTCTTTAGGGTTGGGGTATTTGCTCAATAGGATCCGGGCAAATAAATGGGAAGAAAAGCATCCTGCTTTAGAAGAAGGAAACAATTAAACCTCCTACTCTGTTATTTACAGTAACCACCTTTTTTAACAATTGTAGAAGTTCAAATGAAAGTAGCAGTGTGAAGAGGGAAATGTGGGAACTTTCATTTGTCGAGACTTTGCATTTCTTCTGCTTTATAGCCATCAGAAAAGAGATTGTTGTGCATTCTATTAAATACTGCCAGTATGATTAATTTAAAGGGTTACATTTTATTGAACCCTGGTGTAGATGTTCTTTGTCAACTCACATTCACTGCTAGTTAGAGTGTGTGTCGCATTTATCAAAACTTTCTGGAGCCCCTCTCACCTCATTAGCATGTGAATCTCTATTGAGCAGTTAATGTCCGTTACAGCGAGAGTGCTCAATTCTTGTTTTCAATAAGCCAGTTGTAAAATGTCAGACTGTCACTTGCAATATAAAAAAGCAAAAATGATGGTATTTGTAAAAATGTTATCACCTCATAAAAACAAATTGTAAAGACATGAAAGTGATCTTGGTATGCTTTGCTTTCAGAAGTGAGTTAGTACAGCTGCTTTAAATACCAGTTGTCTGGATTCCCACACTTTCCTACCAATGGAGAGGTTTACACAAGCATAATTTAAGTTACAATTACCCTAATTAACATCTCATTTGCATAAATTGTTGAAGTCAAAACAACAAAGAATTGCTTAAGAAGCTTAACCCTATTTGTCCAAAATAAAGAGATGAGTTTTCACTTTGCAATCAAAATTGGCAGGTTCATTATGTCCGAGCTGGAATACAAACCCAAGTTATACTATTAATTAATACTTCACATTTTTATGATCGGGCTGCCTGCTCCTCTTTGCAGGGTTTCCAAACATCCCGTTCCTGGTTCCGGAGCTGCGGGGCTGGCAGGTGGGGAGTCCCCAGCGCAGTGCAGTGGGTGAGAGCTGGCCCCTGCCCCACTGCTGCCACGGGGCCGGGTCGGGAGGAGCAGCACCCAGCGCTCCCAGAGCTCCGGCCCTGGGAAGAGGGCTGGGACAGCGATGGGAAGAGGCCAGGGGACAGCGGTGCCAATGGCAGCGAGAGGCAGGGAGAGCCTCTGGCCAGCAGAGCTTTGGTTTTCAGACTTCTGAAGGCTGCAGCACATTTTGACCCTTATCTTGGAACACAGAAATGCAGAAAAAGATAACGGCGGATTAAAGTTCTGATACTTTTTTTTTTTGTAAACTTCCCATTTGTGGTTCTGGGGCCTTGTGTGTAGGGGCTCTCTGTGCTTGCTGCAAAGTCCCGGTGCTGTGCTCCCGCCTGACTTCTGCTCGCTGCGGGCAAAGCGGATTGCTAGGGCTTAACCCAGAGCCTGAAGACAAAGGGAGTTGTTCCCTCCGACACTTGCTGCCCTGGGTAGATTAAAACTGTTCCGCAGGCCAGTCCTGCTACTTTTGCATACCTGCTAACTGTTTGCTGCAAAAAGCACTCTTGCCACAGCTCACCTTTACAAAAGGTGCCACCTTTTGCAGGCAGGGATGGCTCTGAGTGTCACCGAGAGGCTCAGTGCTTGGGGCTGGAGCAGGGGGGTGGCAGGCAGAGCACGGCAGGGCTGCTAGCGGTGGGATGGGGCCGCGTGCGGGTGGCGCGGGGTTTTGCTCAGCTGTCAGGTGCCCGTCTGCCGGTGCTAATGAAAGCGTGCCCGGACGCCGGGGCCGTATTTTCCCTTCCTGTATTATCTCGTTGCAGCTTCATTAGCTAAGTCAGAGTGAATGTGCATTAGCCCAACAGAAGTCTCGCCGCATCCCCGCGATGGAGCGGCCCCTCCAGTCGGTGCCCGCTGGATGGAGGTGCCGGCGGGGCACTCGGGGCTGAGCCTGCGCCGGGGAGCTTTGCAAAGCAAAGATCACAGGGAACTTGTAATCATAAAAACAGCTGAACCAAAGATGAATCTCGCCTACCGGTTTTGCATATTCTTTTTAAAGATTGCATTGTAATTGAGCGGTTGACTTTCGCGTTGCGCTCTTTTTTATGAGCCAGTGATTACACAGTATACGGCGCTTACGCTCTGAACATGAATGAATCTGCCAGTTCTACTACAGTACTCTTTATAAAATAACAAGGCTTACCAGGTGGCAAGAATTGCATAATTGAATTGGACTGAATCCTGGTTTTCCCAACCCAGAGCGGTTACACTTAGAAGTAAATTACAATTAAAAGAGACAGAATGTTTCCATTGTATTAAGAATCCTTAATAGCAAACTTTTCATCCATAAGGCTCTGTTCTCTTCCTGAAGCGTGAGAGAAATTGCTGTATGTGTCTAGCTACCATTAACGCTAATGGGAGCAACGTACATAAATCCCCGCACGGCGATGGCAGAGCAGACCCCAGATGCCTTTAAAGAGGAAAGTGCTTGTAGGGGATGAATAGGAGCACACGAGCCTGTCGGTCCCTGTAACAGCTGCTCTGGAAACACGCGAGGTCTCAATTTGAGGTGTGGGTTTTTGGTGGGTCTCTGGTTTCACCCCGAGCGTTGCCGTGAGAGCAGCGCTCCGCTCCTCCGCCGGGGCCTGCCCCGGGGCACGGCAGGCAGCAGATCCCGCAAGCGGAGAGAGAGAGAGATGCTAGGGACAGATTTGGATCCCACTAAAACCACGATTCATTTCAGGCCTCTAGGAAGCTGAAAAAAAGCCCAGTGCTGTTTGCCAAGAGTACCCAAGCTCCTCAAGTTTTGCTCACCACTTCCTACCCTTCAGAGCTGGGGATATTGAGAACATCTGTCTCCAGATGTGACAAGAAGAGGAGAGTGCTCCTCCTTCCCTCCTTCCCAGAGGACCTTCGGGTTTCCCTGCCTCTTTGTTTCTTACCCCTGCTCCCAGGAAGCCTGACAAGCAATCCCGGGCAGCACAGACAGTGATTCCTTCACCCATCCTAAGCAGCTGGGGAGCACTCTCCCATCCCAGCCCTCCCTTTTGGGCGTCCTCTGCCATGCGTGGTCCCCTCTGAGAGGAGGAGGTGTCGCTGCAAACCTCGCTTTTATTCAAACCCGGGTTCCTCCTGAACTTCCCGATCTGCTCTTCTTGATGGCGATGCAATGCACTGTCACCTTGCCATTAGGGCTAGGTAATTAATAGCTGCATAATAGAAGCGAATGCAGTTGCTCAGCAAAATGAATGATGTGTGCTGCAAGGGAAAGCACTAGAAAGTAAAGCGGAGCTGGAAAGTGTTTAGCGGGGAGAAATCTCTGCCCTTCATTAGGAGAAGCTCCAAAGAAATGTAAAGCGTGATCACATTAATCAGAAGAACTGGCATCATGCTATATTCTTCTTTGTTATTTGGCATAAATTGCAGGGCATCAAATGATTTAAATTAAGCTTATACCTGCCATAATTTTTGCCTGGTATTTAATGAATACTGGGGGGTGTCTTGGAGCATTTGGTTCGTGCTGACAGGTAAAGGCTGGATGCGACCCCTTCTTCTGTTCTCCTTTGGGCTCCCTGCAGGGATGGTGGGAAGGGAGAAAGTTTGGAGTGCATTTGTTACAATCAAGGCTCTGAAAACAAAACTTTATTGTGGGTCTGCCTGCCTGCCCGCCTGCCTTCCTGCCTTCCTTTCTTCCTTCCTTGCTTCCTTCCTTCCTTCCTTCCTTCCTTCAGTCCTTCCATTTGCCTGTAACCTTCACAGAACGTGCATTTGTTTGATCCATCGCTGATTGCTGATGGCACGAGCGCTACGCAGCCCTTGCAGGTATCTGTCTCTCACACTCATCCCTGCCTCCTGCTCATCCCGTAGCTCCTATTTTTGTAGCTGACCCCAACCCTGTGAAGGACAAGGCAGCTCTTACTGCACCTCCACTGTTGTCATGAAATGGCCACGGAACGCCTGCAACCAGTCAAAGAGCAGCTGTGTTTCAAAGAGCAGCTGTGTTTCTGTAGGGTCTGCTTTGAACAAGTTGCAATCATTTTTTTTCTGGCATTTTAGAAGCTCTGACTGACATGAGCGTATATAACGTCAGGAATACCTTTATATGATTTTTTCCATCCTGGTACTGTAGTGTAATTAGCAGGTTCAGGCTTGCTCCTGCGCTTTCCAAATGCAATTCTTCCTGGGGAAAGAAATTAAACCGAGGGATGATGTAGATTTTCACAGCCAGTCAGATGAAAGTAAGTGGTGGTTACAATTATTCAAAAGTACTTGGGAAAGTATTGAATATGGTAATCCTTGATAGGAGAAGGCACTGGGCTGGTTAAAGCACGTGGCTGGAAATGTGCAGAGGTTGGTTTCCCTTCCAGCTCTGCCACAGCCTTTCTTTCCTTGTGGCCTTGGGCAAATTATTTAACTGGTTCTGTAATAGGAGAGTTCGTCAAGAATAAAAGAGGGAGTGCCACCGTTCCTTTTTGTTCTGTTTGTCTGCTTAAGATTTCGAGCTTCCAGAGTGCAGCCCTGCACCAGGTATCCGCGCAGCCCAGCTGCAGCACACGCCACGCTCTGCCTGCTGCGACCGTTGTTCGGGCTATGCAGGACGTAGTTATCAGTCTCAGACCACGTAACAGAGATGCAGGAACTTAATTAAATGTAGCAAACTATCAAACTGGTGCGTTCAGAAATGAACGTAGATGACACCCACTTCCTCCGCTGCCCATCGGCTCAGGCGCACTTTGTGCACGGGGATAATGCTGGCCTTGTTCTCCTCAACCTTCCCCGCTCCACGGCAGCAGTGCCTGTGATAAACAGGGCTGCAGCCAGGCCTGGTTGTGCTGCCACATACACCTCCAAAATCTTAAGATTTCTAATGCCTTTTGCCACTGACATATCCCTTAAGATAGGAAGTTTGCTAAAAGTCATGGAAGAAGGATAACTTTTGAGGGCAGAGTGGTGGGACCCAGCCCTGTTGTTTATCAGTCCCACATTGCAGGGCTCCAGGAATGAGCTGAAGCTTTGCTCCCTGCTGGCACGTGCCTCGAAAGCCACCACAAGACTTTTTATTAGAAATGTTGGCTTCAGACAACCCAGAGCTTTGAAAAGTTAAAAAATCAATGACAAAGGCTTTGGCACGTCTTTGCAGCCTCTTTGTTCGGAATCAGGTGCAGCACGCAACTGGCGGACGGCTCCTGGAAGGGCTGCCCTCGGTCAGCAGCGTGTAGCTACTTGTCTGCTGCAGGGTCTGAATGGCAGCTATCAGGGAGACAAATAAAATAATGAATGGGTTATCGTGCACAGTAGAAAGAGAGGGCTTGGATGCAGTGTTGGGCTGTGGTTTAGTCCTGCAGCCTCAGGGCAGCAGCACTCAGGGATTGTGCACCCTAAAACATGGACGTGGGCTGAGGGTAGGCATGATATGGTGCAGGAGAGAAATGCACCAAAGAGGGTCCGTGGTGGGGTGGTCCCATGGTCCTCAGTGGAGTGGGACTGGGCGCTTTATGTTTGCTTTCAGAATTTCTCATTTATCCCTATAGTCCTTGGCCATTTTGTGTGTTCCAGTAGGGCTGCTGACACCTCATTTTGCCTTGGGTACCATTCCCACAGCATTGCCACAGCAGTTATAGCATACAGAGGAAAGAAAACAAATTGCTGTTGAATGTCCAAAGAAACCAGCCTGTTAGGAACAGCTAAAATTTGAAAAATGGTGAGCGAAGCAAGTGGGTCTCCAGGGAAATCCATCAAAGAAACACCTAGCTTGAGATCTTGTGGTTTTATTCAAAGTGGAAAGTAAGAGAGGTCTTCTCCTTCTGGAACCATTTTCGTGTCCTTATTAACACTTACAGCAGCGAGTGCCACTTGGTGTGAGGAACATACCCATAGCAGTAATGCTGTTCTTGCAAGCCAAAGAATTTGCATGTCCAAAAGGGATGTGTATCATAAATAGACTGTTTACAGTAGACTTAAATTATATGATGAGCCATATAACAGCAGTGAATATATCATATCACAAGCCCCTGCCAACCATGCATGACTACTATTTGCTTCTCCTCAGGCGGTAAACAAAGTTTTCAGCTGACCTACTGTTTAGTGGAAGTGCACTGAAACAGAGATAAGCAGTGCAGCTCATAATGCTGTATTGGAATAAAATCTGGCATAAATTTGCCTAGAAAGTAGAAGGAATGCATGAAATATTATTTCTTAGTTCACGTAGAACTTTTCTGCCAGCACGCCATGTAATATTGCATTGCTGATGAAAGGGCAGAGAGCACCGCTTGCATGGCACAGCAGTGCTGGAAGGGGTTCGTGCTCTGCTCAGGTGGCCAACACAACGTGTATCATATGAATTATCAACTTATTTAAGGTAAAGCATGAATTAAATACTTGAAAATGAAGACCTGAAGGAGCATATGGGGTTTAAGAAGTGCCCCATATCGTACTGAAATGCTGTGGGATTCCTGCTGAGCTCAGCAGGGCTCAGAGCAGCCCTTTCTTTACCTGGGGTTGAGTGGTCTCAGGTGTGGAGGGCAAAGCCAAAACCAGGTTCCCAGGACAGACCCTGACTTTACCGATGCTTAAAAACGGGCTGTTAGGGGGTTTGTGTATTGGTGTAACTCACTGTGGGCTAATGCAGTGCCTAATGGCAGCGTTGTGCGTGGCAGCCGGTTGTTTGTTTGTCTGCCTGCTCCCAGCCTCTCTGTTACCCTATTTATATACGCACACATGCAAAAAATATGAGAGTTGAAGAAAAATGTCAACCATATGTAACATACATGGAGATTAGTGACAGTAACAGTGAATTCATTGTGGTTTTGGCAGTCAGGACACCACGCAGGCCATATTTTAGAGTTTTAGACAAATCCACATGTATTCCAGAGATTGCTGTGGATTTTCAGTATGTGTGGCTCATTAGATACGCAATCTGCCTGCTATTCTCTCCTGTCACACAAAGCTGATGGCAGCAAACTGGCATCTTGGAGATGTTGGTAGCGCTGCAGATTTTAGCATTAATGCCAGACTCGGGCCTCCTGGAGCCGCGAGCTCTTCTGCGGCGCGAGGGATGCGCGCCCACGGTGCCTCACCTTGGGGAGACTGCAGACGAGCAGGCAGATGACCAGGAGAGGGCTGGTGTTGGTGCTTTCAGGCGAAATACAACAGTTAAAATCCAGCTGATCACCGTTCTTAAAGGAGGAAGTGGTAAACAGCCAGGCAGCGCTATGCTCAGATTTTTCTGAGTCTGTTCCATCACCAAAGCACAATGACCAAGTTACAGCTTTTGTGCATTGTTTCTCTTTTATCACAGCTTTAAAATACTTTTTGGGGGTTTGTAGGTAAGTGTGCAAGATAGACTCTTCTCAGATCCCTAATTTTTCTTGTTAATCATAGCAGCTCCATAACCCTGTGAATATGTCTGTATAGAGCAGTTGCTACTAGCAAAAATCTGATAATCACATATAAAATGTACAGCAGGCAAGAGTTCATTCTGTAGAAAAGTGCTACGCTCTTGCTTAGACCTGTCTGAGTTCAAGCAAGGCTACTTCCAGCACAGGGCCGAGTGCTTAAATCTAGGTGAAAGAAATTCTGGTCTGCTAATTTCAGCGGAATGTTTAAGACAAAGTGTTACTGTTTAATCTGGGCACATGATGGGTGAATGAATGTTTGAATGAAATGACATAATTGTTGGTTAGCCTGTATAATTTGGAGAGCGTTCACACAAGTTTAACTCTCTCTGGATGCAGGGCATCCTCAGTGCGGGTAGGGCTGCGACTTCCCTGAAGGCAGAGATGGTAAAGCCTCATCTTTCATTGCATTTAACAACTTCCTGAGCGATGGGCTGCGGCCAAGGCTGCCTTAGCGATGTGCTTTGGTTCAAGAGTGTTACCCTTAACCCCTCTCCTCACGTTGTATATGATATCTAATGCATCATCTTTGTTTTAAACAAACAATACACAAGCTGTTGCTGGCAGTGGTGGGAAGCTGGTGGTCCATCTGGAAAGCAGGGAGATAGATGAGGGGGGAACAGAGAATTAAAGTCGTTTAGGGGTGTATTTGCATGTGTAAACCCTGGGATGGAAACAGGATACTTAATAGCTTTTTAAAAATCAGTTTGAAGACAGGGAAGATTCTTTGTCTTTGAAGGAGTCTGTTAATAATAGACACTACTTGTGTAATAAAAATGTGGGTTTTGATTAAAAAAAAACTATGGCCCCATACCTTTAAAAAACTTGTTTGTTCACTATTTCTGCTGCATAAAATCCATTCACTCTAAAATTAACCATTTTTCCCTGACAAAAGTTCAGAATGGTATAAAATTAACCAATGATACAGCTTATTAATTAAACCAGTGGCAAAATAGCTCTTTCAGCGTAACCATCTCTGCAGGACGGTTACAAGTCGGGTTTCTGGCTGATTGCTTCTGTCATTCCCAAAGACAGAGCACCCCACCTCAGCTTACCACTGCCCAGCGTGCATCCAATATGCCATTTAAAACCTTGATTATAACCAGAGAAAGTTCATTGAAACCAGAATAAGTTACAAAATAATTAATCTTCCCTGCCATCTTGGATCCCCTCTCTCCAGCATCCAGCCAGATGTTTCGCATTGGCTGTACGCACAGCGCGCTGTAATCCTGGTATTTACACAGCTCGGGCTTTTTCCTCCGTCGTTAGCACTCTGCGTCGAGGTTGCACGTTTCGCCTTTGCTTAGGAGATCACAGTCGCTGCTAAATGGTTCCTGGAGGACAGGTCGGTGTGGCATGAATGGCTCTTTCAACACAAGTATATTTACAAATTAAACTCTTTTTTGCACACAGTGGAGTTTTGGGGTTGGGGCTGAGCATTGGGCAGGCGTCGCGCTCCGCACCGAGCCCTCCCCACAGCAGCGAGGATCCTCTCCTCCATTTCGGCGCTGCAAGGCCTGGAGATGATCTATTGAGCAGGTGTTTGTAATTTAGGGTTCACTGCTGTTCCTGTGGAAATCTGTGGAAAAAGGGACGGCGACGGTTGAGAACAAAGTGAAAAGGCAGCGCGAACAAGGCTGGCATTATCCGCGCGGCTCCCAGCCCGAGATGCACTGTGAGCCTGTGCTGTGCGTTCTATGGAGAGCTGCATCTTCCACCGCTAAAAAGGGCTTCAGAAAACGAGCGGGCAAAAGACCCGAGCGAGGAAGTCTGAAAAAAAAAAATAAAATATAAAACCTAATTGGGGCTCAGCGAGCAATCTGACATCGCTGCAAATCCTGCTCAGAAATATATGTGCTCTGCTTTAATGACAGCACATAGAGTACTGCTGAGATAGTGGAAAATTTTACAGGGAGTTTTGCTTAAGGAATGGCTTTAACTCAAGTTACCTGTAGAGTACAATGTCATATGGAAACACTTAGGGAGCTGTGGAAAACTTTCTGAAATACAGTGGAATTTATCTAGCAGAGCATTTTGCGGACGAGGGAGGAATATGGATTACAATGGAGTCGGTGCAGCGGGCCGCGGGGCTCGGAGGAGGCCGCTCGCAGCGCTGCTGCTGCAGATGAAAAGTACACATGGAACCGGGGGGGGACTCTGGCATGTCCACGTCTGGTATACATTTATGCTATTTGCCATGCACGTAACCTTGTTATATAAAACAGAGCCCAATAACCTTAAAAAGACGGACGGTAAAAGAAAGAAAGGTGCGGGGAGGCGGCTCTGCTCCCAGCCTGGGAGCCGAGGGGCCGGGGGTGAGGGCCTGCCCCGGGCTGCGAACGTGTGGGGGACTGGGACAGCCTCTGGGGAGCAGAAGGAGCTTAAAAAGACACAAAGGGGCAACTTTGGCTGGGAACAGGGCCACGGGAGCACCGCTTGGCCATGATGCATTGGGCTGGGTGCGGAGGTCCCCAGAGCCTCAGGGCCCCAGCAGGCCTGGGGGAAGAGGGCATTTTTCGAGTGCGTTTCGTTATGTATTTGCTCCCTAAATGCTCATGGCACTGGCCGCCAGAGCATCTGGGCACTTCACAATAATTAAAACTGACAAATCCATAAACAGTAAACAACAGGCTACCCACTCGGGCAGCCAAAAACCCACTACTGCATGAGCTCAATAGCTGCACCCATCTGCCAAAGGAAGCCCTCGCCGCCGCCTCTCGCCCGCGCAGGCCGCAGCCAGCGCCTTCCCGCCATGACCCCCTCGCCTGCTTCCCCTCTGCACGCTGGGCTCGGGAGGCCAGGAGGCTTTTATTTTTAGTTTTATTTTATTTTTCCCACCGCAAAGTGGCAACAAGTCCCGACACCCTTTTCCCTCTGACTTCTTGGCCTGCTAACCCTTTGCAACACAATGGGAAGGCAACCGCTCGCACCCAGGGGAGGGGATTTAATGACTGGAAAATAGAGAGAGAGAATTTACTTGGAAAAACTGCGGAATTAAAGTTCTGGACAAAACATGCATCACTGATGCATAACATTTTTGTTAATTGGGTCTTAACAGGTTTGTGGCTCAGGCTGTAATTATTTTAGAAATGGGTCACACCAGGCAGTGCCAGCGTCCTGCAGCTTGGCCGAGGTGGAAGGCCATGGCCTGGCCTGGGCCGGCAGCCACCCTCGGTGCTGAGGGGCCGCGGTGCTCCGGCCTGGAGCCCCACACCACAGCTCCGAGCGGGGCCGGCCCGCTGGAGGCCTGCTGGAGGCCCTTGTCCAGCCCGGAGCTCGGCGCAGGGCCCTCCTGCAGATCCGTGGTCACGTGCCCCAAGCACGGTGCCAAGCCGCTCTCCGCTCTCCTGCGCTATTGTTTTCACTCCTGGATTTTTCGTGTGTTTTCCTGACCTGCCAGAGGCAGTAAATCTTGCCGATGCCTTCCTGCACTCTAGCTGCAGAACGGGCTGCGTGAAGTTTTTCTTTCTTTTTTTTTTTTTTTTGACTAAAACGAGATTAATTAAAATATAAAAATGCGCCCAGCTGTGGTAAATCATTTCTTCTTTTTGCTAAACGATTGCTCTCTGCTAAATCCACCTCTGCTTTCCACTGCAGAAGTATCTCCACGCAAGCAAAACTCTTCTAATGCTCGTAAAGCAACCGAGATATTATCTCTCTAATTAGCAGCTGGGAAAAAAAAAAAAAAAGAGAGAGAGAGATCAATTAATGCTATAATTAAAACCAATACCTTTAGATCTGCTTGTGGTGAGGGAAGGCGGCCGTTACGCCGCGCGCTGACGGGATGCACGGAGCTTCCCCCCAAAAGCTTTGGGCAGCTCTTTGTGGCGGGGAGCCCTGTCTTGAGCAGCAGTGCCAGGAGGGACCCCAAAATGTTGGCAGCACCACAGCCCACCCCTCCTTCACGCAGCTCTGGGAAGTGCTGGGGTCTCATGGCCGGGAGGGGGGCTCAGCGCGGTTCTGCAGCTCTCGCTGGGCCCTTCCCGGTGCCGGGTAAGCTGTTTTTCATATATTGTAGCCTGGGAAAGCTGTGTTACTGTTAAAAGAGTAACCATATCCCTTTCTGAGCTGTTGCCAAGCAGATGTAGGGTTTTGGAAAGTTCCCAACAAACTTCCACAGCTGATACTTTACTGACTTGTTCTTTCTCCCTTCCCTCTACTTGCACCTATTTAAATAACCAAAGGACATAATTTGGGGGAGGGAGCGTTGCTCTGCATCTTCTACTCGTTAAATATAATTAATTGAGAGTGACCAGTTAGTCAATTACAGTGTACGGCTTGCAAAAGAAACGCAGAAATATCAAATATTACTGTTTTACCAAAAAGCTCCCTCTTCTGCGCTGAATGCTTTCTTGGAAGAACCAGCCGAGTAATGAGGAAAATTGAGCTCCTTCAGCCCTTTGTGCTGTACGGGGCTGCTTCTGCCTCTCACCAGGGCAAATATCTCATTTACTTTCCTAATGGCAGGGCTAATAATTTGGGGGGTGGCAGTGAAGGAGGAAGAAATAACAGCTTTTAAAGGCTGGCGTTGATAGGAAAGCCGGCGTAAATGCAAATCTCGCTCGTGTGTGTGAGTGTGTGCAGGGAGGAAAACGGGGCACTTGAAATGTGGAAAGCTCTCGCAAATCATATATCACGGGAAAGGTTTACGGGAGTTCAGAATATAGCGAGGGGTATAGATGTCAGGTTTTCTTACACAATAGAGGGTCTTTTGTTTCTGCACTCCCTCTTGGCAGGAGCCTCCGTGCCACTGCTGGCAATTTCCTGTCCATCTTTCACCGAGCAGCAGGGCCGGCGCAGGGGAGTAGTCCCGCATTTTTGTTTAGACTATTTTTTTAACGCTAAGCCTTGTCCTAAGCAGGATATCCCTGTGTATGTTTGGAGTTCCTGAACTTCTCTGCAGAAAATTATCCTTAAACAGCCCCTTCCATAACACCCAATCTCCAACTTCTCTCTGAAAAAAAGCCAGCCTTGTTTAATTGCTTTTGGTTGTGAGAGCCTGTACCCGCTGCTTAATCCTCCTGCGTCTCCAGCGCTTGGTTTTGAAACGCAGAACCAAAAAGCGGGGACGATCTAGCAGTGCCTCCGCTGTCCAGGGTTGAGAAGCCATCCCTGGCCCCCAAAGCCTTCCCTGCACACATGGGGGTCGGTAGGGCTCCAGGGATGGGCCTTGGCTGCAGTCAGGGCTGTGTGGCTCTCAGATGCTCCAAGCTCACAGGCCAGCAGCTATTTGTCATCATGGCTTTTTTTCTGGCTCTCCCAAACAGTCTCCTTGGGCGGCCCCATCTGCATTTGTTGACATCACGCAGTAAAGGCAAAGTAAAACCAGGGGGCATGGTGGTTGGCTTGCAGGGAGGAAGCAGGAGCTGGAGGCTCTCAGACCGAGCAGCAGAGTAAAATGCATACAAATATACCTCTGCAATATAGAAAAATATCTGCAAAATACAGGGCTGGGCAGAATTTGGATTTGAAATGCTACATTTTCTCCAAAACTTCCATTAACTTGGCAAAACAGCACCAAGAAAGTCGGAAGGGGTCTGTAAACCAGCGTCAGTGCCAACTGCCCGACGCGAAGGCAGTCGGGAACGTGATGCCCCCAGCAATGCGTTTTGGTTTAGGCTCAGAAACCCTGCAGATGAGCAGGTCGGCAGCATGCCTGGTGACTGTGTCGTGCTGTGCCCTGTGCCCTGGGGACAAGGGTCCTGAGGAGGCAGGGATGTGCTGGCCCTGGGACCCTCCTGGGGATGAGGGGAGCAATGGCTGCGGTGCGGGCGCTGCTGTCCCCGCGCCCCTGCTCAGGCATTCCTCTCGGTAACATGATCTTACTCCTGTCTGCCTTTAACAGATAGGCGAGGCTGAGTTATGTTAAACATGTTGAACGAAGTTTGATTCGCGACGCTTCGGTCTGGTTTTCTTCCTTGATTAGCTTTAATCAAACCCTCTGCGTTGCATGACCTTAATAAAGCTATTTTTCCTGACAAGTGAAGACTGTCTTAACAAGCAAAGCTCAACTGGCCTGAAACTAAAGCCAAGTCAAGATGGTGTTTTAGGTCCTCATTAAAGTCCACAGCATGAAGTAAGAGGGGAAATGATGAAACGGGTCTCCACCAAACCATCCCTCCTTTACATTTAATTAGAGGAATTATACGCAACCCAGTAGATGCCTTGGGAAGGCAATCACCATTGGGTTAATAAAGAGCCCGGCAGTATGAAAGGGGGCAGCTAAGGCTTTAGCAAGGAGTAAATTAACACCAGGGGCCGGATGGACTTGGGGATCAACTGGAAAAATCCCGCACGGTGTTAATATAAAAAGAGCTGCAGAGGCACCCGGCCCCGGTGCGGGGCCGATGCGCAGCGACCCTGACACGCTTCGGAGGGAGAGCTTGGCATGTTTATTCTCCCTGCAGTCCTTTCCTTCGGTTACTGCTGACTCATGCAGGTTGGGTGAAATATTGACGGCCGTGGCCGGCCAGGCAGCGAGGCGAGGAGGCGAAGGAAAAGCCCCGGCAGTGAGTGATGCCACGGGGCTTGGCAGGGGGAGAGGAAATCAGCCACATGCAGACAGAATGCGGTCAAGCAGCCGCCCCACACAGAGGATGTCCCTTGCGCTCATTAGCATTGTGTTTGTAACAGAGCTTATCAAAAAACAGCCAACAGACATAATCTGTGGTTTACGCTTTCTTTCGTTCTTTTTTTTTTTTCACTCTCTTTTTTTCTTTTTTTTTTTTTTTTTTTCCTCTTTTTTTTTTTTTTTTTTTTTTTTTTTTTTTTTTTTTTTTCTGAGGGTTTCTAAAGGATGTAATCCACTCTGTTTTTATTGCCTCTGCCTCTGGACGTGCCGCAGCTCCAGCCAGCAGTTATTTCAGCGTCTCCAGCCTCCCTGCGAAGGTCTGCACTGCTGAGGGCTCGACTGCTACTAAATTGCAAACCGCAGGGCTGCCTTAACCCTTCTCCTCCTGCACCACTCCCCGCAGTTTGGGTGTTACAGGCTGTTTCCATTAGAGGAGAGGCTGCTTACCAAGCGCCGCGGTGCTTCGCTGCGGCCCCGTGTGTTCGGAGGGGCTGCGCACAGCCCGGCTCCAGCACCGCGGGGAGCAGCCCCAGATGCTTTCCATGGGGCCCCTTCCCCAACCTGAGCCCCTGGGGCTTTCTGCCAGCTCCTCCAAAATTTATTTCTGCGCTTTGACAGCTCCTCTCAGCGCAGCCAGCAGCCTGCCCTCCACGGCAGGCATCGCACCCAGCACCCTCTGCCTTCCTCCCGTCGTCCTTAAAGTCCAAGTTTTCCTCTGGGGAACAGAAACTTCTTGCTCTGGTAGTCTCAGAGCCACCTTTTGAGCACAGTTGCATTTGCAAAGCTATTTCCTGAGCAGTACGTCCCTCCCTTTCCTCCTCATCTCCCTGCCTGCAGGGATAAGGCAGAAACATTGCTCCGGCCGAAAGGAAAGTGCCGTCCTTCCCCGCGCCGGTCCCACTGAAAATCACTTCTTTGCTGGCTTCTCTAAGATGATATTTGCAAATAATTTCCTAAAAAGGCAATCTACAAATGGCACTGTTGTTACCCATATTTGTACACAGCCTCGTGTGCAACTGGGTTCCTAGGGCTCGTCTACACAGGGACAATTGAAATTAATGCGGAATAACTTTAAAGTGGATTAGCTAAACTGCATTACGTCCTCGTGTAGACACTGTCGTTCAGAAACAAAACGGCCTTAATTTGGTTTAGTTTAATTTGCTTTAGCAATTTAATAAAGACACTTTAAGTCTGAGCGAGCAGTTTACACAGGGATTTAATGCGGTTTAATTAATCCACTTTAAATTCACAATTTTAATTAATTAGGATGAACTTTCTTTAAGTGTTCCCCTGTCGAGGTGACAGTGCAGCATTTCCAGCCACCTGGCGGGATGACCTGACGATTCCCAACCCTGAAGGGCTGTAGCAGTGATGCGTGATGGCCCCGTCCCCAGAGGCCGGTACATACAGAAGTAAAGTTTCAAAGTCCTCCTGGCCTGGTGCAGTCCTGAATTACCTCTGGAGAGCCCCAGTTCGTGCTGTGGTGAGCCACCGTCCTCCCAAGTGCTTCAGGTTCTTGTGTTGCCCACAAAACCATAAGCAGAAGCGTCTGTCCCGTGTGGAGGGGTCGGAAAGCTGTGTCCCAAAGCAGGCAAAGGCGCAGAGCCTGCTTCAGCCCTGCACGGCACCGCGCTCTGCTGACCGCTGCGGTGGTTTCAGTTTCTCACCCAGCTTGCGCCGTGGTTTTGCAATGTTGGCAAACCCACAAAAACCCCCTTCTGTGTTGGAGCAGCGGCGTCCTGCAGATCTGCGTGGCTCGGGGTGAGGCTTTCTGGGGCTGCGGAGCTCCCGGTGCCCTTCTTTATTTACTGCCAGCAGAAATTCCCTCTTTGCTCGTTGTGCAGATGACCTCTCCTTGAGATGCCGGTGCTCCTCTGAGAGCAGATCCTCAGCCTCCCGCAGCCCATCAGCGAGGGTGGGTTTTCTGCACTGCTTTTTGCGAAGGGGATTGCGCCAAGGTTTCTTTCCATGAACTGGAATGTGGCCCCGCTCGCCTCTCCCAGCCCCTCGCTGTCTCCTCCTGGCCCTGCAGCACCTTCAGGGTTTGCTTTCCATGGGGTCCCATGGTGTGCCAGCCTTATCGCCCACCCCACATCCTTCTGCCCCAGCCCTGCAGCCATCTCCAACCTCCAGCAGCATCAGGTCCACCCGTGGATTGTCCCAAAACCAAGCTGTGGTTTTGGGGCTATGGACCTCCATGTCCCTCTGACTGAATAGAGGGGCATTGCACCCCTCCCAGCATGTTGCAGGGGGTGCTCGCTGTGTTAATGCCCAGAGCATCCCATTACTTATTCAGGGATTAAAAAATATCGGAATGGAGACATTTGATCCCCCTGCGATACGCGCCACCCGGCAGCTCATCAGCAAATTGCAGTTAAGCACGGGGCTGTGCGGGGCTGTGCCTGGATCCAGGGCTCGTGTTTGGTGGGGAGGGGGCAGGTGGAAGCAGGGGGCAATCAGCTGCAATTTGCCTTTATGAGGATAACAAGTAAATGGGTGAGATCACTGATGCACTGTTTGCTCCCTGCCCCATGCTCCTTGCAGACAGGGAGCGGAGCACCGGGATTTGAGGATCGCAAAGATTTTTTTTTTTTTTTTTGAAGGTGTCAGCAGGGGCAGAAGAGCCAGGTTATAAAACTCAGAGTGAAAAGTGAAGAAGCCCAGCAGATGCCAATGGATGGTCCAGGCACATCCTAAACCCCCCCAGCGTGGCAGTGGGAGGAGCAGGGTGCAGTGCCCAGGCAGCGGGATCGCAGCCGAGAGCACCCGCACCTCCTTCCTCGGCTCGGGCCTCATTTGTAAACACTAAAGTGCTTTTTTATGATTGCTCTGCCGGTGCCAAAACCAAACACACGCCTGCTCGCAGCCTCGCGTTGCGCGCTGCCGTGGTCCAAAGTGACGTCATGTATTGAACAAGGGGTCTGCCACCAACTGCACGCCCAGCGGTGCCAATGTTAATGAAAACCTTCTCTGCGGCACGTGGGTTTGATCCCTGGCTAAGAGGAAGTGGGGAAGAGCGTTCCTTGGCTTTTCCACTTGGACATTTCTAGGCTAAACAAAGCAGGGAAAGTTTTCTGTTGCTAAACGCCTGGTAGTGGTGTGTTTATCCTAAATTTAGGGCTGTTCCATTTTCTCAGCCGTGCGAGGGGAGAAGGGAGTTACAACCAAAGTGACGGCGAGTGACTGGATAGAGACAGTCTTTCTAAGAGCCATAAAAAGATTGCCCTTGATAGGGGTTTTGTCATTTTACTGTGGAAGTTGTTAGAAGGGGAGATCTCGTAGCGCCGTAAAGTTAGCCGCTAGATTAGCTATTCATATATTTTATTGGTAAAAAATATGACAGAGGGATTATTGTGCGAGGACTTTGTGGAAAATAAAAGAGATAAAAGCAGTTTAACTGTCAGTGCATTAAGGCTGTGGTTAGCTCTGCATAGTGTTACGGGATGGAAGAGGCCGGCTCTCTGGTGCTGTTCCTTTGGGATGGCCACGCTCCGCAGCAGGGGTGGTGGGAGCGATGAGCCCAGGTAGCTGCTAGTGCAGAAGGAGATCCCTCCGTGTTGGTGTGCCCAAAGGGATGGAGGCCCTGAGGCACGAGGCTGCAGCTTGCTCCTGGATCCATGCAGCCGTCCTCATCTGGCTGCAAAGGGGCTGCTGGCCATGTGAACAAATATAGCGATGGCAATCCCATTTCTGTAGCAGTTTTTTTTTTTTTTTTCCCATTTTCCTGTGTTTTTGACTGCAGACGTTCAGAAGTCCTGGACGAAAGGCTGCGGTAAACATACAAATTGCTCACACAGCCAACGTGCAGGGAGCACGCATGGGGCCGGCCGCAGCCGCGCGTCCATCTGCGCAGCACATGTGTGCGGGGGCCGAGCCCCGACGGCTCTGGGCACTCGTGGCAGCGGGTTTTGGCATGGTGGGGGCTGTCACAGGAGGGTCCAGTACAAGGGGACCCTGTGCTGGTGGCGGGGACTCTCCTCCTTGGTGTCCCCACGTTCTCTTGAGGAGCAAAGTGGGATGCAGAAGTGTCCGGGATGGAGGCCCTGCTCTGTGGAGTGCGGGAGAATGGAAAGGGGGCTCGGGAGCACTGGGTTTGGAGGGTTTGGGAGGCATGCTTGGGTCCACGCTGTTCAGCGCAGCGCTGAGCTGCTGCTTTTTGGAAGATACAGACGCTGCGTGGAACAGATGTCTTCATCGTTGGCTACACACTAATAGAAATCTGTGTTGTCATTGTCACCAGCAGCACAGGATTACGTTCTGAATGTATAGCTTCCTTCATGTGAAACCAAGCTATGCAGCACCTAAACCTTTCTCCATCCTTAGAGTCTGGCCGTGGGGTGTTCCATCCAGCCACGCTGCTCCTGGGTGCAGACAGCGTCCTGCGGTGCCTCGTGGGCCACTGCTGCACTTTGCAGGGTTGGACACTTCAATGTCTTGATCCATCCTGCTTTGCATGCCAGAGTGTTTTCATTAGCACAGCATTCATGCATGTGAGATTGTCGCTAACTGATATAATTAACCAGGGTGTCAAAGGCTATTTGTTTATTGCACATGCAACGGCTTTTCTGGAGTAAGAAACCCGTTCTGCTGACACAGTGCGAATGGGAACGCACTAAACTGGGGGAATAGCCCTGAGCCGGATGTGGAAGTTATGAATAATGATTGCATTTAGCAGAAGAGAAAATAACACCGCGGGTTTGAGCAGGTTTGTCTAAAGGTGATCAGTGTCAGAAGAAAGAAAGGAGGGGATGAAGAAGAAAAGAGCTTGTCTGATCATTTCCTTGAACCCATAATTATTATTATTTCCTATAAAGCGAACTGATCTTTGGTGATAGTGAAGCCAGATGATGACTAAAAATAAATTTGTTAACTGCGGGGCAGAAACCGCTGGAATCCTCCTTGGAGGCAGCGGTAAGGCGCTGGCTGCCCAGCCTTTGCATCAGCCCATCCTTTGTGATCCTGCTTCCTTCCCACTTCTTTGCTGGCTTTTTAGCTCCCAAGAATAATGCTATTCAGCAGCACAAATGTCTTCTGTGTCAGGTGCCTTCACTGTGAACTCTCTGGGCCTGCTGTATCTCACGTCTCTGCCATCATTCTGGACATCTGTGCGGCTTTTAAGGGATCTTTTCAGAAAATCTTTTTAGTTACTGTTAAATAAATATTGCTGGGGTGGTCCTCACAGCAGGACTCAGCAGTTCCTACACTGTGAAGTGCGGACTGTAGTGTCCACGATGTAAGTACTGAAGTGTGTAGTTTGGAATGGAAAGATGGGTTGTCATGTTTGTGAAGGCCTGCAGGAAGGTCTGGGGCTTGATGCTGGTCTGTGCCCCAACAAATCTGCCAGCTGCTGCTGCAAGAAACCCAGATGTATTCCTTAGCTCAATAAACATCAGAACTTCCCATCTGGTTGAACTGGAGGTGTCCCACAATCCTCACTCAAGCTCCCTCCTGTACCTCTTCTTTCAGATCAGCCGCTTCCTCCCCCATGGCTTCGTCCTGTGATGCCCAGCTCAGTGCCCCGTCCCACTCTGCCTCTGTTGAGTCCCACAGCTCCGTCGTACCGTCTCTCCAGAAGCAGTTAAACCATCAGCATTATTTAACACCATCAAAACTGACTTTCTTGCTCCCTCCTCTTCCCACTGCTGCTTCTCCTTCCTCCTGTTGCTGGAACTTCTGCCAACTGATGGCCAAAACCTGGGCTCCATCTTCAACTCCTTGTTCTGCAAACATGCAAACAATTTGTACCTCCCCAACTCTCTCTTGCCTTGCCCAACCCTCAACACATAATTGCTTTTGTTCGCTCGTCCCGGCTGCTACAAAGCTGTGAGTTCTGTGGCCTGCATTTTGTACATCTCTTCCACCCAGGCTGCCTTGAGCCCTCTCATGTGGATGCCTGATTTTATCGGTGGCCTTTGCCCCTGGCCGTTCCATCCTGTGTTATGGATCCATCCATTTACTTCTTGCTCCACTGACATGGCCCTGACTCCCCCAGCGCGTTCTCCCTTAGCACTCGCATGTCTCCTTTGCTCTGCCCTTTCCCTTCTCTCTCCTCCAGCTTTCATGTCCCTGTCACCTCCCATGACCCCATCTGATCCCTTCTGTCCTAGGCACACCCCTGTGACCCTCACCTCTCGTGTGCCTTCAGGCCACAGGGATTGGCCATGACACCTCACGCTCCTGGTGAAGAAAACCCACATACACCGCGTATCGGTGCATTCCTTCCCCCGTTAACTTCTCACCTGCTTCCTCTTAGCACTTTGTTGTTGTCTTTGGCTTATCTCGCACGGCAATCTCTGCAGGGCACAGTGGTCTGTGTGTTCCTGTAATTCGTACCGTGCCTGCTGCAACGGAGCCTGCGTGCAGTTGGGTATAGGGGAGCATTTCTAATGCAAACAACTCATAGCTAGGAAGGGAGTTAAAAAATTAGAAAGGACTCCAAACCCATGTCACATATTCTCTTGCAAGGAATGGGGAAAAAAATTGTTTATTCTGGCCCCAAATTTTAATCACCCAAGGGCTGTTAAGATAAAAATAGTCAGTTCTGCCTTCTGTTTATGGTATACTTGGTTGAGTGCAAGCCAATTTTGAAGCTGAACATACTGTCTGCTATTTTTGCTTGATTTTAGATTCCACATTTTAAATAGTTTCTTTAACAAGAAGCATATTTTCACTGATACAAACTTAGCTTGAGGAGAAGCATCCTGAAGTTCTAGCCATATTGAAGATCAGTGAAATGTAGTAAACTCTGGTTTTAAGGGTTTTGTTTTCTCCAAGAGCTGAAATGAAGAGTGTGTTCTGGCAACAAGTGCTGGCACGTTGTTCATTAAAAGCTCTCTTCCGAGCCTTGGTTCCCACACACATGTGCCCTCATTCTGCAGCGGAGCTTCCAGGCAAGGGCATTGGCAGTGCTCGAGTCTGATCTTCAGCCATACAATTTGTCTTAATTGTCTACTAGCATCTAGGCAAGACTTAGCTCACGGGTGGCCACAGCAAGGGGCCACATGCAAACCGATGAGCTTCTTAATGTGGGCTGCCCGGCAATCGGATGATTTAATTATCTGTGCCCGGCGCAGGCTGGCTGGCTGCTCCCCGTCCCGCCTGCCCCCGGGCTGAGCCGCACGCAGCCATGGGGCAGCTGCATTTGATCTCCTCGCCGGCGCGAGGGTCCGGCCCCGACAACGGCCTCTCTGTTCGGGGCTTTCTTTCCCCGTCTTTCTTTTCCGCTCCCTTTGGCACTGTGCCCCCGGCATCATTTGTGCGGAGGGGAGGATGAGAGAGCTGGATGGCAAAAACTTAGAACATGGAGTTGGGTGTTGACAATCCCAATGATTAATTGATCCTCTGAGGATCCAAGATGATTTGCTGAAGCATCAATAATAGAAATCCTGTCATTATCCACTATTTACTCGGTCTTTCTGCGGGAAGACATCCTGTCTCAGAGTGTCTGCATCACGCACGGCTCCCGGGGCACGAGGGGCCGGGCTGTCGCCCACAAACTTTCTTCCAGCGCCTGTGCTCCAGCCCGTGGTGGTGGAACCGAGTAGGCCCTGTGCAGGGAGTTCTTCAGGAACTGGCTGAGCAAAGTCTTCGTGCTCGCTTCTCCTGGAGAGCAACTCGATCCCTTTGATTAGCACGGAGCATTGGGGTGGGACGTGGAAGGCGGGGGGGCATGGTCTGGTGTTGGGGTTTATCTCCCACACGTGGGTTGGGAGCATAGGGCCTGCCCACAGGGACAGCCCCAGCCACACCAGGTGAGCTGGGAGGGAAGCGGCAGCACCAGGTGACCCCGTGCCCGGGGGAGGGATCAGGGCTGCCCCGAGCGTCACATCATGCTGTCCTGATCTCCTCTTATCTGCCCGGGTGAAGCTCCCTGTCTGTCTCACGCTCTGCAGCCTGCTGTGAGCGGGGAAACAAGGCCGACCTGAGCCGTGTCCTTTGCCCCGTGTCACTGCGTGCGTGAGCTGCAGGGAAGAAAGGCTTCTGATGGGGAAAGGCTTCCGATGGTCGCTGATCCTTTGTGGAAGCTCCTGTCTGCTCGAGGGCACCCACACTGCTTGTGCTCTCCTCCTTAACCATGCAAAGGGTGCTGCTGGAAAGGGCCCTGCATTGGTAATGCTGCTCGTGTAGGGATCTCAAAGGGTCTGGGGAACCGTGAATAATCCCTCCGCCTCCCAGTCTCCAGCACGGCTGCTGTCCCACCGCTCTCCCAACACGTGATTCCAGTGTTGTGGGTGCTGCAGTAATTTTTGGATAGGGAGAAGTGGGGCAGCTGGGCCAAGTGCAGTTACACGGATCTGCTCCAATTTTACCCCAAGATTCTGCAATATTTTTCATCTGTAATAAATGTAGGGGATGCAGCTATTTTCAGGTAGTGTAATTCCAATGCTGGGCCAAGGACCGTCTCCTGGCAGCGCATCTCAGATGTGCTGGTAGAAGGTGAAGTCTTAAGTATTGCTAATGCACTTTGCTCACAATCCCAGTGGTGCCTGGGGTGAAGGAATTTCATGGAGTTAGGCAAGGGGCACAGAAGGGCTTGTTTCTGTGAGGCACTTGGTTCTGGAACATGCCCTTGAGCAAGAGAGCCAGGGAGCAGGCGAGGAGCAGCCCTTGGGATGCAGCTGCTCTGGATCCTGCCCACGGGGTTGTCGTGATGGGTTCACTGCTCTGCTGGGAAGCAGAGTGTGGGCTGTCGCCACGCTGGGGGACACCCTACCAGTGCCACCACACTCATTTTGCTGCCCATTACAGCTTCCCCCAAGCTGGGGCCGTCTTGCGGGCAGGGGACAGGGTGACTCTGCGTGCCCTGCTGTGCCGTGGTCCGGCTGCACCCCAAGGCCGTGGCTCCGCGGTTTCTCCACTGCATGGCGTGCAAGGCATGAGCAAACCTGCGCTGGCAAGATGGTGTGGCAGGAAGGGACAGCTGATTTTAATTATTTTATATATAAATAACTTTCAGATAGCTTGCAAGTTTGGCAATGGCTGCCAGCGTAACAATGTGACCTTGTTACTCTTACCCCATTCCTCCGAGTGTTTGTCTTGCTCACTTGTTTTTCCATATCTTAATTTAGCTTGCAAGTGGTCAGGAAGGGGCTGGGGCTGCCTGTGCCCCTGCCTGGCCCTGCTGCTTCCCTGCAGGCACCGGACTTGGGGCCAGGCAGCCCACGGGGCACAAAGCCCACGTTGGTCCCATCCCTGGGCTGGGTTTGGGCTCTGCAGGCTGCGCTCTGTGCGCCAGTGAGGGGGCATGGAGGGGTGGGGGGGTGTCCTGGATTTTAGCCCTTTGGGGGTTTATTAGTGTTGACAGTGTGTGAACTCAACATCCTCTGTAATAATGCGGTTTTACAATCTGCATTATTCATGCGCGCTTCTGAATACAGGCCCACTGTGGAAGTTGGGAAGGAAAATTAATGAAATAAACGTCAGTATCCTGGAGGAGCACGTGAGGGTTCCCAGTGCCGAGCAGCTCCAGCAGCTTTGCCCACCAAGGGTGGGAAGGGGAAAGTGTGCTTGCTTGTCTGTCCTCTCCCTCATCCTGAATTCCTGATGGAAACCGAAAAGATTAGTTGGACACAAATGGGTCCAGCCATACAGATCGGTAATATTTCATATTTTTGTTAATAATTGCAGCTTGTTCTCCCGCTCTTTATTTATGGCACAAATAAATATGTACTGGATGGTTCTGAATGAATTCATCACAGGAAACACCCTTTTACTCCTAGGTTAGCGTTTAAAATTAAAGCAGAGAGCAGATGGCTGAGGATGCACGGGCTGGGTGAGCCAGACAACTGCACCGGCAGAGAGAAAGTAATTACACCCATGAATATTATTTGCAAGGGTAAGAGATAGTTATCAAAGTTGCGCATCTTCTTCAGCACGCAGCAAAGGCAGGATACAATCAAAGAAATAATGCCAAGAGGACTTAGTGCTAAAGGAAGTCTGTTTTTTAAGTCAGTCTCATAGGTGTTTTTGGGGAGGACTTCCCGTAGCTCTGCAGCTGGAGGCTGCGGGCTCCCGGGCTGGGACTTCTCCCAGCGAGCGCTGCTGTGGCATCACCCAGCACTTTGTAGGGAAAGCACGTGCAGAGAAATAAAAAATAGCTTGTTAGGTCAAATTAGTGCTTTCTTGTTATTCCTGTAGTTGTTTCCAAAAAAACTTTGCCATTTTACAGACTGGAGGAAGTGGCCATCCCTGTGATGGAGAGCACAGAGCTCGTGGTCTAAGCACTCGGCTGTGTTCGTGCTCAGTGTTTACATTACCCTCCAGATTATTGAGGAGCCTTCTCTAATTCAGTGTGCCTAGCAGGGCCTTCAAAGTGAAGTGTGTTTATGTTAAGTGGCAGAGGCCTTTCTTCCAAAGCAAAGCAGGGGAGGGCAGGACCCAAAGGCCTGGAGCCTGCACCCAGACCCGTGGTGCAGGAGGGAGCATCGGGAGCTGCTCTGGTGGGGACAGTGGGGAAGGCCCACAGTGCCATACCCGAGCAGAGCACAGCAAGAGGGAGCGGGGAGCACAGCAGCGATGGTGCCCGGCTCTGCACTACATGCACTCACTCACAAAGTCAAGTGCACGTCGGGTTCTCGCAGCACTCCAGCGACTCTGAATTGCTTGACATTGCGGGAGCACTCAAATCTCAGTCGCTTTGAAACTCAAGAGCCTGCGTGCTATTTGAAGCACAGCTCGGTTTTAAAGCGGAGGCAGGCAGCTTCCTCGCCTCCTGGTCTCAGGCTGTGTGGCTGCACACACGTTGGCCGCAGAGGGAGGGGGACCGCCAGGACGTCGGGGCGGGCAGGGGAGCCCCGCGGCCGCCGCGCGCTTTCCCACTGACGCTGGGAAGCGACAAAATGAGATTGCAGCCCCTGAATGTGCCAGCGCTGAGAAAGGGGACTTTAGAAATAGCCCCAAAGATAAAGGAGGGCATTTATCCCCATGATTGTTCGGCAGAGAAAGCGATTTCCATAGTCTGCTGATGGTCAATCGGGAGCATGCGGCAAGGGGCCTGCTGGTTGTCTCTGGCGGAGCTGACGGTTTTACTGGGCGAGTTTTGTTTCAACTTAATGAAGTAAGTACTTTGCCTGCGCCCAGGCGCTGACGGGGAAGGTTTGTAAACTCCTCGCCTTTGTTGGGGTGACTGAAGTATTTTTTCTTCCTTTTACCCAGCCATTTTTGTTTCTTCTCAAATGTGTCGCCATAGACAAAAGGTACGTTTACCGTTAAAAAAAAAAAAAAAAGAAAGGCTGTAAACCTGGCTTGCATCTTGAGTCCTGAAAAGACCATTTTTTATGCAGGAAGGAGGAGAGCCTCAGGGAGGGCAGGCACGGGGTGGGAGCTGCAGATTTATGGCCCCGTGGGGCGAGCGGCCCGGCCAAGCATCCTGCCCCGGTCCCATGCTCGGGCACCTGCACCTCCCGGTGTCAGTTACACTACAGCGAGCCAACGTGGATGTTGAGTTTGAAATCATCACACGGGCTGAGGTTTCTGGGCTGTTCCTTTCTTGTGGTGTGGAAGAGGCTGCTCCGCATGCATGCCGTGACCACGCGTCGGCAGCCCGAGTCCTGCCCAGCACTGCAATAGTAATTGAAGATATTTAAAAATGTATGTATCTTCCATCTTTCCCATATGGGCTCCTTAGGCAACATGACCTTATGTGGCCATTATCTGACCTCTCTTACACTTGGATTACTCGGTACAAAGCAAATTTATGGTTGTTTATTCTCTCCTCCTATCAGCTATTAGTGCCTAATCATATGGTCTATCGATCATGTGATTAATCGCCTGCCTAAAGAGGCAGCAGGTCCCGGGGAATGCTGCACTGCACCAGCCTGAACTTCAACCCCTTATACAAACCGGCGGAGCGCAGGCATCCGTCACTGCCGGCAGCCCCGGGCTGGTGTGCAGCGCGGCGCCGGCAGGCACCGGGCGCTGCGTTCCCCTTCCTGATGGATCAAACTCCACCTACGGTAGTAAACGGGATGATTTCCAATGCATCCTATAAATAATGATCAAAGAGGAAAATATGTGGGCCTTATTACAGCAGTGCCCGCTAGTGCTGCTATAATTAAGGGTCTGTCAGCGTTCCTATTATAAACCCTTATTTTCAAGGGTTTATAACTTGGCCATAAAATTTTGCTCTGGCTGAGACTTGGCATAAAAAGTCCCAGCATGTGACCAGTTTTTCTTGTTACTAAATTGTTAAAAAACCTACCGATCAGCCCTATTTTACTTGTAACAACACCCGTGCACCTTTGTGTTTCCAGAACCATTTTTGCTTCTTAAACAAGCTGCTTTTTATTAAAACGAAATTAGCATTCGAAAACCCAAAGTGCGCACCAAGCCGCTCTGCCCTTTATTTTCACCACCTTACAACAAACACATTCTTTGCTTCTGCCCGGCGCTGAGTTGTGGCCAGAGTTGGTACCCAGGGGTGCCTTCAGCTGTGGTTGTTCTGCATGAATCCAGAGGAGCTGAGTGGACTTTGGTGCCCATCATGCTTTGTTTCAGCCAGGCATCGAGCTACCTTGCTCTCCGTTGGGTTGAGTTATGCACTTAGGGATTTATTCTTCCCTCCATGATCCGTGCACATTAGCTCCTGCTAATGAGAATTATGGCTTTGTCAAAGAGGGGAATCTGGAGTTCAGCTGGAGTGAAACTGAGGGAATTTCACACTAAAAACACATATTAAATTTTTAAAACGTAAGGTTGCCATACCTGGTTTCAAAGGGAGCATGTTCCATTTCCAGAAACGTGTCCTTGATGTGTTAGGAAAGGACAGCAAGTTGGCTCAAAAAGATGCAGCCACTTTAAAACATTGATTCTCCCGGGACAACACGCCAAAATGCAAAAATAAATTAAACATAAGCAGATGCTGTGCCTCCTTTCCATTTTTGGCTAGCACATCCCATTATGGGACTACCAGTGGGACAACTGAGAATGACTGACATTTACTCAAACTTCAGGCCTTATTGGACTGCCCTGGCACTAGTGATAAAAAATTCAGGCTTATGCTAGTATCAAATCTGAATGTTTCGCCGACTTGTTAAGGCATGCACTGCATCAGTATAGTTCTTTATTCTGTGCCAGTTTTATCCTATTTCTGTTTTTTTAAAAGGACCTTATCGAGTTTATTAACATAGCCTTGGATTTTCAAAGGAGCACAAGGGAAATACAGACCCTGCTCCTACTGGAAATTACAACCTCAGAAAACCAGAGTTCCTACCCTGGCAGCGATCCCATGTATAAGCTCTTTCCATTTCCAGAAAAATCATTGAGCTGAGGCTAAGAACGTTCATCTGGTGCCTGTCGAGTGCATTGCCTGAATATAAACACAACGATTCTGGAGCAGAGAAAGAGCCCGCGACTTAAATGGATTTACACTGGCTAAGAACCTGGCCTTCTACACTCGGCTTCTGACATTACTTGAAAGTAAACATTGAGCTGAACTATTCAGTGATTTAAATGGTGGTTTAAGATGCGTGCTGTGACCATGCCGTTGCTCTCACGGTGAGTTCTACAACGTTTGATGGTTTCCTTAAGGTTGCAGGTATCCAAGATTTACATGTGCATCTCAGCTGTCATAAAAAAAGGCAAGAAAAAAGGCTGAGTTTCTGACTCTTGAGAAAAGCCTGAAAATGTTCCCTGCCTGCACTTTAATGGATCAGAAAGCAGAAGGCAAAGAGAAAAAGCGAAGTTTGGAAATGCCATGATTTCTGAGGTGTGACATATGCTTTTCCTGCGCTCCGGGTTGGCAGGAGGAGATGCACGGTGGGTGCAGCCCCGCCAGAAAGCAGGTGTGGGAGCCCTGCGCGTCCTCCTTTCCGTGGCACAGATCGGCTCCGCGCCTTTTTGTTACTCCCGTGTCTCATCACGCAGCAGATTGCTACAGTTTGTTTGCAGGAGATGTCATAAATAGTTGTGTGTGTGCCCTAAAATTATAGTGCTGCCTGAGTGCCGGCGAAGATGGGAGCCCTGAGGCTACTGAAGGGCGAGTGCCGTCAGCTCATGTCGGCAAGTGGCAGGTCCGGGTGCGTGCCGCGTGGCTGCAGGACAGCCAGGAAATGCTGGGGCAGCAACAAACACAGGTACTGGGCAAGCTGAAGTGCTTTAGTGCACATGTCACAAGCCAAAACTGTGGGTGAATTGTCTGTGGGATGGCAGCAGTGGCCCTGGTGCTGCTCCAGGCTGGCTGCAGTGCCCCTCCACAGGCCGGCCCCAAGATGGAGGCTGCGCGGCCTAGGCCTTGGGGCCTGTCCAGCCGTCTGTGGGATGCGAAATGCTGGGCACCTCACGCGCCCTGCTAGTGTCACCAAGGGCTGTTACTGCTCAAGGACAAAGTGGGGTGTGAGAGTGTTACCAGTTTAACTTTGAACAAGGGAACGCTCAACCACACTGCACATTTTTGGGCAGAATCGCAGAGAACAAATGAAGGCCGTGCGATGCAGAGTGCTCTTGCAGAGCCGTCGGGGCAGTTTTGTGGATTTGTACCAGACTGGGAATTCCTCCCAAGCCCTGGAAACGCTTTCCTCACAGTGTGAAAAGTCCCCCCAGAGAGTTGCAATTTTACAAAAATTGCATCCGGCCCCTAAATACAATGGTTTTGGAAGTGGAGCAGAAGGCCCGAGCTCAGGGCCGGGAGCTCGGTGTTCCTTACCCCGCCGGGGAGCGGCTGCTTTGCAGCAGTTTCTTCATCGCAGCTCGTCTGGGTACCGTTGGAAGCAGAATTTGTCAGTTCTGAAGTGCACAGATTAGAAAGGAATGTGGAATTTGGAAACGTGGCAGCTTGTAGCACTGTATGGTTTAAATTAAACCTTTTTTTGGAAAGCAGAAATGCTGTAGGCCACATTGAGGGGGAAAGCAACAGCAGAGAGGGCTGGCTGTGGTTTTTGCTTTGCTGTGTAACTGGTCCACTTTCTCTTGTTTTAACACAGATTTTTTTTTAAAAAAAAAGAAAAACGCCTTTGGACTCCTTCCGCCCAACCACACAGCTTCTCTGCTGACCACAAAGAGGAAGCTTGGTGCAGCAGCCGTAGGATTAATACCCACTGTCTCTTAACCCAACAGGGTGTGAAAACATTTTATAAGCTCTTTTTTTTTTTTTTTTCCCCTTTCGGACTGATAGTGCAGAGAGCATTGGGGCACGCATTGGCCTTTCTTGCTGCCTTCGGAGGGGACTGTAAGACCCACAGCCAGGGCTGTGCCCACCCCCCGAAGCCCCAAGAACTCTGTGCATCGCGTGAAGTGACAGGAAATACCGAGACGCGCCTGCCGCGAGGGCTGCGCAGCGCAGATCTTGATCAGTTGGAATATAATTGTTCTTAATGAAATGGAGACGACTAGCTCTTAACTGAACAGCCTTTTCTTCTTTAGAAATAATAAGATTAAGATTATGGATTCTATTAATCATTTGATCAGCTTTATTCATTCATCTTATTTCCTTTACATGCAAAGAGCCCCGCTCTGTACATGCCTTTATCTTTTAAGATGATGACATTTACATATTTCCTGGTGTGGTAATGGCCCGGGCGTAATACACAGATTGCTCCGTTCCGATATTGCAAACCGACTATTTCCATGTGCTAAGTACTCTGGGTGATGAAGATCTTAATAAGGTGATTAACTGCCCCGCGTCTCGGTGCGTTCCTGGAGCCTCCCTCCCCACTGCAGCCTCCCGGAGCCTCCTGGCCACCCGCGGCATCAGCACCATGCTCGGTGACCCGGTGACATGCAGGTGTCACACGGCCCTGAGCAGGGACATCAGAGTGCAGTTCCGATGACCTGCACATTAAGGGAATCTGCTTTCTTGGCATTCTGTGCCAAAGATGCTGAAAGCATGAGTTTTGAAGCGTTTGGGGAATTATTAGAAGGGAAATTTGTTCGTAGCGACAGCATTGTTTTTTCTTGCTTGGATGTGCTGTTGGGAAGGTTTTATTTTGTTGTCATTAGAGAAATCTCTCTGTTGTTATAACGCTTTCTATGTGTGAAGAAATACAGACATAATGTGTATCTAGTCCATAAAACACTCTTTAGGAGCCTCCACCTGTGGCACAGCCTCCCTGCACCGCCGGGGTTTTGCTGAGGATGTTGGCAATTCCTCTCCCTGTGCACTGCATGGATCAGGAGTCACAGGGAGTTTAGGAAACAGCAACTAGTGGAAGGCTCTCTACAACTCGTGTAAGCCGAGCTGCAGAAGTTGCACTGTGTCTTGGTCTTTTTCATCTTGGTAGAATTATACTGTAACTAATTGAATCCATTGATCACTGTCTTGTTTTTTTCCATCTTCTTCTCAGAGGATTCATTTCATAGTGTTCCATACATCAGTCAAGAAAATGGCTGCAGTGGAATTACCAGGGTTGATAATAAAGGTAATTTAGCCCTGTTGAAATTATTTTTTATGTATCTAAGTAGGGTAACGCATTCACACATGCTGCCTTAAATCTCACAGTGAAATACCTGCATGATCCAGACTGCAGGGTCCAGAAATAACTCTTCTTGATGAGCACAGAAAGTCGGAGGAGCCGGGTGAGGGACCTTTTGCAGCATGATAGCGACCGGACAATAAACCACAACCTTAATTTGACCAAAGAACTGGCCCGGAGCAGGATAAATAACTTCTGTTTTGTGCACTTCATGGGGCAGGGAGTGTTTTTGGATTAGCTAGCAAGTGCTTAACAAGCAAGAATAGCAGTAAGTGTCGAGAGAAGCAATGTATGTAGCTGATGGCTAGAGCCTTCCTATGATTTAATTCAGAACTAGGAGCCAAATCTGGCCTCAGCCAAGAGGGTTTTATTGTGGATGTCTGGTGGTGGCACTTAGCCCTCACTAAGTAACTGTTTGGAAAGGGATTCTCATACTAGATTAGGGTTGGTCTCGTCAGTAATACGCGCGACAGGATGTCAGGAGATCTGAGCTGAGGTCTGCCACAGATTTCCAGGACGATTTAGGTCAAGTTATCTAATCTTGCCTGCTGACACAGTTTCACCCCGAGACAAGGTGACAGGAGAGTTCGTGAAACGTTTACTTAGCAAAGAGGCATTTTTACTCTCGTTCTCACCCAGGTCAAGGGCTGAAAGCAGGAGCAGGCGTCTTCTGCTTGCAAAGCCACTGGTGCGCACCCAGAGCAGGGAAGGGGGACGGCTGCTCCCAGCAGCACTGCTGTGGGGCTGTGCATATATTGCATCAATATAGTTCTTAATTCTGTGCCAGAATGACCGAGTCGCCAGCCATCAGAGCTCACTCCCCACACGGGCATCCCCAGGCTCCCCGGTTATGGCTGCTGCAGGGCTGCGTGCGAGCACACGCCCTTTGCCTACATCAGCACTTTTTGGGACAATGTATAGTGTTCGCAAATGGGAACTGACAATGGAAGAAATACGGCAGAGTGAAGGGTTTAATATAAAATATTTATACAGTAAAGATCTTTCATCTTTTGTCAGTCACAGGGTAGGGAAGTGAGGAATGTATTGGGAGTACATTACCAAGAGTATGTTATAAATTAAAATCTCAAATTGAATAATACTGGCTGCTAATGTGTGCAGCGTTGGAAATGAGTCACTTCTGAATCAATGTAATTTACTGTGCCAGCTGAAAGATATTTACAAAAGAAGGTATCTTCTTGTTGTTTTTTTACTTAGATTTTATTCAACACTTACGGATAGCCTGTACTGTCAACACCAACTCATTTGTCATGGAGAGAAAGTCAGAGCCATTAATACCAAGCTGTTTCAGAAGCACTTAGGAAAGAGAAAGGTGGGCCACATGAGTGGCCAAGCAGTTTATACCCATTGTTTCCTCTCAAATTTAATACTGGTAATTAGTAGTACAGCAATTTTGCAGAGATTGGTTAGTGGGAGACGACAGAGTGCCTGTTTTCTTGTAGAAATACTGAGTGTAATAATGACAGTTTCCACTGTGTCCTCCTAGCCCAAGTCCTTGGGTTTATTTAAGCTTTTATTTGGGCACTGTAACCTCAGAGAAGTAACTGTTTGGTCTTGTGTTGATCAGATGTTTGTCATCTGTGGTTGTCATCATCTCAGGAGGTTGGTCTGTTGGTGAGATTATACAGGTGAGGCTGAGATGGCATTTATTACCTTGAAGCACTTAATGTTTAAGGTGCAAAGTGGCACATCAGCAAGGTAGGACTTACCAGCAAGGTGGGACTTTGCAAATCATAGGCTTTGAAAACAAGTGCTGCACATGAGCTGTCATCCTTTCATGGCTAGAACCGTTGTAGCAGGTCTAAGTAGTCCTGCTACAGTGCTAGACTTGGGTCTGTAGGGCGTCTGGGTCATGTTGAGGATGGTCACCACTACTGAAGACGTTCTGGCCCTGCACAGACCTCTTCATTGCACAGTGCAGACGTGCAGTAAGGTGTCCTTACATTGGGAATGGTGGGTTCAAACATCCAAGCAGATGCAAGTTACCAGAGGAAAGGCAAATGGAACAAAGCAGGTTCAGAAGACAGTCTAGAATTCAGATTTCTGCCCCATTCCTCCTTCTGCCATCAGTTTTCACTGCCTCTTCAAGAAGGATGCTCTGGGAATTTCCATCCTACTCTGAACTACACCAGATTCTCATTCCACGTCTTTCCCCAGAATCTGTGATCCGAATACTTTGTGCTTAGCTTCACCTCATCTAAGTCTGTGTGCCAAAACTGAGATGCTTGGTGGAAGGAGGTTGTCTGGGCTGGTTTTGTTGTTTGGTGAAATGGGAGAGGCACTCCCTGAGGGCAGCTCAGCTCCGCAGAATGCTTTCACAACTGCCTGGCTCTCACTGTTGACTTCAGAGGCAGCTCACTTTGGGAAGTGCCCAGCCAGCAGACAGCCACAGTTAGGTGAGACAAGTCTCGCCTCAGTCTCTCTGCCCTTCAGTGTTTTATCAGTGCAATGGAAATAGCTGCAGATAAAGATGGTGAGAGTCGGTAGATTAAAAGATGGGAGAATATCCAAAAGGAGAGGGATGCTCACAGTAACTCTTACAAAGACTGCTGGAGCTTTCCTCTTCCGTTGCTCATTAAAGATATGTAAAGGTAACTGTAGACATTACCAAATTAGTTTTAACTGTGGAGATGCAGGGGATCCTCTGATGGATGCAGGAACAGGCTTCTATACATAATAAAATATGTATTAAGGTCGTATTATAGCAGTGCAATAGGGAAACTGGAGTATTCTTATGCCATACTTTTTGGTAGGAATACTTCTGCTGGGTTGCATCACTGTCTGTAAATTTTATTGATTATAATTAAGTCAGTCTGCATTGTCTCTGAGAACCTACATGGGTTTAAAAATCAATACTCCTTATATTCATTAGGGGAACCAGTTCGAAAAGAGATGGTAGTGAGAATAAGCAATGCATTTATAGCTGTTTTTGTGTATACGAACCATTAAATGCTGACCTGCTCAACAGTCCTCATTTAGGGGTCAGAAAAGTTTTTTTTCCTCTCTTTTACCCTCTGAACAATAATGAAAATTGTCCCTCCATGGTTACCTGCCCTGGAGTGCAGCCACTGGCTGGAGTTCTGCTCAGTGACCTTCTCCAGGCTCCTCCTGGGGCCTTGGACAAGCAAGAACATGAACTGATGTTCTGTAGGGAACCCACTGAAGCCCTCTCATCTGGGTCACTTCTGTGGCAGCATCCTGTTGTCTTGAAGGGGTTCAGCAGTCCTCTTCTTTGACTGCTCTGTGGAAAAAATCTTGTGCTTGCAGTTACTGGAACCTCTAATGACCATACTCAGGGAAAGTCAGAACAAAGAGAAATTGCAGAAGGTATCTAGTATTATTGATTTATGGATGAAGATTAAGGCCAGATTGCCCTGTACTTATTCCTTTAACAGCCTGGTCCATAGATAGACTTCCTCTAAGTCAATGGGTTCTTTATGTATGTGCTATTTATTGAGGATAATGTTATCGTAGTCTGGTGCACTAAATATGTATGGCTCACCTCAGGGAGACAATGTGAAAGATCTTTGATGGTATGAAGGGTGTGAACACTATGGAGAGTGAAGGATAATTTAGGTTGGGACCTGGGAGTACAGCTAAGAAAACATACCATCAAAGAAACATGGTAGATGTGGAGTACTCCCCAATGGTAAAGTTAAATGCCCTTCAGCTGGAGTCATTGAAAGCAGGAGGAAAGACGACAAATGTCTTTGCAGGGATCATTCTGTGGGCACGGAGGTGGGCTGGGTGATCTTGCAGAGCTTTTTCTACCTTTGTGTTTTGTGCACTGCTTTGATTCATATTTGATTTGGGCAATCGTTGATCTCCATAATGCACAACAGATTGCCCCACTGATGCTGTTGTAATGTTTCCATACTGTGCCTTAGTACATACTGCTGTGGACTTTACTATTTTTGGTTTAGTTTACTGTATCGATGACTTCAGTATTAGTGGTGCTCCAGGATGGTAAGGAAGTGGCACAAAACAAGGCATGTTCTTAACTCATGAAACCTTGTGGCATCCCGGAGGGAGTTAGATTCATGCATGAGTTCTGACTGCATTTGAGAAGCTGGTGGTTGGAACATGTCAGCATTCATCCACATCCCAAAAATAACAGTAGCAAAACTGGCATTTAAGTGGCAATATGAAAACACCACAAGGGAAAGACCAAGGGAAACTGAGTCTAAGTAGGACTCAAAGTGCTTTTGAGATTACATAGCAAAATAACTTTCTCAGCCTGGACTCTGCTTTTTCTACATCACCAACGTTTTAATTTTTGTGTGCAGCCATCTGATACTGTTAACTACTTATAAGTGTGCACATATGTATAAATATGTAAAATAAAATGAGATAGATCTTGCTGAAATGTCCAAGACAATGTCCATGCAAAACTGTAGAGCATTTATTTTCTGGATTCCAGTCTAAGCTGCTGTAAAGATCTGGCCAGAGCTGCCTCAGGGCAGCAGCAAAACCTGCAGGCTGGGCTTTAAAAAGCACAGAAGTTGTTGTGAGAAATGTTCCTCGGCTGTAGTACTTTGAGGCTGTCATTTAGATAAAAACCACTGCCCAAAGCTAGAACGCCCCGGAAATTTTTCAGGAAGATTGGAAGGGGCCTGAATAGCCGAGCTTACCCCAGGCCACCGGCAAGTGAAGGTCTGGTGGTGTCTGCCTTGGCAATATTTTCCAGTGCATGCACTCAGCTGTAGTGATTCATTAGAAAAGAAGTTTAATTGTGGCCAGTAGTCGAGACTATTTCTTTGTACTCTCTTATCAATGTTTTCCGTTTGCAGCAGGACTTGGCTTGTTTGTTAATACCAAGTTCTCCGTTTGTTTGGAAAACAAGGCTGGACTTATCCTATTGTTTGGCAGGAGAGAAGAAAGCAGAAATGCAACCCCTCTAAAGCCCAAGAGCAAGCAAAAGGGAAAGTTAGCTCAGGAGAAGTTACTCATTCAGTGGGAATTGGCACAGCTGCACTGAAGTAGGCAAATGAGCGTCCAAGGTCTTGTTTTCATCTAAGGCATGTGCAGGATTGTTACACAGAGACCGAATCTGGCCAGTGGCTTGGAGTTACTCCTCAGAAATGCTTTAAAAACAAAAAATAGTTTGCTTGGACATCTTAAAAACCCACAGCCTTGCTCAATATAAAAACTAACACACGTATTGCTTTTCTCAGAGTAGCAACCCTGAAGTTCACAACGTGCCGTGCAGTTTGGGTTCGGTTATACCACCTGGTGCATAAAGAATTGTCATTTTAGAAACTACTGACATGAGTGATTGTTCATGTGGCATTGTGTGTTTAAAATGCAACTTTGAACTGGATTTCTCCAAAATGATTCCCCACGATGGGGGGTGGCATTATTCCCATTTTACCGGTGAAGACAGGGCAATGATAGCTGGAATCTGGATCGTGAGCAAGGCTGAGGCGAGAGCCCACATCTCTGTAATCACAAAAAATTTGCTTTTAAACTCTTCCCGTTGACCTTAGTAGGGCCAAGGTTTGATTCCAAGTGTTTATTCTTGATTCCAAGCTCAAAGATGCGTATTTTTAATCTGAATTTGAATGTACATTTCATGGCTTATTCATGCTCAGAAATATTTCTTGGCAGAGGCACCTAAATTGAGCAAAATAAGAAGCTTCTTTTAATGCAGAAATATTAAACAATGTGAGCTGGAGCACAGAAAGCTATTTGGACACAGGAAAGCTTTATAAACATAGATTTGATTGTGATTGAACCAAAAATAGTGGTATTAAATTAAGGTCTGTTTAAGGCACTAAAAAAATCTGCATTTTCCAAACTGTTAAGGATGAAATCAATCTGCAAAAGTATTTTAAGTTGGTAATAAAAATAAAATTGACAAAGTAAAGTGAAGATAATAAAGTATATTTAAAATTACTTGGAGGTCTTCTTGAAAATTTACGACCATTTTCCAATTGGATCCCAGTTAGTCGAAAAAGCCATTTAAGAGCCTGGAAGTAGATGCTCTTGTTCCTTGCAAGAAATGCGCTACGAAGCACATGTTCACTTCTTTGTTAAGAAACCCAGGTACCTTTGATTAGGCAGAACCTGATGGTTTTTAGCACTGAACTGCACTGCACTAACACGGTATTTATCTTCTGTTAGTGCAAAAATCACTGCAGTCAAACTCAGAAGCTGTTCAGCGCCGTGAACGGCGTGAGGTCCGCAGGGGCTGCCCATCCCGACCCGTGGCCGGAGCCACCCCCTGCCCGAGGAATGTCACTTGGGGAGGGCCTCTGCTCCTGCCCCCCTCCCAGACACCCAGTTAAAGGGCAGCAGTGGTTAGAGTCAGCCACGGACTGGGTCAGACCTCAGATTTGAGCTTTTTAGCCGACAGGAACTAAAACTGATATCAAGACCACAGCATTTTCCATTACCATGACTGCTGTTTAGCAATGTCTTGTTGATACAAGGATCGTGTGTGATTGAGGCCATGTTCATCTCTTTGCAAGAGGAAGAATTATGGCATTCATAGATTGGAAGAGAGTGGGTGATAAATAAAACTGAGGCTATCCAGAAAGCCCCAGGGAGCTTCCTCTCTGCAGAAAGAATAAGAAATTTATAGATGTCTAGAAATTACTGTTGAGCTTTTTTTTTTTTTTTTTTTGTTAGCCTCTTTCAGTCATATGACTGGAGTTCAATTATCAGCACAATAAATATTCTTGTGAATTGGAGCCGTGTGCTGGTGGTGACTTTCTGCTTCTTAGGAAGGGAGGAACATTTAGGACTTATTAAAAATAATAGTTTGCCATCCAACTTGATTCTAAGGTCGGAAAGTAGCAGAGCCCAAAATATATGTGAACTGAAGGGAAGTGTGTTTTGGAGGAGTCAAATACCAGCAGGTTCATGCAAATATATTTTCAGAAAACATAGAGATTTTTAAATATGAACTCTTCAGGCAAGAAAAGTGTGCTGTAACTGTGTTGTTTTCAAAACAAAGCAGAATGGTTACTAAGAGGCTCTTCTTGCTGCTTTTAGCAAGATGCTGCAGAGCAGAAATACTGACTGCGAGCCCGTGTAATAGCTTGGTCGTTACGTGAGGAAATACCACTGGTATCATGCTGTCTATCACCTAGGGTGGACTGTGCTTGCCAGATGGGAAATGGGAGGGATTGTCGTGGTTTTTTCTCCGTTTGACCTTTCTGGAGTGGTGGCTGGGCTCATTGAGAGCGTTCCCTGGAAGCTCTCGTTGCTCCTCCAGCGTAGCACCAGGCTGCGGCTGGGCTCAGCCCTGCTCTGTCCTGGGCAGGAGATGAATGTGTCAACGAAATGTGAAGTTCCAAGATAATTTGGAGTCCTGGAACGCCGTGATTCATTTATCTACCGCTTAGGCTTGGCAAATGCTGAAAGTTCACGTCTTCCCCAGTAGAGTCCATTGCCTGACCCATAGTGACTTGTTTTCAGAGCTGTTCCTGTTTGGCATTAAATTTCTAGATCTGTAAGCAGTTTCTCTTAATTTAAGAGAGCCTTGACTGTTCTGGGCTCAAGGAGGTCTGACAAGAGGGAGCAGAAGTCATCCCAACTGTACACCTTTGGCCAAGGGGACTGTAATTCTTGGATCCAGCTAACGCAGTCTATTTTAAGAGTACAACTTGGCCTCTTTACAGTACACTTCTTTGGGGGAGAGTTCATTGCACCTTGCAGGGCCTCCGCCAGTCTGGATCAGCGTCGGACATCTGAACTTGAGGCTCTTAACACATTTGTCAGCCTTACGTGTATGCAGCGAGATGCTGAGTGCTTCAGTAGCTTCCCATTTCCAGGCACCTCAACAGAACCCAATCAGTTAGTAGCTTTTAGATTAGACCCCTGTATATAAGTCATTTATTAATATTTCGGGGACGATACAAGTGTTGCAGGAACACAACTGGAGTCGTGCAAGCGGCTGCTGAAGCTGGAGGCACGCACTGCAACGGAGCGGGGAGTATCAGAGTGGAATTTTACCAGTGACAGTTTAAAAGAGTTATAGTTGCCTACAGAACAAGGCTGGAAATTTTGCAAAAATCTGTTTTCAATTATTGTATTTTTTTTTTTCGGTTCAGCTTTAATTTCTCCGGAGGAGTTTCAGCGCAGTACCTTCGCCGTTCCTTTGTAATCCCGCATTCCTGTTGCTTTATTAAATACCTGGAGTTATAATCTTGTTTATGAAATCGTTATTATCTCTCCAGTTGCAAATTGCAGCGTTACGTAGAGGAGTGATTATGGCATGAGGCATGGAAAAATGGGATATGCAAATGGAGCAAGTTAAGCATGATGATGGTTCTGTCCCGCAGCGGGTGAAAAAAGCAGCGCTTTGCTTTGCTGTTGAGGGATTCAGATTGACACCAACGTGCAAACTGACCCCAGCTTCTTGTAAGAATGCTCCAGCTAGCTGAAACAAAACAAACAAAAGAAAAGAAAACAAAAACAAGCTGTCCCAGAAAATATATTATAAAAATAGATTTACTCCTATAAATAGAATACTTTTTCTGTGGTCCCAGAGTAGAAAACTGCTTTTTTGGAAGCAGTGGAGACAGCACTCTAGGCATTTTCATTGCACATTGTGTAGAGTCATAATTTTACAAAACAGAATCATTTAGTTTGGTTTTTGAGGGCGCAGCATTAAATAATCAGCTAAACCTACCGTAGATACCTGCTTTCTCGATTGAGCTTACTTTGGAGGAGTAAAAAGTTAAAAAAAATAGGGATTGTCATGATCCACGCCTGAGCCGCCTGCTGCCCAGAGGTCCCCCCGTGCTGCTCTGCAGCTCGCTGCCAGGCCGGGCTCTGGGCGAGCAGCAGAGCTGGCCCCAGCCCGCAGTCTCCCTGCCAGCCCGGGGAGCGCTCCTGCCTCATCCAAGCACAGGCAACCTCCTTCGGAGTCTTTTTTTTTTCCCTTTGTTGTTAAGTGTGGGTTTAATGACGGATTGCTTTGGACTCTTTTCTGTCTAGAAGGGGAGTCGAGGAATATAAACAACAAATGAATCTTACTTCCTTGCAAGCATCTTTCCCTGGCAGTTCTGTTAAAACCGTGGCTTGTGCTCCCCGGCATTAAGAGGATTGGTGCCCAGCTTTCAGAGTTGACAGGGTCACTTAAGGTACTGTGACAGGGCGTTTAGGTGCAGCACTTGATCCTGTGTAATGTTAACCCAGGAAGCTGCGGAGAAATTGGGATGATCTTTCTCCCGATTTTCTTGCCTCATTAAGGGCGCAGAAAAAGCAGACATTGCAACATAACCAAATGTAATTAAAGAGATGTTGTCTGGCATGTGTCCACTAAACAATCCCGACTCCCTCCCCCTTCTTTTTATATATTTTAGTTCTTTTTCGACCACTTTAAACCTCTGACCAGCCACCCGCACCAGAGCGGTGCGGTTTACACGCTTGGTGCCCGGGACGTCGGCGCGGTGCGGAGTTCCCTCCGCCGCTCGCGGGTGCCAGGATCCAGAAATATCGGGCAGGTTGGGCCAAGAGGAAGTCGGAGCTGCGCTGCCGAGGGTGGGAGGGAGACGTCTGGAATTCCTCTTCCACCCTTCACTGCCCTAAAAAGGGAGATTTTTGTTTTTTGTTTTTCTGAGCGTTGCTTTGTCCCGTGTTTTTCTTTGTCGCCCGAGGGAGAGCCAGAGAAGCGTGATTGGGGGAAGTCGGAGGGGCCAGCAGACCCAGATGATGCTGGATGCTGACATGGAAGCAGCTGTGGCACTTGGTGCACTCACAGAACACCATAGCTGTTAATTCGATAAAATAGCTTTTCCAATTGAGATATCCATCCTGGGACAGCTGATCTTTTGTGCTGCGCAGCCCAATCACGTCTTTAAAGCAGCAGCAGCAGCAGAACTTCCTGGAGGGTGCCTGCACTTCACTGCACACTTTGGCAGCTACAGCGGAGGCCTGAGGGATACTTTCAAATTTCCCTGTAATTAATGAGCACCTCTGCACTTATGGCAAATTACAGTGTCTGATGTAGAATGTTGACCTACAGCTGCCCCATGCCAAGTAGCCTATTTAGACCTATTTATTTCTAAATAGAGCCTGTAAATGATAATGGGAAACTTCGCTATTGATTCATTTACTCCTAAATGCTTCCTCTTTCAGGTATTGAAGTTGAAATAATTTTCCATAATCCTATACTTAGGCTGATCTTTAGATTTATTTTATATTTATTATGTGAAAATTCTCAAGCTATTTAACATTCCTGTAAAGCCGAAGAAATTAGAGATGGAAAAGGCTTGTTTGATCTTGTCTCGTCGGAACACAGCCTTCCCTATAGAGCACTGATCATCTGCTTTGCTTGTAAATGTCCCAAGCACGGAAAAATCTTCCACTTTTCTAAAATGTTGCATTCCCAGAAATTTCACTGACTTTTCTGCAGCCACGTAACACTGCAGACTCCTGTATAGGCAGCTCTTTGTTGTCACTCGTACGCTCATTTTGACGTTGCATTTCCTCATTTTTTTTTCTTGGTTTTCTCATTGTCCATTTTTTCTGAAACTAAATTCATTTTGTGCTCAGACTGCTTCCAAATTTCCAGCACCTTTCTTTGTTCCTCTCTTCTGGAAGTACATCAAACATCTGCTTTGTGGCTATGCACGATTTTCATTCCTGTACTATTTTTCTTCTAGCAAAGATATTTGAAATAAAATCGGGCTCACCTTCTGACTGCTTCCTTTCCTAGGAGCACCTCTCTAAACGAGCAGGTTCAGCTCAGGAGGTGATTGCTCTTCATTTTCATATCTTACAAGAAGTTTTCAATCCGTACGATAACTTCAGAACCAAGCCAAAATAATGCTGTGCATGTAGAATTTTATGAGAGTTTGCACAAAGTGCTTTGCCAGAACCTAAAAATACAGCTTCTATTGTTCTATTAATACTGTAATTCTACTTAATATACACCACAGATATATCGAGTTTGTCAGAAAATATCCTTGCTAAAACAGTAATACTAATTGGTTCAGGCAGCTCAGTGCTCTCCCTTATGTGCTTTGATTTTGTTCTGTTAATTTTTTATTTGTAAGCATCAGTTTGGACTGGTATTGCCGGGATTACTCTTCCCTCCTTTCTGGAAGATTTATATCACATTTATATTTTTCCAGCATTCTGATCTCTTGCCATTTTTTTCCATGAATTTTTGGAAATAATTACTCACGTTTTGGAAGGCTTGTTAGATAATGCAGTAAGAGTTTTTGTACAATTAAGGACGGTGGCTTGTGGATAATAATTTTAAGCTTGATCAAAAGTCCATGGAAGCCAAGTCTCCTAAGGCTTAAACTACTGTATTAATTTAACGGAGATCTGACTTTCTGTCTCCGCCACTGAGTTTTTGTCTCACCTTTCACATAGGGCACGTCACCCTTCACTCGGGATCATAGGTTAAAATAATGTAAGTCAGCACAGGTCCGTTGAAGCCCGTTGTGCCTTTTGAGAAACCGACCCCTTAGGGTTAGGTGCCTCCTTTCCCCGGATAGGCTGCTGGGAGAAGAGCTGCTTTCCTCACAGGAGTGTTTAAGGCTTAATTTTTTATAGCATATAAAGTGCTTAGAGATGTTCGGATGAGGGATGTTGTGAAAATGCAAAGTAGTATTATTGTTGATAAATTATTTAAAATATTGTGGTCCATTGAGAAAATACTAGTTTGTAGGCAGTGAAGTGGTTAATACGATTGCATCTCTTACAGGTTTCACCAGATACACTCACTCACTTACAATGGATAATTGTTAGCTCTTGTTGTGCAGATGCTGTTGCAGATGGAGCCCTGTACCTGCATGCATAGCAAATGAATTAGACTGGCAATCCCCTTTATAAAGCATAAATATGTAATTTGTTCAGCTGTTGTAATTAAATATGTATGTGTGAAACAGCCACCATTCAGGTCATTAATGATGCGCCATGCCAAATTAGAGCTTACAGACAGTAATGTACATTGTTGTGCAATGAGGGAATTGCAAATAACATAGCTAAGCCTTTCCTAGTAAAGTGATGGATTCAGTGGCTTTAAAAGGAATATTTATATTTCCAGCATTTTGATTGCTTCAGTCTATATTTACATTGATGCTCAATGAAAAAGATACAATTGGATGAAATTTTTTTCTGTATTTGTTTTATAGTCTTTGAACATGATAGAATACCCATTAGGTACGTGTCACACAACATTTATTGGGTGTAACATTTCATACCCGTTGGTAATATGCTGAATATGTTGCTGTGATCATTCTTAAATATATAGTCAATTAAGATCTGGTAAGTACCTTTTCTTCTGTATAATGTAGACAAACACCATATCAAAGCACTTGGGCAATTTTAATGCTTTCAGTGTATCTGCTTTTTAATCTTTGGACTTCAAAGATGTGACTGGTAAAGAATCCTCGCTGTGGTAAACAATGTATGTATTTCCATAGAAATCTGCCTGATAGAATAATGATTGTAATGAATTAAGCTTGCCAGATTAGTTGGGTTTTCTTATTTTAATGCATGATCACTTAAACATCAGGCATTCTTTCTTCCGTCCGCATTCCTTCTTTCTTTCTATTGAACAGAAAAAAAGGTAACTGTGCTTTAAAAAAACCTCCTTGAATCTTCCTGAAACAACAAAAAGTTAGCAGGCAGCTGTTGTTGTAAAGCAGCTAACAAGCAGAATGAAAAATCATAACTCACTGCACCTTAAACGCTTCTTCAGTGATCCTTCCTAAGTGTCTCCTTGTCTGTTGAAAATAGATCAAGGTTTAACATATATTTTGTTTTGACGGTCGGTTCCGAGTATACAAGAGCTAATCGTCTTGACCTTTCAGACAAACAGGGCAGCAGAAGGAAGCATCTCAGAGTTAATTCTGTCTTGTTCACAGTGGGAACAGAACATTCCTCTGTGATCCTCTTTCACATGATTCGCCTGGGCCTCCTGGAAGCCGGTCCTGATACTATTAGTGCTGGGCTTCTTAGGTCTAAAGGTGATCGAAGGTATTGACATCACCGGCCACTTGTGGGTCGCATCAGACCGGACAGGGCAAGCAGAGCTGCTAAGACTTCTGTTAAGAAAACTGAATAGAAAATGTGATCAGTTGATAGATTATCTGTGAGAGTTTGCAGTGAGTTTGCAACTTTTTAAACCTAGACTAAGAAAGGAGTAAGGAGTAGAGATTTTTTCCAGGTTAGAACTACAGCAAACTATGTAACTAGCCACATAAAATCCATTTTAGTATGTATATTCTGTGATAAAAGTCAGATATTTCAGTGTCTTAAATGCAAATATTAAAAGGAACATCGGAGTAACTGTTTGTATAACTGTCCTTGCGTTCTAGTTAAATTTTAATAAGGCGTGCTTTCCTTTCTTTCATTCCTCCCTTTTTAATTCCCTCCTTACCAACTACACTTTATTTCTTTCTGAGAGGCATTCTTCCCCAAACACACTTTTTCCCGTTTGATCCTGGTAAAGTCTGTTTGAGTTTCTGCACGACCGAGTGAAGGGCTTGCTGTGTCCGTGTACTGCACGTTAACAGCATGCTTATCGGTGCATTGGGAAGCTGTTTCAAGGATGACCGCGGTGGGAACAAACCCGATCACCCCCAGGCTTCCTGTAGGGCCCCCTGATTTTTCTTGGACATTTCTGTAGATCGTGTCGGTTCACCGATAGCCATGCATTTGCCATTACATTCGCCCTGTAGGCTAGCAGTGGCGAGTGCTAAACAATGCCGAGTTTCTACAGGATTTTATTTCTCTTTTCCTCACCTTTCTGTGGTGATCTTTTGAGTATCTGAAGCTGCTGATTCATCAGTTGAATTACTTGGATGGAACTACCCTTATTTGGTGAAGATTTTAAGTCATGTTTGGTTTGGAGGGTGGGAGAGGGGTGAGAAAATTTATTTTTGTATCCTTTAAACAGCGTTGCATCACCAGCCAGTGCTGTATATTTCAAAATCTATTAATTTTTGCTGCTGAAAGACATCCCATATGCGACTGCTTTTCTGTTGTATCTTTCCAGCGCGCAGGCAGTTGGCTCTGCAGAGGAGTAGCTGTTTGCAAGCTTTTGTGTGCATGCATGCGTTTAAGTCCAAGATAACATTTCGACTTTGGAAACAGAGCTGGGGAAAAGGCTCCTGAACGAGCTGTGGCAGCAGCGAGGTTTATTTAACGAAGGGTTAAATAACGAAGGCCTGGGGCCAGCCCGCAGGGCGGCCGCGGTTGCCCTCCAGCAGACCGGGCAGGTTGTGAGGGTGGGTGGGCACGGTCAATATCTTCACCAGGACGAGTGGGCATGCTGAATGACTCCGCCATTTCCCAGGAAGGGTGGCAGTGTGGGTGGCTGCAGGCCAGGTGCCCTGCGATAAGCGCCCGCGGGCCAGGCCGAGGCGATTGCTGTGCTCGCTGGCAGTGGCTGCGTTGGCCGGTGCCGCAGTAAACACTTTCCCTTGGATGTTGGTTTTCTGTTGTGTCTGGCAGCCACAGAGGGCTGCTTGAACTTTAGCCAGAGGCAAATATTTATACATCAGAGCATGCAGTGTTCAACGGGTCCGGCCTGCGAGCGTGAGGCGCGGCGTGCTTCGTCGCCGGAGAGGAGGCGTCCCCGCTAATTGCGCCCGCGGCATGGCGGAGCGGGACCGGCCCGGGGGTCGTCGCGGGCTTTGAAATGCCGTGCAAACATCGCCCTCTCCACGCTTGGCGGAGGGGACATCCTGACGGGAGCCGTGCGCCTTCAATTCCTGTTGGAAAGTTTACAGTTAATATTTTCCCTGGAACGCTGTCAAGCTTTTGACAGTGCCTGAGTGTATGCTGAGCTGTGAAATTGAGACGCAGAGCAAGTTGTGAGAAATCTGTTTCTACTCAAATCTGTAAAGGTTTATAAAAACTTCAGCGGAGGGGGAAGGAGGGGGGAATTAAAAAAAAAGGGAAAAGAAAAAAAAAGCCCTGCGGCTGGGGCTGGGGCTGGGGCTGGGGCTGGGGCTGGGCTCACCTCGCCGGGCGCGCGGCAGGTCCGCCATTTTAAGAATGCAGCGAGGGGCGAAGCTCTCCGCTCCTTACATGGCGGCTGCTCGGCTGCGGGGCCGGCCAATGGGGCGGGCGGTGCCAAGCCACGTGACGTGCCACGACGGCACTGACAGCCATTTCCTCGTTTCTGAAAACTTTGGTACCTCGGCGGAGCGCTTTACCTTGTTTTTGGTGCCAAATGTTCTCTGCCGCATGTGTCTCGCAGACTGGCATTTGTCCATAAAGTTATTTTAGTAGGTAAAAAGTCTCTGAGCGCTCGAGCTCTGCGCGTTCTTTATGTAAAATGGATTTCCCTTGCTGGCCTGGGGCCAGGAGCGCGGAGCACGCGCTGGGCGAGGGGAGCGCTTCTCTGCAGAGGAACTGGTGGACTGACACACTCTAATTTTTTGGCTCCTGACCAGACGGGCTAGATGGATGCCAAAATTCAACAAAATAACACATTATTGTGTAATAGGAACAGTGCTCAAAGTGAGCAAGAGCTCACAGGAACTGAATACCAGCACTTTTTTTTTTTCCCCCTTGTACGGCAGAAGCTCAGAACTGGGACTTTTAATATACGGCTTCAATGGAACAAGGAATAAATATAACTGCAATGTAAAGAATGAGGAATAACGTACAACTGGGAAGACGAAGGGGGGAAGAAGACGGGGAGGAGAGAGCGAGGGAGGGAGGGAGCGAGCGAGACGGAGAGAGTTAAAATTACTTTTGTGAGACTTCCTTCAAACATGCTCCATAGTGCTCAGGGCTGGGTTAACCCTGTCTTCCCTGCAGCAGATCCCCAACTTGCCCCAGGCATCCCGGCTTCTCCTTTAACTCCTCTTCCCTCAGAAAACAAACAACTGCATGTTCCTTGCAGCACCCAGAGCTGCACGGGAGCAATCGGAAGGGTTGGAAATAGTGCAGCAAAGCCTTTCTGGAAAAGTCTTTTGCTTTTTTTTACATGTTGCGTCTCTGAAAGAAAGGGAACATATGTAGAAATACTGGTTTTCCTCTTAAAATAACCGGCGTTACCTGGATTTGTTGTTACTGAGCTTACTCCTTAGTAGCATCTCCTAGCGCAACACCAACTTTATCGTAATAAATTAATTAAGCTTCCCTGAGATGGTAAGCAGCGCTCAGTAGCTTCATCTGCAAAATGCAGGTGTCTCCGGGGCTGCACATGGCAACTCTTGGAAAGTGCAAAGCAACACAATAGGAAGTGAAAACCAACACAGCCTATGGAAACTGCGAGGGGTCGTTGGGTCAGCAGCATGTAATTACAAGAGTTGGAAGTTGGCCAGGACATTTATGGCCATGGCGTCAGAGAAGAAACACCATGTGCCCACACCTCTTGAGAACTTTCCGGTTTCAGAGCGGTCCCTGAACACCTCCTGGTCCTCCCGCACCTGGGGAGCACTGGCTGGGAGAGTGTTCTTGGAGGGACCATGCAGGAGGCAAGGGCAGACCAACGCTCCTGGGGAGACAGTGGCAGAGCAGGAGCTGGCTGCGATTTCCTGCTGAGCGGTGATGGATGTGCTTGCAAAGAATGGGAAACAACTGTCCTCGGCCCTGAAATTACCTCATCCCAGAGCACAAACTGATGGCCGGAGGCCTCTTCTAGCCTCATTTTTTTCCTGCTCTCTACATCTCATACAGGCAGCTTGATTTCCCCCAAAATGGATCAAAATCCATTGGAGCATGGGCTGATTCTTATCCTCTTAGTGCTCCCCTTAGGTTTATCCCTCTTATCAAGCCTGTATATTCCTAAGACAGATACTGCTGCAGCAGATAAACGCCGAGATCTAAACCAGAGACCTTGTTGGGATTGCATCTTGAAATCTTTCTAAAGAGGACAAATAAAAGGAGATAGTGCACAGCTCCCATGCTGTATCTCAGATTTCATCTGCCAGTGAGAAAGAAAGGATCCGTGTCCTCTTGTTCCTGTATTAAAAAAAGCCTGCCATTATTTTTTGTCGAGTAATATTGTTTGATTGCTAGATTTTCCACGTGAGAAATGCGAGTAGTCACAAAAGGTGCCATTTCGGGCGGAATCCATGCAGTGCTGTGTACCACTCCTTCTCATTGTCCCTGTTCTGAATTGCTTACAGGGATGAATAAGCCAAGAGTAAACAAACTGGTTCGGTGTGTTTGTGGCCTTGGGGAGAATAAACCGTATTAATGATATGTTATATTATTTAATTTGGATTTTTTATGCCTTATCAAGTACAGAATAGAAAATGCAAAATAAATAGTAAATAAAAAATAATGATATGGGAGTTAAAGTCATCCTGGTGTGCAGTAACATTAAGTGTTGCAGTAATTATGGTTTGGACTTTCCATGTAAAAAGCAGATTTTCTTCCTCATAACTGGTTTTATATCCTTCTGGAATAAAGTAAAAAAATCTTCTGGCAGTTTTTTAATTGGGATTTTGTAGCTTTAACGGTCTCATACTGTAAAGAAGTCAACCCTTCTGCCAGTTTTTTAAGGCCAGACACGGGTTGGACACCTTGTTAAGTGCGTGCGTGTCTGTGTACGTGTGCCCCCAACCACTCGCTCCCTTTCTCTTTCTCTTTCTCTCTCCGTCTCGGGTAGAGGAAATAGGAGACCTTCAGAGCAAATGCTTTTACAGGATTCAGAAATGCCAAGTAAGTTCTTCTTCCCTCGGTGTATTTGGGTTTCCTCCCTCAGCGGAGCTGGCTGATATACCTGCGCTGTTGGAGAAGTGACCCAAACTGTAGAAGGAGTGGTTCTGAGCCTGTTAATGGGTGACAGTGCGAATGGCTGCAGTGTGCAGCCCACGTACAAAGATGGACCCCGAGGCGGACGCAGTTAGAGTTCCGGTGCTGCGAGTCGAGTGTAACGAGCCTGACCAACCCACTCCACATCCACAGATGGCTGCAGCACTGCCAGGGCTCCTGGGCTGCCCCACAGTCAGCTTTGCAGAGCAGACTTTCCCTGTGGGCAGGGAAGTGCCTGGGACTTCTGTATGCCTGCGCTGAGGCTGTGGCTTTGTGGCCAGGAAGGCATTAGAAGTTGTTATGAATTACCATGAGCTTTACACCCAGAGACCTGACTTGCCTTGGGTTTCCATTTTGGCACACAGGGCTCAGGGAGCATCCAGCTCTGCAATGTATCCTCTCTGTCCTGCAGCCAGCTTCGCAGCACATCTCTGTGTGGTGCGCGCTTCCCTGGGAAAGGGCTGGCTTTGGGTACTTGGAAATAAAAAGTAAGCTATCAAAAAAACAAACCAAAACAAAAAGCAAAGAATCAGGAGTGAAAAAAAGTAACTTGCAGGGAAACATACAGCTGTAGGTGGTGTGCGCTGACTCTGAGCAGCACCCATCCTGGGGCCCAGGTGAAGCTGCTGTGCAGTGTGGATGTCACAGGAGCATCATTGGACCAGTGTAACTCCATCAGCTTCAAGGATGAGTTTACATGGATGTGGGAGGAGAATCTTGTATTGCTTAGCTCTCAATATTTTTTAATGTGTTCGTTTATTCTTTTTTATATTTAAAAAAAATAAAAAGACTGGAAAAAGAACACGGATGCAGTAACAATAGCTGATCCCAAACAAACAGTAATTCACTCGTACCACTCTGCAAAGATAAAGCATGTCATGTACATTAGCAAAAGATAACTGACATTAACACAGTAGGCAAGGTGATTACGTACCACGCTATTGACTCTGTGTGATCATTATTGCTATTTGGTGGGTTGCTTAAGTGGGTACCTGAAGGTTAAGTAAGAACAATAGTAAGAATGAGAGGGAAGCAGAGAGAACGAGAGAAAGGAGAAAGAAGATAGAAAACATTGACACAAGGTTAAGATGGAGGAAAGTGGATAAGTAGGGGTGTGGATGACTGAAGAGAAAGGTGAGGTGGCTGCGCCTTGGTAAGTGATATTTAAGGGCTGTGATAGAGCTGATGGCAGAGTAAATAATGCATCCAGTTCTGCTTTCCTTGAGATTTTTATGTTTGCAAAATAGCACAACTTTGGGGTAAACCTGTGACTGTCACAGTAATAGCCAAAACAGAATCAAATCCCTTTCGAAATTTTCAAAGAGTTGTTCTCTCTCCCCAGCTTTGAACAAAGTCCAAGATAGAGTGCAGTGACGAGAGAAATGTTTGCTGTTTTTTTTTTTTTTTTTTTTTTAAATAGGCCCTTTTCAACTCATCTACAATTTTGTTTGAGGCTTTGAAAATGTTTTGTTTGTTTTCATATTCTGAGCATTGCATGACCGGAGAGTTGGTGAATATTGCAAGGCTCTGATCCAGCACTGATGGAAGTCGGTGGCACCGCTCTCACACCCTGAAGTTAGGGGTGCTCAGGAGGCTCGTGGGGCAGAGAGCATCTCCCTGCTCGTGGGGACTGAGCAGCCTGCTGCAGGCACTGCTGCTTGGCGGTGGAGTAGTAACTGTGTGCTGCAATCGATGATTAATGCCAGCTTTTCTTCTGGAATGCATTGCTGACATTATAATATCATGCCGCAGAATCAAGTTTAATTTCAAATTGTATTAACCTATTTACGAAACATATCAAGGGGACATTTTTCAAGGGAATAGTTCCCTTCTTTATATAGATTGAAAAATAAAATACTTCTTTTAATATTGCGTTCTCCAGGCACTGGGGCTAACTATTTCACTGAAATTAATATCTAAAAGGGAGTCATTGCAAATTTTATATTGACATGCAGAACATAGCGTTATGGCTTTTTAGGGTGGATATGCACAAACTGGCTAATAGTTTTGCAACTGATGAACATAAATTTTAATATCTATACTTCCCAGCTTGTAGCGGTGTTGTCTGAAGTCTGGGATGACTGATGTTAATCTCCAACTTGTTTGTTGCTTTCCAAAAATGAACTTGAAGTAGAGTAAAATGCAATGCAATTCTCATTCGTATATAAATTTTTAATAGAAACTGCTATCTGAGATCTGTCCTATATAACAGTTTAACAAAACTTTAAAGTATAGCCGCATTCAAAAGGAGAAGTATGCACATGTGCTTGCTGTTAATTGCACTGCTTTTCCTAGAGCTTTCACTTAGGTGCTTTCCATATCATAAATTCGTCCTCTTGTGCTCCAAAGTTTGGAGTCGTAAAGCATTAAGCCGAACAAAAGAAAGGTAGAGGTGATGGTGCCAACTCAGTTTCTTCTTGGAGAGTGGCATTTCAGGAATGGCGTCGTGCTAAGACACAAATGAGAATTGTAGAATTTGATTTTTATTGTTTCTCTGGAGTTAGACTGAAATTACAAAAGCTTTGTAGTTGAGAATTTTATAGGTAATCCCTTTGAAGACAGAGTATGAAAACCTGGCTTCGCTGTAGGAGAGGAATTTCTGCTGTTCTCAAGCTGGCTAGCAGGTCGCTTCCCTGCTCTGTCTGTAGAGGAAGATGTTACGCAGTGCAGTGCTTCCCGGTATACCCGAATCCATGGCTTTTGTTAGGCTAAGGCACGTTTCATGGCAACATAATGGTTTGGAGCCAAATTTCAGAGATGCTGAGGCCCCCCCGCCCCGGCAGCTTGCATTCAGGTCAGTGGAGCTGAGTCGAACCCTTCCAAATGAGCGGCGAATCAGATGGGGATGAGGCAACGGCTCGCAACGTGCGGGAGTTTATTGAGTGTCTCTTGCGCTGTAGTTTTAGCCATGAGCACTGGATTTGTTTGAGAGCAAACAGAGACGCACTAATTGATGAGAGTGTTATGCAAATAAAAAAGAGAAATGGGATGGGTAAAATAAAGGAACTGTAAAACACTTTATTATGCCTGGAAAGCCAAGCTAATCCCAGAGGAATTCTGCAAGGATAAAATGTTAGCTGCTTTGACATTTTAAGCCTTTAAGAGTTGTCTTGGAATTTTCTATTTCATTTGCTTTTGTTACTTTGTTAGGTCTGTCTACAGAAATGTGGCTTGCATTTCCCTCTGCCCTTCTCTCGCTGAAGGTAGCGTGGCACTCAGTGGGCTTGCAGGGGAGTGAAATGGTTAAGCGAGTTGAACTTCAGGTGCTTTGTTCTTGTGCTGGATGCCTGCTGCTGGGAGGCAGGCAGACACTGCCCGCGCCGAGCCGCGTGCTCCTGCCGAGCCCAGGACGTGGCTTACCCTACAAGACCACAAAATGAGTGGCTGCAGCTGAGTAACCCGAGTGCTGCAGAGGCTGAAGCACAGCAGAAAGTGGGTGCATGAGCTCAGCTCCTTTTCTGACCTTTCCTCTCACCGCTTCTTCCACCTTTCATGGACTTGATCCCTCGTTCACCTCAGATGGGTAGGCAGGCAGGCTGCTTTAATGAAAGCAATACTGTGTCAAGAGGGATTGCTGGCAAAACCCTTCCCAGCCAGTCTGACCTAGCACCTCAGCAATGTTCTTGGCTTTGGCCAGCAACAGCTTGAAAACCCAGGTCTGTTTCTGAATCCAGATGGTGGTGCGTTGCCATATGTCAACAACACATGTCATCCTGATTAAAATTTTAACCACATCCATTCTGCCATCCCCATAAACCATCCTCGGCCCACTGCATGGCAAAGGCTCCTTCCAGGCTGATCCTTTCTCCAGCGGAACCGTGCGGTTGGCGTTGGTGCGGGCAAAGCCATGATTTCTGTGGCGATATCTGCCTCCCCATCCAGCACCTTGGTGGCCCGTTGTCCTTATCGGGGCTGCTGGAACGAGCTCTCTGCTTCAACGGATTCTGGAGTCTGGGCTTTAAGTGTTGGAACAGAAATGGGAAAAAAAAAAATAACCCCTAAACCTAACTTATTTTAATCGCTTGTTAGGGCCTGTTGAGCCGTCTGTTAGGAAGCATCCTGCCCAGCCCTGGAAAGAGAGATAACGTATTCCTGTTGAAACACAACCTTGTCAGATTGCCACTGAAAGAAGTGTTGAAGTTACCAAAGTGTTGAAGACCAGAGGTGCATGTGCTCAACTTACCTCCATTTCTGAGCTCAGAGGTGTAGCTTCCTGAGCTGGGAACGTGAATCCCTGCAGCTCCCAAGGCAGGCTTTGTCTCTCCCTGGCAGGAAACATCCTTCAAGGAATTCTCCATTAGAAGCCTCCCGAGCATTTGCTTCCCTTTGTTCAGGCACAGGTAGGCTGCAGTGTCAGGCCGTGCTACAGGCTGCTAGATCTACTACAACTGAGCTCATTTGTGAAGTGAAGGTGGTTTCCCAAGTTGTGCCTCTTTCATATTGTAGCTGCGTTTCTTCAACAGCTTTCCCCTCTCTCTGTAGGTACTGCTCATGTAACTTTTATCCCTTCAGCCAGTCTCATCTCAACAAGTCAGGCAGATAAAAGCTCTCAAAGACACCAAGTTTCTCCTTTCTTTTGTCAAAAATGGCCGAGCAGGGAAGGGACACCCCCGTCCGCATCCGCCCGAGAGGAATGTCTGCAGGGCGAGCCTCACCTTTGTCTGTCTGGTGCATCCGTCAGCACACAGAGCTTGGGAGCAGCCACACGCAACTGCCTCTCGCTCCTCCAGATGTGGGGGCCATAGGTCAGGGCAGGAGGAATCGCAGGGAAGGGGAAGATGAATCATAAAGGAGTTGGGGGAGAAGCGCAGGATGTTGTGCAGGGACGAATGAAGACATGCGATACAAATCCACAGGAAACAAGGCTTTGTTTGCCGTGATGGTTGTGGAACAACTTGTCTTTCTGAGAACAAGAGCAACAGAGGAGGGGAAAGAAGCTAAGATGGCTTCTGATGATTAAATATTTTCTTACATTTATATATTTTTTTCCACCTCTGTGTAGTGCAGTGAACTTACAGCCCTTTTTTGAGCTCTCTTCCAGTAAGACATGCAAATGCAGCACTAAAGTGTCTGGCCCACAGCTTGCAGAAGCCAGGATAAATTGGTGGTAGACATCAGTTGTCCATATCTGAACTTGTTTGCAGACTTCGTGGTTCGGAAGAGTTAGTTTGAAAACCTCATGGCTCCTGTCCCCAAGGGGAATCGGGCGTTTTCTCTGTCTAAACAGAGGCACAGCTTGTGTGATCCATCTCCTAAATCACAGCAAGTTAGTTGTAGGGTATACTATGAATCTTGAAGGAATTAACTTTTTATTTGATTTCCTTTGTGAGGACGGGGAATATCTTTTGGAAGCCAAGGATGGTGAAGTGCTGAGCTGCTGTAAGGTCTGGGACCACATGCAGCTCTTGTTTTCAGGTTTGGGTCTCCCCATCACACAAACAAAAGCAGTATCCCAAAGGCAGCACTTGGACTTGTAGGATTTTGGACAGAAACATGCAGGGAACGAACTCTGTCTCCTACCTCCTATAGGATGTTTGTGTTTCTAGAGCAGACACTCCCAATGGCATTTGCTGTCCTGTTCTGTCCCAATGGCATTTTCTGTAGTGTAAGTGGTGGAGCTATAATGTGCAGCCCTTGGCCTTTGTTCTTGTGCTGTCACCCCTATCTGCAGAACTGATGAGTTATCTGGAAAAATAAAAAACAAACAGATAGAACTTCTCTAATATGTGGTGCACAACTGCCTGCACAAAGAGCGGGATGTATTTGGATCTCATTATCCTGGGCAGTCACTTATTTCCAAGACAAGGCCAAAAGCATGCTCTCGGTTCTCTCCCAGTGACCGATTCGTGGTGGGTAGTATGCCAGCACAGAGAGATGCTATTTATGTAGCAGAGCTCGTTGCCTTTTTTTATTTAGTATATATTTGTACCAACTATTGAGTTAGATTCCTGGCTAGCATAAAATAGCACAGCTCTATTGGCTTTTGTGATTCCTGTGGTTCAGAGTCCAGCATATGTTTTATTTTCAATGTATATTGACTGTCCAGCTTATTAAAACCCTTCCCACTAAACCTATGCTGTTGTCTAATACACTGTTATTTTTTGCAGTGCTGCTATGAATAGCAGTGGAGGACATTAAATAGCTGTTGAGATGACTTATCTTACACTTTCCAAAGTCTGCTCTAATTTGATACATACAGCAAGTGCACAGTTTCAAGGCCTTTTGTGAAGTTAGATGTGGAGGATGTGCCCAGTGGAGAAATCAGCTTGTACGTTCTGCCTTTGACCTGCTCAGGGGTTTTGGGACTTGCCTGTGTCTCTGTTTCCTTTTCCGTGAAATGGCAATAACTCCATTTGTGTGAAGATTAATTAGCCAGTGAATGTCAAACCCTGGATTTTGTAAAGGCAAGTGTTACTGTTTCAAAAACTTCCTTTTCTGGGTTAAAGGAAACAAGCCTGAGGATTATTGACGTCTTAAGCAATATTGTTGCATGTTTTTTCAGTGACGCAAACACAGATATCTTTTGTAAAAGGTTCAAAATGGACGTTGACGGTAAATAAAATTGCTGGCCAGTAACAAGCAGTGGTTAAAACAAATTTGATTAAGCATTAACAGTGGAGAAAACTTCTTAGAGAAAAGTACACTGTAACTCTGGGCTTATTGCTTGTCCACATCTCCAATATATGTATGTATTTGCCACCAAAGAGCGTGCTGCTGGGTGGGTCCCTCTGGGATCCTGCATTTGGGTGCTACGCAATCAAGAGCACTTGAGTACATGAAAGTCCCGCTGTAATTAAGAGTGCGAGGAGTGTTCCCATCTGAAGAGCAAGTACCTACTGGCTCTGACGATCTCAGAGTTGTACGCAGGTGATGACGCCCTGGTGATTGCCACTGGAGTACCAGTGTCCTTTGGTGGGTTGTTGTGGCCATGCAGAAGTGTTCTCAGGAGCAGTAAATGGAGAACGTGGCTTTCAGTCGTGACTGTAAGCGGCGAGACAGCCTGAAACTGGTTTGAGGGCTCACTTCCTTGTGATTAACCTCCAGAAGCAATGTATAAATAATATCCATTGTCCTGCTTAAGCTCACAAAATCTTGTAAACCTGAAGGAAAGGCCACCCCACCCTCAAGCTAGCCCTTGGGGACTTGTTCCTTGCACGTCTACAGTGATCTACAGGAGCAAAATCACATTATTTGTACCCTCTGCTTGCGTGGGACAATTGCATTTGTAGTCCTGCCATCAGAATTGCATAGCTCTTCTCTGAAATTCCTGCCTTTCTGCAGGTTTTAGGCTCACCTCTTGTTTTTTCAGCCACGATATTTGCGGTTTCATTCTCATCAGATTGTTTTCTTTAATTTAATGAGATTTATTCTCCGGGTTTGAAAGGGAAATCCTCCTTTAGTTCTCTCAGTTAGGTGTTTAGTCAAAACGGGTCACGTGGGTGTGTTTTTCATCGATGGAGAGAGACGGATGCATCTGCAGAGGTTTCCAACCTATGCTGGGAGCTGTGTTTGGGAGAGGAAGGCTGTTTGTCTGCTCTCTGTCCACTGGTGTCCTGGGAAAGCTTGGGAAACTGGCTTTGACAAAGCGCCTGACTTTAATATAGGTAACGCGAGGTCAGGGACAGCAGCACATATCATAAAGGAGGCAGAGCCCTTGTGCCTCTCGTGTGTGCAGTTTACGATAGGAAGGAGTTAAGTTTCCTGACCTGACACAGGGGTAGCACCCTGTTATTTGCTTAAAAAGAGTTTTGTGTCTGCCTCTTTCTAATGCAGCATGTTTTAAATTCGCTGCAAATAATTCTTTCAGCTGTTTCCTAGACATCCTGTCACGCAACTGGATAAAACAATATAGCCAGCTCAGTGGAAAAAACAATAAATTACACAATAAAAATGTATACAGCGTACTCTTTGTGCTAGGGCCTAATTCGTCGCTGTGTTACTCCAGTTTTACACCAGCAAAACTTGGGAATTTGCAGGGTGCAACAGCGGAATGGGAGAGTCGTGCATCAGGCCTGCAGCAGTGGGGTGTGCTGAAGTTTTAGAAATGATTATGAACAAAACACCCATGAAATCGTGCATATGAAGTTCATTACTTAGCAGTAACGGTGACTTTGGTAATGTTAACGTTTATGAAAATATTTCTTCTCAGAACTTTTCCGTATGCATACTTCAAAACTGAGATTCCACTATTTGCAGAGGAATGCAATTAACATCATAAATCAAACCGCGCTTTTAAGGAATGTACTAAAAACATGAGGAATTGAGGAAAAGGTCTAATTTTAATCAATAAACCGGGGTTAAAATTACTGTCCAGGCAGATCTGTTACTTTTCCTGCAAGCCGTAAGCAGCGTGCACCTCCCTGCAGGCTGTGGGCACTCCCAGATGTGCTCTCTGCATAGGCCCTTGCCCTTCTCCCCAGCCAGCTTTGGCACTGAGACTCCTCAGTGCAGGCACAGGGGCCAGGCATCTGGCAGAGCTTGAAGCAGGCAGGAATAAAGTAAATAAGAAGAAATTCTGACAACTGCAATGCTCTCCGTCGGGGAGCAGGGAGGTGCGCGCGAGGGACGGTGTCGGGTTCAGGTGGCACATCGTGACGTACGAAACCCAAGAACGGGGCGTGCAGCGTGGGGTTTTAAAAGCTCTTTGTCCCCGTTCCAGTTTAATTTCCTCTCCGCTTGCTTGGCCGTCACCCTACGCACACAAGGCCTTCCCTCCACGATCTCTGTGAAGAACGGCGGATTATGTGTGAGGACGGCCCAGCTACGCGTGGCGGTGTCCTCTGAGGCGTTCTCCAGCCCTGCTTGCTGTGCAGAAGGGGCCCACGAGGCACCGGGCCGTGCTAATTACAGAGGTGAATGTGAGCTGTGCAGCCTCAGCGCTCAGCTCTCTGAATACCACACACGTTTCATAGGAACGGCGGAGCAGGCACCGAGCCGTGGGTGCCAATCTGCTCGCAGTTAGGCACCGGCGTGCCGCGAGCCAGACCTGTGCTGCCAGAAGAGCTCACAAGTTTCCTGATCCCGCTCCCCAGCTCCCATCTCTGAGGGGAGCTGCCACCTCTTTCCTGTGACAGCTTTGTCACCCGTCCAAAAGGCAGGCATTTGTCAGGATGTTCTCTCCTTTCCTGTGATGGAAGCGGCTCTGTTTCTGCCCTGCGGCAGGGAAGGAGTTGGGCTTTCGTGGCCTTCGTGTGCGCAGGCCCCAGCCAGGCTCCTTGTGGCAGCCATGCTAGGAAGCACAGGTGATGGCTATTTTAGGGGACAGGCAGCAGAATAAGGACCAGGACGGGAGCATGTTCATGCAAAGATTCCCAGATTTGACCAGACAGATCTTCTCAGATGCATGTGCTATGCTGGTGTGAGCTGCCTCTGCCTGCAGCTGCAGGCTCTCTGAGAGCCGATGTATTGGCAAATGCCCACTCCATCGCTTTGCCGCAGCGTGGAACAACTTGCAGCGTTCTCCCAAAGTCAGCACTTAATCCCCAAAGCCTAAAGGCACTTTTCCTCAGTTCCACGCTTGCCGTGTTAACGTCAGCCCTCCTCGACTCATGCAGGACAAACAATGCACGTAAGCCTGCATTAGTATAACCCCAAAACAGCAAAGAAGAAAATGGTTTAATTTTCAGACCAAAGATCCTAGAAATTTGTTTAATGATGATCTGAGTGCCTGAGTGGGTATCCCTTGCTCACACTGGGACCAAAAAACAGCCCAAGTGCACGGCGCACAGTTGGGCCCTCATTTAGCAAATTACAGAGCTCTCACTAACATTACCGGGTCAGTGGGTTGAAGCAGCTGTGGGTTAGGACACTACAAATCTGACAAGAATTAATGCATTAGTAATTCTTTTTAAGCCCGTAATGTATCCACGGCTTCCAGGGGGAGGTTTTTTCAGATAAGAAACGCGCAAGTCGGTTGGTATATTAAGCTGGCTCTCATTAATGGCAGCCTTTTTTGCTGTTGTTTCCCATTGCATTAGTGGCAAATTCTGCTCTTCTGGAGGTTAATGGCCTGGGCGTAACCTGTGGTGGAAGCGTGGCCCCGTGGCCGGGGTGGTGGCTGGGGACACCACTGTGCTGCCTTGCGTGGGGGGACACCAGGACGGGGGGTGACGTGGCAAATTGTGCGTCAGACAGCCATTTGGGAAGGGTTCTCCTGCTCTGGGTTAGCCAGCGTGCCAGATATACAGACCCACCTGCTCTGGGGGTGTATGGGCACATGGCTCTAGCAGGGAAACTCCTTCAGTATTTTAAATTGTTCGCTGGTTGCAGAGATATTCATGATTTCAGTGTGCTTCGTCTGACTGATGAATATTGTCTCCCAAAAAAGCTGTTGAATGCCAAGGATACGTTCAAAACAGGATATAGAAAAATATCTGTATTCAGGCAGCCCCATAATTTTGTTGTAAACAAATTTATTCTGCTATAGCTCACCTACGCTGTAAGTCAGAGTGCTGTCATGTGCAAGGTGTGTAGGCAGAGATGTGTTTGCAAACTCTTATTTCAGCCTGCAGAAGGGCTTCTTAGGTGTTCCCAGATGGTGTGCTTACAAACCCCTCTTCAATTAAGCGATTTTTTTGCAGCCCCAACTTGTTAGTATGTCTCATTTAGCTGTCCCTTCTATTCAGCGTCCCTGTCTGTTTTCGGAGGTCCCCTCATTTCTCCCTTGCCCGTCACAACGCTGTTTTCTTATATGTGCTGAACAATCAAAGCCCTGTTTTGTCCCCGAAAAATCATTAAACTAAGAGCCATCATCAGAAATGTGTCCTTAGAAGAGCAGGGGAAGTGGCAATGGAAAAATGTGTCTGTGCAACACATTCCTCATTGTGTTTAAGTACAATAATGCCCCCTCTTCTTCCTATAGATACAGTGCTTTTGTAACACTGTGTTTTCATTAAGTTCCTGCTTTTATTCATACCCTAGCAGCACATGCAGTTGCAGGGAACAGGAGTGCAGCCAACTCTTGGGCTCTCCGCAGTTGTCTGAAGGAGCCTTCAAGCGAGGCAAAGTTACTTTTGCCTGGATTTCGTCCCCTTTGTCCCACAGTGCAGGTGCTGGCCGAACTGTGGCTGAGTGACTTCAGCTGCATGACACATCGGAGGAAAGACCTTGCCAAAGTGGCCTCTGTGCTCCTTGGGTGGCAGTTCAGCTGGGGCATGGTTGGCTCTGTCTGTCCTCGCGGGGATCCCTGTGCCCTGGGGCTGAGCGTGGCTGGGCTCCGTGGGGCAGAACGGCGAGGCAGGGCCCTCTGGCTTGTAAAGACAGCAGGCTGCCTGCGGGCTGGATTTCCAGCACGGACACTTGCCGTGGTTCCTCGCCCCGGTGTCCGGAGCAGCCTGCCCGGGAAGAGGCTGTCCCTCCGTGGGCGAGACGAAACGTCGTCACGCTTTTATCTGTGCGCAAATTAAATGAGTTAATACGGTATTAAAAAAAACCTTGTGTTTACATTGTTGTCCTCCTCTAGGGTAACAATCTACAAATTGATCTAAAAAGATTGTATTTGCTTCAGGGGAAAAAGAAAATTGTATTAAGCCGCAATCGCACTAATTATTGACCGGGGGGAGCTGAGCTCTGGGTATCACCGAGATTATAATAATTACATGGAGCTGGTTTTTAAAAGCAGTATCCTACACGGCTCTGAGTATTGAATTAAAGGGAAAGTTCTGTTACAGACTTCATTTCGGTTGCTGGTTGTAAGGTCTGGGTGAAGAACAAGCAATAAACTAAAATAATAAAAGATGGAAAAGATAAATAGAAAGGAGAAGTGAAAGAAGCATAATCTTAGAAATTATCATTTAATCCAGACCGTGTCTACAGCAGAAACTTTAGTTAAGTAATAGCAGTGTGTATTACTTCTAAATTTGTCATTTTGTGTACAGCATTTGTGTACTGGCAAAAGGCTTAGTGTTAAAGGCATTTCTGTCAAAACAACCCGTTGCTTTGGGGGACCTAGCATGAACTTTATTGGCAAAAGCATTTTTTATTTGTATAAGGTACAGTTACAGTAGAGGAGTTTGCCAGCATCGCTGTACGAGGAATTTCTTTGCCAGGCTGACCGAGCCCAAAGACTTTCTCCAAGTAATTGCCTGTGCGCCGGGTTCGCTTGGCTCCTGTTCACAGCCGAGCTCCTCGTGCTCGCGGGCAGCGCCGGGCGCTGAGGGCTCTCATTGTGCTGCGGCTGTGCAGAGGCAGCGGTGCCAAAGAGCTGGGCTTGGTCCCGCACCGCCGGGGCCCGTCGGTAACGTGGCCCCGTTCGCCTGCTTTGTGCTGCCCTGCTGCACCGGCACTGGGGATAACGCACGGCAGTGACATCAGCAAGGAGCAAAATTTGGGGAAAAAAAGTTGGAAAAAAAGTGTTTTCCTATAGCCGTGATAGCTGAAGGGTGTTGGCAGCACACGGATTGTAACGAGGGCACAAACTCAATTAAAGTTTATCTATATATCTCGTTTAGCCATTAAACTTTGCCAGCTATTGCACTTTTTAATGTGGAACAGTGTCGCCCATCCATCGCATTCAAACATGCAAGCAATGTTTTCACCGATATGGTTAAGTAACCCAATCCTCTATAGCTGAAAGATCAGTCGAACAAAGTATCCATCTAATTAAATCTAATCAGTCAGTGCACAAGCTTACATTGTGGTCATCGCCTTGGTATGTACGGGAGTTTTTGAAGCGGCGAAGCAAGGGGCACGAGATTGAATAAGTGTTAGATGATGAAAGGCAAGGGTTAAAAACTTTCAAACTACAGTGTTAACATTTCTTCCCTGTCATCAGCTATCTGATATTTTGGTATTTCAGAAGGGGGGGAAGAAAAAAAGAAGAAAAGAAAGAACAAACGAAGTATGCATGGCATCTAGATCCTGGGTACAATGAAGCAAATGCTCTGTGAGCTGCACAGTGTCTCAGTCAGTCTGTGTGCGACGTTAGTTACATCCTAGTGCTTCTAACAGGGGCTGTCCTGCCTCTGGGCTGGTGCGTTTTAGTGATGGAAATGAACAATTCTGCAACTTTTCAGACTTCTACCCCTGTCTCAGGCCGGAAGGTGCTCTCCTTCACAACAGTTTTATGGAAGAAGATGTCGAAGCTTTGTTACGGGTGCACGGAGCTGCATCTCCTATGAATAATAAATGCTGCTAATTTCATCCCTTGAACCCAGATAAGCCCTCTTATCTGTGTTCTCCACAGGAGAACAGCAAGAGGCCCTTCCTAATGATCTTCCTACACTTCTTTTGGATGGCGAGGCTGCTCCTAGGAACCCAAAGCCGTGCCATTGGACCGCCCGAGCCAGGAGCGGTTTCTGCCCTTACATAAGCGGGCACAGCAGTGCTTTGGGCAGACTTTGGCCCTACACTTGTTGCTCGTACAAACTGACGATGTGGCCAAAACAAACCTAGCTAATGTCCCAGGGGTTGGGGCAGGTTCGCGGTGCAAATCGATGCCAGGGCACAGAGCGGAACAGAGCTCTGCTGGTGATTTTTGCATCGGGGCAGCCCGGCCCCCCATCACATCTCCCACTGACAGCCCCACCGGGCTCAGCTCCATCGCCTCTCTGCAGATTTGCTCGGGTAGCTCCATCCTTCTGGATCCAGCTCACGCAGCGTGGTGCAGAGGGCCGTGCAGGAGATGTCACAAGGCCGCTTCTTGCTTCACGTCAGAAGCGCTCTTTGCTGTTTGGCCTCTCTGGGTCAGCCTGCTCCAGACAGGCAAACACAAACATGGGGCTAATCCCGTTCCACGGGTCCAAAATGAGCGGTGTATGTTTAATCCCATCTCTATCATTCTACCTGTGCTGGAGAATATTTTCCTTACTGCTGGGTAAGCCCAGATGTACACCATCTGCTTGTCTTATGATCTTTGACATGATTGAGAGGCCACCAAAAATACCCAGTGATTGCATAGTTTTCAACTGACTGGTATAAAAGGAGAAGATGTTAATAATCAAGCGAATAATACTGGCTATTTCGGGGCCTCCTGAAATTCTTGTAAGATAGGTTTTGAAAGTAGATGCTAAACATTGCGTCTGCAGAAGCCTTTGCATGTAGCTCTTCCCTTAGCCATATGTCTGAATGCACACAGTTTCAGATGAAATATTGCAGAGTCTATTTCTGGTGTGTTTGAAAGACTCAATAGCCTCAAACACGCTGCCATAGCCGGCTCTCGAAAGCCGTCTTGCTTCGGACTTGCTGTGGAGTCGCGGGGTCTCGAGAGCAAATATCTGAGACAGCGCTTGTACCCCTGGGGTGAAGGCAAAAAAATCCCTCTCTGTGCACTGTGGAGCTGAGTCCTTCATCCATTACCGCCCGGAGAGGCCCGGGTGCCTGTTGCCAGTGCAGAGATCAATGGGAGCCCCAGTCCCGCAGCATCTTGCCAGAGCACCGCTCCAGATGTCCGACCAAACTCCACGGGGCCGGACTTTGAAAATAGCGTGGGCTCTGCGAACCGCTGTTGCGGTAATAAAATTGCACCTACTCCAGATCTTGTCTTCTCTGTCCAATTAAAAGAGCATGTTTTCTGCTTATGGTTTTTTAAAAGTTGGCTGGCCAGCTGGGTTTCATTCCTTTTTCTTACTTTTTTTTTTCTTTCTTATTATTCAGTATTTTTTTCTCTCTCTCTCTTTTTTTTTAATATATAACATTTGAATAGATGTTCGGTGCCGTTTTCTTTGATAGTTCATATGCTGGTTTATGAGCATGGCAAAAACAAAAAAGGTCAGTTAAAGGTTAGGAAAGACAGTTATCGGGCCTCTGTAAGTGAGGTATTTTAAGGCTCTGCTAATTGGCAGCACAGTTAAAGCATCATTCATAAAATAGTGTGCATTAAAATGACCATATCCATTTTTAAGTGTATGTAGATTATTCCTTTGCCAGAAGGATTAACTCTACCTTCTCATCGCTGCCTTTAGACCGGGGTGTTTTTCCATGGGAGAGAGTAATTTTGGGCATTTTGCCTGCAGCATCCAGGCTCGTACCCCTCGCTATTTAACTGTTACAGCTGGGAAAATCTGGGACCGAAAATGCAGCCATATAATATGGCAACAGGCAGAACAATAAGACAGGCAGATCTTTTAAATCTGTACTTTATAAAACATCTGTTAAAGAATATTAAGTCAGAAGTTCTGTTCACATATTTGCTGTGCTTCACTTATTAAACCCGAACATTACAGCTTGCCATAGTTTTCTTAATAGAATTACTGATCAAGCTTAGTGGAAGGATTTTTTTTACAAAAAAAATGCATGTTCTTTTAACCTTCCACAAAGCCTCTCGAGTAATGACCTGCACATACCAGCCCGAAACCTCAGCAGCTTTTACAAGGGCTGCTGGTTATATTCACCTGGTTGGGAGGGAGCCCCAACAGATTTTTCTGCTGGTCTGTTTGCTCGTGTGCTGAAACGCAGCCCTAAAACACACTTGCTCTGCGTACAGCCCGCAGGTCTTTTTCTTTTGTCTTTCAACCATCTCTCATTCTGAGTCAACAAATTGTTTTTTCTGGCAACTTCAGTGTCCAAACCAACATCTCGAGCCCAAATTAAAACAACTGCGTGGCTCGACTCACAGGAATTATAAAATGGAGAGGAGACAGCCCGAACTTAATCTAAATTTTTCCAAGCGTTCACAGTGTGTTTGTCCAAACCGTGGGCAATATGTACTCAAAAGCCTTTGCTCCAAGTAGGTTCCTTAACAGCTCAGCAATAGCAGGGAGCCCTGGGCATCCTCACCGTGGTTGGGAAGCAGGAGCCACTGCAGGTCTCCAGCTGAGTCTGACCACAGCGAGGGAGTGGGGAAGCCCTTGTTCCTGTGTGGGGCACGAGGAGACTCGTCCTGGTGCGGCACCAAACACCGATTCTGCAGCTAATGGGTCTCCAGGTGTAGTGCCCCTCTGTGACCCCAGTGCTGGGATGCTGTGCTGACGGATACCATACAAATTCTTGTGGTAGATAGAAATTAGAAGGGATTTTCTGCAAAAAGCCTGTTGTTAACTGTTCTAGCACTAGTTATTGCTGATGATTTGACTGTCAGTGCAAGCAAATGCTTGGAGAATATAAGGACATGCGTCTTGTGCTTTGGCACTTTCATGTAAGCTGATGGCTTACACACATCTCATTGAGCTGTACTGCTAAAACTCGCGCAGATACTCCTGGGGAACAGTATTCCACATTTGATCAGTGTGCCATTCATATATTCATACTTAAAAAATATTTTTTCCATTAGAATTCTACCACACTTTATTCTGTATGAGGAGTACATATTTTTTACCTGTGCATACTGAGGGGTGGCGAGCTGCTCTGTTCTGATGCATTCATGCTCTGTAACAGCACATATAGACTTCAGTAGATGCCTTACTAATTTACTGTGGCAGTGTGGTATTTAGACCACTGTTTAAGTGAAGTTTGCCAGTACAGTTAAAAGAAATTAGAGACACCATCATTGCTAAATCACTTTACCATTCAAAGAAGAACTGTAAACATATGCATTCATTTAATTATAATAGTACCAATTATAAGAGAAATTGTAATGCTGAGAGTAGTAGCTTTTATGTGATCATAATAATGGCATATATTTATCTTGGTTTGGCAAGTTAGGTCTTTCTTTAATAGTTGGCTTTGCTTAAATAGAATGTGGTTTGTTAAAACCCACACTAACCCCCACACCCTTCCATTTGTTATTGCCCAAATAATGAACAATAATCATGTGGTATAAATGATTAATGTATACATGGCTTAGCAAGTATCTTTGAGGTTTAGAAAGTGTTTTTATTTTCATTCTTGCGCTGGACTAAGCTATAGCACAACTGCATGTTATTCTTTGGTATTGGATAGAAAATCTTTTTGCTTCAGTAGAAGTGATACGAACTTGGAGCCCGACTCCGCTCTCTTTGAAGTTGATAGGAATTCCACCGCCAGCTTCCACAGAAGCAAACCCATTGTTCAAAAGCCGTTTGCTTTGTGCGTGTTATCTGTTAATCGCAATTTAATGTCAAAGTCAAAATAGCCCACTTATAAAAGCCATAGTCCCGTATTCTTTCTTTCTTTTTTTTTTTTTTTTGTCCCTCTTGCAATGAATATTTTGTACACTAGGAACACGCCACAAAGGGAGAAGTTAGCAGTCTTCTAATTGCTAAAATAACCTCACTCCGTGTGCACTGCAGTGCCTTTCACCGTGCATGGGTGGGAGTCAGGCACTTCCAGACCGGAGTTTAACAAGTTCTGTATCTCTCTTCTATTTACTTCTGATTTCTTTGGATCCTAATCAGCTCCAGCGATAAACAAACTCTTCCCTTTCAAGATTAATTTTTAAAGTGTCAGCCGTACAAGACTATTTTCAACAAGATTACACCAAACAAGTGAAGGGTGCTTTATCTCGTGTGACACAGCGAGCGGCCCGGTGTTGTCGCCGCGCCGCAGACAATGCCGTCCATTTATAAAGGAATTCAAAGAGTTAAAAAATGCATTACTTGAAACTTGATATAAAACCTGTGGCCAAAGCGGGCTATGGGCTGGAGCACTTGATTATTCTTTTATCAATAAATAAGAGTGGCATACAGTTAATTTCAGCACTGTAATTGAGCGGTGCATTCTGGGAAGCTGAAAAGCACTGTAAGATGAGGAAATGTTTTAGAGACTAATCATGAGAAGAAAGGAGCCTTTCATAGCCCTTATGATGCTGTTGTCAGAGCTAAAGGCAGATAATGATTCAGTAATAATGGCACATTGTGAATATTTAAGCTGAAAAGATTGGGACAAAATGAGCAGACATTGTTGGTTTGCTAAACCGAACAGTTGGTCTTTGGGCTCCCAAACTATCTCAACTCAAATTTTGGGCTCAGAAGTTTCAAAATGAAAAAAGAAAGCTATTTCCAGGGCACTCGCGTGGCAGAGGGGCTCTGTGTGCAGCCCGCACGGGGCCTCTTCATTTACTTTTTTTTAATCTGAAATTGATAGTCGAGATTTTTTTCCTTGACTCTGTGAACTGACAAAGTATAATAACGCTGCAGACTGTGTAAATCTTCTTCCATTTAGGTGCCAGAAGAAAGCGCTTCTAAAGAAAATCAGTTTTAGTAATGACCTAAAATATTAAATATAAAATGGAGAGTGTCATATTGCAAATAAGTAGACTCATTTGCATTTTGTCTCCAGGGCATTGGTAGCGCTATAAAGAGACATGCAGCTGAATTTATGTACATTGTCTTTTTTCCTCATTACTACATTCTGGATCTGTTAGTTGTCTTTCTTTAAACATCTGTTAAATGCGGTTTCATGAAGCCGTACGTTCCCATATGTTTGGGAACGTTATCAAAGCGCAGAGCTTTTGGCCTCCTTTACAACCTTTTGTCTCGGAGAAAAAGGTGGATGAGCTCTGGGGTTGGATCCTGCTCAAGCCAACGGCCGGCAGCACTGTTGGGCTCAGTAGGAGCCAGATAAGTTTTCTAAAAATGCAAAGACCAGCAGTGGAAGGGACAAAGAGCATTTCAGCTGTGGACTTCGGCATGTAGACTTTGAAAGTTGTTCTTTAGAAAAAAATCTTCTTAAGAAAAAGTGCAAAATTAAAAAAAAAAAAAACAACAACAACCAAACTTCTGAAGCTCTTAGGCAAGTTATACTCTGTAAGTTTCTTCCTTTATGAATCTCAGAGAATTCACTTAGTTTGTCTGCGTGAGGGCGGGCAGGGGAAGCTGCCTCATTCGCTTTTACAGGCACAGTAAGCACTAATTTATTATTATCTTTACGGTGACATAAACTATTCCAGCTCTTGTATTTCTTTTACAGAAATGCTTTTCATGTGCACTTTCACACAAAGGAGAAGAAGAAACAAACTCCTGCATCTATACATCTGTTTTTCCTTGAGGAAAAGCAATTACTTCTAATAAACAGCTTCAAAACTTTAATCAAAATACAGTTAGGAAAAGTTTATCTGTTCTGCAAAATTCTTTTTGAAAACATGCTTTGTGTTTATGGTAACGCTCATTTTTATCCATGTGCTTTAAATCTGCATATTTACTTAGCCAGAAAATATTTTTAACTTTTTTTTTTTCAAGCTTTTATTTTTAATCAAAAGTTCCTGACAGAGACATTTATACATTAAAAAAAATAAAATCAAGAGGACATGATTCTCCGGGGAAAACAAGCATTGCTACACCAGTCCACAGGCGCTGCAGTTGTCTGTAATAAAAAGAGAAACCCAGTTTCTCCATGGTTTCCAGGGCCCCAATCCTGCATACTTACGCACTTACTTCACTCAACTACTGGAAATGAGATCACCCGCAGCCCTCGCGTGTGCGCTGCCGGGCAGGGCAGGGCGGCCGCCGCGCCTGCTCCCACCACCCAGCTGGAGCTGCCCCAGTCCCATGCCCTCGCCTGGCTCAGACGAGGATTTCCCTCTGGTTTGTGTGGTGTTGCCCCCTTCCCTTTCCTCTTGACGTCTCCTTTTGCTGCAATTCCCCAGGTGAAAAGCAAATTTTGGTCTGAAGCACTGATTTTATTTGGCGTACTTGGGTTACGTCTAAGGGCCGGTAACTCTACTCTCCTCCTGAAGGCTTTCTTGCATTTGCCTTGCAAAACTCCGCAGTCTCCCTGCCTCTCGCACATCCGTACTGGTCAGGCATTCACTGTGAGGCATGGAAATGCGTCCTCAGATTTCAGCCCGCTCAGCCCTGGCAGTAGCATGACCCAGAAGTTTGGTTTGCCTGAATCTAAGTCGTTTCAGGGCATGAATTTCCCCCCCTTGCTTCCATCTTTGGAGCCTCCAGTACACTCCATCAAGAGAAATCCCCTGTTGTCTAGTCCCCAACAACGAAGTGTGTGCAGGACGACAGCAATTCCCCGTTTCTTCCTTCCACCCTCCCTCTTCCTCCATCCAGGCCATGCGAGTTGCCTGAGAGCACTACACGTGTTGCCCTTGGACGAGGACGGCTCTGCCTGGAGTGTGTCCAACTTGGCGTGGAGACGTTCTCATAGCACTCCAAGAGATGCTCTTTGCCAGTGAGGAGGGGGATGAGGAAGGTGAAGGAAAAGATGGCGCCAAGGTCATCGTGCTTTGGCCTACAGCGAGGCACGTTGGCAGAAAGACACATTTCTCTCCCAATTTTACTCTTGAACGCTGCTCTTAACAATGGTGATGATAATTTCATCAGTGTCACTGATACTTGATATTTCTCATTTACATTGCATGTTTCATCTTCAAGGCTCTTGAAGTAATGAGCTAATCCTCACAACATCCCTGTAAATATTATTCCCCCCTTAAAGAAACTGAAGCAAGGAAGTTAAGTAAATAATGTACGCTATTTATATTATGATGGCTTATAGGGGTTCTGGTGAAGGTCAGGTCCTCCTTGTATGTAGACATTGTGTAAATAAGAATCTATATAAGTAAATTACTCCCTGACCTGATGATTTCATAATTCAAATATACAAAACAAGCAAAGAATAGAGGAAAGGGAGCCCTATCAAAAACCCAAAATGACAAGGAGATTAAATGATTGAGCAGAGGTAATGTCTGCAGAATTTGGCTGAAGCCAGATCCAAATCCATATATGCTGGGTGTATTTATCTTTTCAGAGATGGGGATTGGAAAGCTTAGATTGTTGTAAGTTGCTTTTGCTAGCAGGTGACACACTTGCTTTCAAAATGTTAACAAGACCTTGATTTTAATTAAAACATTAGTATCAAGGTTTATGTTCATTAGGGATGCAGAATTACCTGTGGGAGACGCAGTAACAGTAACTCAGTCTTAGCTATTAAACAGCTTTTTGAAAACTTTTTAGCTCTCTCTTTTTGGACTTTTTTTTTTTTTTTACTGCTAAAGAACTGTAGTCAAGAGTTGATTAAAATCAAACTAAGGTTATTGTCTTAATTTTGCTCACAGCATTCCCATACTTCAGTGCCCTGTTTTTGAAACAGAAAGGGTTTTTAGAGGAATGAGGGTGAGCAAGCACATTTTTTTCTAGAACGGAGGAGAATTATTTCTTGGTTCTCATTAACTGAGGCTTCAGTTCAGCAAAACACTTAAGCATTTACTGAGCTTTCAACGGGAGTCCCATTGCTTTTAATTTAGAAGAATTTACCTTTGTCACAACCTCTGCTTAGAGTCAGTGGCGTGTAAGCACCGGCTTAGAGTTCGGCATGTGTTAATTGTTTAAATATGTTTAGCCCTTTCCCCAAAGCTGTTGTGGATGTTTAATGCAGTATTTACACTAGCCTTAGCACAAGGACTTGTGCTGTGGGACTGATGCTTAAACATATACTTGCTCTGGAGTGCGTGTCAAGTGCTTCGCTTAAATTTTCTGCATTTTTACATTGCTACTGGGACTTCGCTTTAAGTTTGTAAGAGAAAGCGCTTTTCAAAAATAAAATGTCATTTAACATGTAATGAAGGCAACTCTGCCTAAAGCTTAGAGTAACTGGGAGAAACCCCGAACATCTGCCGTGGCTTCTGTGCGGTGGCAGCAGCACAGGACACCGCAAACGTGCATCTCAAGTGCCCAACGCTGCAGTGCACATGAAGTTATGGGGAGCCGAGTGCTCAGCGCTGCGGTGAGTGCTTACCCCTCAGAAGGGGTGTGTGTGGAAACAGCAGCATGTTTGGTACTTCAGGAGTTAACAAAAGTAAGGGCAGATCTGCTTAGAAAGAGACCCGAGTTGGGGTGAGAATACGTTAAAAATACAATTAGTTTATTTTAATATAGTTATCTCTTTATTATTTAAAGGAAAAGGTTACATGCAGCGTATTTGAGGGAAGCTTTTATTTAACACTTGGATGCATTTTGCTCTAAAATGAATGCTTGCTCAAGAGTCTAAGAAGGCTTCATGGGAAGAGCAAAGCAATCTAAGCCATATGTATTGGGCAGTTTGCCAGTTGTTTGCCAATATGCCCGGGCCACCTGGCTATATATGCAGCCAAGTATGCCATTCTGACTAGCCAGCTTTAACCTTCAGGCTGCTTCTTTTTCAGCTCTTAGGAAACTCTAAAGCCCTCTGAAGCGCGCTGCGTTTCCCCATGCCAGTAGTTTGTGTGCACCCAGACGCAGGCGGCACGGCCGCGCTGACCAGACAGCTCGCAGCACCCATTCTCAATGAGTTCGTCTTTTGTCTGGAGAGCAGTTCAGTAGTGTTGAACCAGGGCCATAAGATGAGTCTGGAGATAGCAGACTGAAACCTTTACCCATATGCCATAGTTAGACACTTTGACTGACAAGCCACCGTTTTTGTTCCCGATACTGTGGAGACACTGTTTGATGGGTGTGGTTTAGGAAGGATTTTGTTTAATGTAGTTCACCACTATAATTTCTTTCCCCCAGTATTTGCATGAATTGTGAAAGAAGTGAAGCATTTAGCATAGCTCAGGCATTAATAGCGTATTGTTTCATTATTGGGGTAATTTATTTAAATGTTTATTCATTAAATTTCACTTGCAGCCAAAAATATCTCAGCATTCTATTAATCTTTAGTTACATTTTGGGTAATAGGCAAAGTCTAAAACAAGTACAGTATCCATGGCAGCAATTTAACATTTAGGAGATATCAGATATAATTAAGCTATTCTAAATATTGAAATTAAGGTAGGAAGAAAAAAAAAAGATTATATTCAACTCAGTAAACACAGCATGGGAAGTTTTGGTGTAGCAGCCAGCAAAATCTTAACTCCATCCAAAGTAAAGGGCATACAGTCTGCATTAATTGTCTTCTACTTTAATAGAAAGCAGGCCGGGGCCAATATAACGGGGGGCCTTTCCCCAGCTTTATAGCTTTTAATAAATACGGTGGTGATGGCTGCGTTGGCAGGCTGGGGAACGCCGGCATGCTTCTTGGAGCCATGTGCAGCGTGTCGGCTGCGCTTCGCAGAGGTATGCACGGTTTTCAGCTCGCTGCAAAAAAACTTTCCGTGCCGCCATCGGGGCGCGGGGCCCGCGCTCAGCCCCGCACACTGCCTGGCCCCCGCTCACACACTGCTGCCATAAACCCAACACAGCCCCCTTTCCAAGGCCCTCAGAGCTGAGGGCCTCGTTTCTGAAACTCAACCGCTCTGCGTGCAGGTGGGATTATTTGTGGGAATAATGAGAGCGCTTCGGCATCCCGCAGCCTCAGCCCCCTGGTCAGGTGGCAGCCGGGCTCTTTTTTTGCAAAGCAGGGCATGGAAAAATGAACCCCTTCTTTACTTTTGGGCACAAAACCAAAGGTGAAACAAAGGAAGGGAGGCTGGCACTTTTCAATAAAATGAGTCACAGCAGGGGGGATACTTTGTGGAGTTGCTGGCGAAGCCGTATGGGAGCAGCTTCGTGAGGGCCTACGTCGGGTCCGCAGCCTTGACAGCTCCAGCCCCACACGGAGCCCGCGGGCCCCATGGGTCCGCCCAGCAGGGCCTGTGCTGCCGAGCTGCACCAGGGCCTCATCATCCTGTAGGAGCCAGGCATGCTGGATGCACTAAGCCAGGCCCACGCTGCTCTGCTCAAGGTAGGCTTTGGGGGAGCAGTGTCACTCGTGAGCCCTGCGCTGTGGCCGCAGCCCCGCGGTGACACATCCAATAAAGGCCCAGGGAAAGGCGCTGTTGCAAATGCGGGCAGACAGACATAAAGGGAGCGGGAAGGTGTCCCGGTGGGCTTCGCAGTCTGTCAGGTGAGAGGCAGCTGCAGCCGCCCCATCTGTGCTACCTCGGCCCGCAACGGCTGTCAGCCTAGGTAGCCCGGCCTATGATGGGAGAAGCAGAGCAGAAATTGAGACAGAGAATAAAAATTAAGGTTAAAAGGGGGAATAATGTTCTACGGGCATTCTGGGGATACTCACAGGTCACAAATTTTCACTTTCAGTGTTCCCTGGTCCCGTTTTTTATATTGCACTAATACATGCCTGGACAAATACACCCGTTATAGTTTGTATCGTTTGTTTACTCAGCCTTGTATCAATCTGTGGTGATTTCCATGCAGTATTTAATCTAAGTGATGAACTTTGGGCACTGTATTAGTAGTACCTTGCCTATCACATGCTTCGCCATTGTAAATCTGTTTATTGGTTTTTGGCATGGGTGTGCGCTGCACACGCGCACGCTTTCTGCGTTGTTTCTCTCCCATTGTCCTTTCATTTGTGTGGAACCGGTTCTGCTTTCAGATGAAAAAGATTGGTAAGAAATAGCAGTTTTGCCATCCAAGGGTTTCCAAGAACTTAAATTTGGAACGGTTATTCATGAAAGGTTATTTAAATAGGAGCATTTTACCACCGTATAGCATTTATACGATTAAGTATCTGCAGTTCAGTTTGACTGTTCCTCACCAAAGCGTTCCTGCGAAGAGGACTGAGAAAAGTGAGGACTGTGTGTACTTGACAGCAATACTAGCCTCTAAGGACCAGATTTTTTCTTCTACCATTTCTCACCGTCTTCCTCTTCCAATAAACCTGCCTCCCATCCCAACCACACAGTGTATTGCAAATATGCAAAAACACTAAAGGCTTAGTTCCCCTCTGCTTGTAAACACAGCGCTCCCATTAGTGGTGAGGCTGCCCGTGCCTTTCAGGAGGAAAATGGACTCTGTAATGCTTGGGAGAAATAGCAGAGCTCTCATTCATGTGGCTTGGGTTGAAAAATTGAACACACTCTGCTTATTTGCACCTCCATGCCAAAAACAAAATAGTGCTGGTGTGCTGGTTGCAAGTGCAGATGAAGCAAACTAATTTGGATTTCCGTGGTCTAATAACAAACAGGGACATTTGGACTCTGTTGCCAATTCTGCGTGATTGACTGTTAAGTCCAGAGAGACAACCCTGTCCCACTGAAATCAATAGGATTTTTGCCGTTGGCTTTCCTGGGACAAAGATTTCATTTCCAATAATCCACCACCTGATTTTAGGCATGTCATTTTGTAACTGATTCACTGCCAATTTGCAGGAGAAACTTCCCCTTACTGAATTTTTTTTTTCATTTCCTCCCCTTTTTTTTTCACTGCCTTTACATCTAGCAATACTTCTCTTGCGAAAGGTATCCAGTCTCCTTTTAGTTGATTTTTTTTTTGGTTTGTTTCATTTTGTTCTGCTGGTTTTCAGTTTTGTTTTGTTGTTGTATTTTACTACATACCATAATATGGGAAATGGTCCCTCCAGGCATGACTGTTTCAGGTGAGGATGTGGTAAGTTGAGGTTATGTGTTGTTGTGTTGGATTTCATCACGCCTCCACACATCCTCAAAGCCCTGTGACATGCACTGACTTGGAACAGCTAATCCACACCTGGTGACGGGCTACAGCACCGTGGCTCAAAATTTCAGCCTCTTCCCTTGTGTACAGGAAGAGGTCATGTTCCCCTTGCCTGCTACAGGATGCTAACAGATATAATAGTCAGGACAGGGAAACAGAAGGATCTGTTAAAGGGAGTTGTCGTGATAAACAGGTGTGATATTCAGGTTGCTACTTCTGGGAGTCTCGGAAAAGGAGGCTGGTGAGCTGAACCCCAGGCAGATGGTAGGTTTGCCTTTGCAAGAGGCACAGACTGAAACTAATTCTGACTTGGTCGTACTGCGGCAAACTGGGACTGGCTGCATGGACTCGGTTAGGAGGATGTAGCGGGGAACAGCACGAGCTCCGTAACTTGTTAGAATTTTATGTTCGACTTCATTTGACTATCAACCTCCATGTGAATAAATGCAGTTAGCTGCAGTGTGTTAGACAGCCCTGGTGCGGTTCAGCTGTTTTGGGTGCTGGGGTTCTCCACCTCCCGCACTCCCGTGCTTGGCTTACTGCTTGGTCTCCAGTTGAGCACACCTGGCTGGTCACACAGACCTTTAAGCAGGATCAGTCTTTAAAGTTTGGGATTCACATCTCTGCAAATACAAATCTGTGGAGGATCTGGCTCTAAAAAGCAGGGTTTGGCCATCATGTCCAGCACAGCATTCTCACGAGTTCAACTCTTCTGATTATGGGGAAGAGGATACTGCTTGAGATCAGAATACACGAGCAGTCATGTGTCATCTGCCTTTATTTCAGGCCCTTTACAGATTTGAGTATGTTGCCTTGATAGTTTTTTAAAAAATCCTTTTCAAGCTTCTGAAAATGAGTAACTTTTAGAATATTTTTTTAAAAAGTACAGGAATGAAAAAGCTCTCAGGTGTTTCATTTTCTTAAATCCTTGGAGATACAAATTGAGACAAAACATGAAATTAAGAAGAATTGAAGGCAAAAAGTGGGTTAAAATACTAAAGTAGTTTGGGGCACATATGCATTTGATTCGTTTACAGTTGCATTTTGGAGGCAGCGTTTCGTTCATGGCTCTCAGTTACTTCAATATAGGAAAAAGTCGATTTCCACTAAAATTCTGTCAGCGTTGATATCACCATTTTATCACAGTTATTTATAACCAATACACCAACCTGAATGTAATTAACGGTATATATTTTGCAGGGCTTGCCAAATAATGAACAGTTATTTGCTATGCGATGTATTTGTGTAATTAAAAAAATGTCAGCTAGCATATTAGAAACATTGCATACAGCTGGCGAAATAGTTCGGAATGTATCAGTGAATGCTGTATTAATTCACTGATGTATTACATATTGAATAAACTATTTTAATGAGTTAAATTGCATTTGGCCCATTGGGGTTGACTCCAGCTCCGCAGAGCACGGAGTGGAAGTTTGCTGAGGCTCCATGTGGTATTAGGGCTCGTGAGGAAGGCAGTTAGGTGCATGCTTGGGAGCATTACTGAACCAAGAATCGAGTTCTCTAAGTTACTGTTGTCCCAGGGTCTTTCAAATGTGGTAACTGGAACCTTTCTTAGGCCTAAAAGTACTTTTGTACTTTTGCATTTGCGAAATCAATACGGCTCCGTTAATGCGAAGTTCGCTTTTCCAGTCTGTAATTACTCAGGTCAATATTATACAGTCATCATTAAATAAAAAAAAGGTTCCCACCCTGTATCTAACCACACTCTAGGCACTGTGTCCTGTAAGCCCAGGTTATAACTTTGCCATACTAACGAGGGGGTTGCGCTGTACCCCGGCTAAGCCGTGCAGCTTTCCCATATGGCGAGCCTCGTCTCCAGCATACAGCACTTTTGTCTGGTGTAATGCTCTCCTTTGGCCAGGTTTGCACACCTAATTCAGCATCCAGAGAAGCCTGGTGAATGGGGAAATCCAGCTCCTGCTTTGTCTTTGTCCTGCACCTGTGAAGGTCTTAGGGCAAGAAATGAATTTTTGTGGATGATGTTTTAGGTCAGGATCGGTTCCATGAGACGCTTAAGGGGTTTTGTGGCTCTTAGTATTCAGAGCAGCAAAACAGCCAACCTTTGTTGCTGTACCCTCAGTATTTTGAACAAATTCAGCACTGGCATTCTGTGAGGGCACAGAACGGTGCGGGTTGTGCTGCGGGAATGCCCGTCCTCGGATCGCGGCGGCGATAAGCGGCAGCGCGGCGGCTGGGTTACTTATCCGCCGCACCAGCGTCGTCTGTTGCTCAGATGTGTGAGCTCCGGCCTCCGTTTCCCTTCACGGTTGCCGTGTATCATCGCAAGAGTGATGATAACGCCTCTTCAAGGTGGCATTATAGTGACAGTTTAACATGGCAAACTTCTGCTTGGCAAACAGACAGCGACTGTTAGCCAATATTGGCTGAGACGCGCTGATGATACCGCGCGGCGTCTCCTGAAGGAGGAGAGCTCTTTGGACTTGGTCCCGCTCTGTTTTCTGCCATGTGCCTCTCAGTCCCGGGAGAATGAAAAGCAAGTCAGTGCAGCCACCCTTTTTTTTATAGGTGCGTTCTCCCTTCTTTCACAGGGAGGAATGCCTTCCTGACAGAAGCTCTGTATTCCCTTACCTTCTAGGAAACGGTCTGCAGTTTGCAGAAGGCTGTGGTGCTGAACAGGGGTTTCAGCAGGACACTTCTCATGTTGATCACAGGAAGTTCCTGGCTGTTCTGAGAGGTTCCCCAGGCACACCCCAACAAGGCAGGATGGAAACCTGGTGGTTTTTTTGCAGGATTTTTGGCTGACCGAGCTCGGGCTGCCTCTGGCCTGTGCTCAGTAACTGGGCTCTGACACTGCAGCTGCAGACTTCAGGCATCCAAGTTCTCTCATCCAAGCACGCTGTTATATCTTCCTTTGCCACTAGAGCACAAAATCAAACAATCCACGTGTACTTCTTATTAATCTGTACTCTTAACTTCTGCTAAATAATGCATTTAGTATTATTTCAGATAGCTGCTCTGTTACCAGTGCGACTGCCTCGTTATGCTTTCAGAATGCCTCTGTCAGTAAAATAACTTTACGCATGCTTACAAGCACACTTAAAATATATTGCTTTTATGTATAATGTAAGTGAACATTGTAACAGGAATCCCATTTTAGTATCTATCGTAATGTTTTGATGATCCCTTCTGATGCTTTCTGTGTGCTACCAGTCTCATCCCACAAGTGGCACGGTCGGAGGGTGATCTTATTTTACAGCCTCATTTTGTGAGCTTGATGACATAGCTGGGAGCGTGCAGGCCCTGTTTAGACAGCAGCTTCTACAATGGCACCTGCAAGTTGCCCCCTCAAAAAGTTGCAGGGGTGCAGATTTGCAGACATAGTTTGCTAATGACATTGAAAATTCTCGATCTAAGCGCTTGGACTCCCTTTTGGCGCAGTGCGTACGTTTTCATGTGCTTTGGTCACAACCCCCTGGGCACGTGCATAGGTTACTCCGTGGGTGGAAGTGGAGTCTTGTCTTGCTCAGTTCAGGAAAGCACTGCTTCAGAGAAACTTTGTGGTGGTTTGTTTTGGAAGGAGCCCTCCAGGCCTTGGCTCGAGGCACTGTGGTTCGGGTGAGGGTCACGGCGATGTACGACAGGCGTTGGGACAGCTTGGGAGCCTGTGTCATCAGCCAGAAAAAGTGCCGGCCTGGAGCCGAGAAGATTTATTTTATCCTCCCTGCAGCCCAATCAGATTGCCTTCAGTATAGCTTCAGCAGGAATTTAGCATCCCTGCTTATGTGCTAGCCCCTGACTTCTCAGGAAGACGCATCTTGCCACGTGCCCTGTGCCAGCAGGAATGAGCAGGACTAGTCTCGTCTCTTTTCCAGAAATACATTGCAAATTGTTGGGCCAAAATAGAATGTATAAGTAAAGCTTAGAGGTAATCTCTTCTTAAGCATTGACCCTGGGCCTTAGATTTATAAGCTTATTCCTGCTGTCCCACCAAAAACTAAAATACCCCCTCCGACATGCTCTGTTTACATAATAGTTTGGTATAGCTTTATAAATGCATGCACTTGTATTTTCTCTTTGCTGTTTAAAAAAAAAGAAAAAAAGGAAAAAGAAAAAAAATCCAACCTCTTGAGGACTTGATTCCGCCTGGCTGTTCAAGTGCAGTGCAATTTGATCCCTGCATCTCAGAAGGTGGATTCATCGCCCGGGGAGAGGCGCATCACTTTCTTGGGAATGCCATGAAGAAAGCAGCTGTGAAGTGTCTGCAGGGCTGCCCAGCAAGCAGCTGCCTCCCGGGTGTCCTGGCCGTGGCCCTGGCGCAGCCCAGCAGCTCAGCCTCCCCTGCCTCCCCTGCCTCCTCTTCCTCGTGCCCTGCACTTGTGCAGCACCCCCTGGGGGCAGCGCCGCTGGGACCTGGCACCTCCGCTCCTCTCCGCTGGGGTCCTGCAGATGGGCAGAGTCCTCTGAAGCGAGGAGGAAGCAAGCAGCTGCAAAATGAGTTTTGAAATAAAAAATGTAAAATATGTAGTATATAAAAAAGAGAGTTATTAAAAACTTAAGATAAGATCAAAACATTCCAGACGTTATGGTCTGTGTTCCCGCAGAGCTGTGTAAAAAATGCTGGAGCTTTACAAAGGGGAGCAGCAGAAGAGTTCGTATATGTCAAATACTTTGGGCCTTGCAGCCCATTAACGTAACAAATTAAAAATAACAGATGATGGTCTCACTCTGATACTGCAGCACAGTCATATTTTCAAAGGCAGAAAATGTTTCTGAATTTTAACAACAAACTCATCGGGCTTTTACAGGAGATCTTCAGAGGTTTCTTTAGTGCTTTGCTAACATTGTGACTTTCAGTATAAAATATGCACTAGGATTTACACCCCAGCCATGCACGTTATAATTGGAAAAGGGTGTTCCTGCGGTTGGGATTCAGCTGCAAAATCCACGGGATTCAGAATCAAGCTTTCATTTGGAAGTGGGGCCAAGCAATGTCCAAATTAAATATGAAAATATGAGTTAAGATACGACTATAATGAGTGAAACAGATGATCTGCAGCAAACGTGATATTCTTTATAAATTATCAATGATCAAAAATGATCAAAAATCACACCTGTAGTTATTATTTCTCCAGTCTCCACATAAGGTCAAAAGTGCCTTCAGCTACACTGATGTAAATCTGGAATACTTTCAGCAAAGTTACTGAAACACAGCAGACTGATTTTGTTGATGAAGAAAAAGAAATGAATGTTTGGCCTTTTCAACACCTTCTTTCAATACTGTGAATTGTTTTAAGGCTTATTTAATCCTTACTATATTTCATATTGGCTGCAGAGAGTTTTTGAAAACAATCTCTTTTAAAGTTGTTGTTGTAGCATATGACCAAATGCTTTAAAGGCCAGGGTTGGGACTTACCAGTTGCAAAAAGCACCTCTTTTAATTGCCCAAGTATGAAAGTCAGATGTCCTCAAATACCATCTGAAAAGATAACCATATTTTTTTTCAGCTGTGCTGTAGCCTCCGTATCTTACTGTCAAGAAGCTTCTTTTGGGACTGAGACAGGTCACGTTGGAAGTCAGCGGCTAATCAGCTCCCACTGCACATTGTCTGCTTTCAGCTTGAATTATCTTAGGCAGACATCCTGGCTAGCTGCAACACAAACCTCTGATGGCTTAAGCCTGAGAAGACCTGAGTTTGGCAGCCACTAAGTTAGAGATGAGGAGAGGAAAAGAAATCCTATCTCTTCTGGTGCTTTTCCTGTCTTGGTTTCCCCACTAGAAATCAATAGGATGGTCGATAGCTGGTTTTGAGTTGTTCGCTACATGCTGGAATTTTCTGAGGTAAACTTGGGTGTCTGGGTTTCAGACGCTCTAATGTGTCAGAGGAGGTTTGATAGCTGCCACAGGCATCCCGAGTTACACTTTATTTCCAGTGACAGCCTTTGTAACATGAGAAGGGAATGAATTCAACAGTTATAAGTACAGATCAATCTTATAGGTTTACTGCTTTGGGGAAGGGGATAGGTCAAAAGTTTTTACAGAAATTGGTTATGGTCTCTTTTGAACTACATACTGAAGAAATGCTGTGTGAGCTAGGGCTGCATTTCAATAAGACCGTTTTTCCCCAACAGATATTTCTAGATTCATCCATAACTCCATGAGTATTGGGTTTTTTGCTTAACTCTATGTAGAAATTATTCAGCATGAAGGTATCATGGACTGGCTGAAAAAAAAGTTTTTATTAATTAAAAATCACCTATTTGGGATTCTTTTGCTACCACTTTCAGTGTCTTACCAGCATCAGTACCAGGGTCCTCTCCTGTGCATCTGTGTAATGCAGATTTGTCTTCTGTGACAGCAGTTACGTCTCTCTGCCTCGCCTACTCCTATCTTTGTTCACATCTCTTCTGCAGGAGTACATTTCCTCTTCTGCTTTTTGAGCTGGCTTGGCCACTTATTCCTAAATCATTGGGGTTAGGGTGTTGTTTCTTCAGTGGCATACTCTAAAAAGTTTAAAAAGAGGATTACTGTTTGTGTGGATAACATGACTACCCAGAATTATAGTAAGTTACGCTAACATAATATCGGAAAGGAAACCAAATATGAGCAGGGAGGTGCGGGTGCCTCCACATCTTGTTGGTGAGGAGTCCATGTGGATTGCTGCTGCCTTTCTTCCACTGCTGGTAGATATGGACAAGGGATATACAGCTGTGCATCATGTAGCAGGTCCTCTGAAACGGGGGCAATACAAACTCCTCTTCATGTACTTCACCTTCTACTTACTCTTCATTCACACCCATGGTCTCAAGAATAGCTGTTTGCAGGGCTGGACACGAGTAGGCAGAAAGAAATTCTGTCCTTGGGTCTCAGTTGGCTTCAGCAATGAGTAGCTGAACACTGAGCCTGGACCATATACATTTGAAAAGCATAACAGAGGCCTCTCAGCCTTTCCCCCAACATAACTGATGGTAGCCTCGCCAGGGAGGGCCCCTTACCCCTTAAAGCATTGAGTTCCACAGATTTCAGGAGAAAAGTTAAAGTTGTCCTGGCTTACACAATTATTAACTGCAAATGTGATTTCTAGATCTAAGAAAATCAAAACACTTAAAACGAGCCTAGAAAAGTCTCTTAAAATTGGGACAATACATCTTTCATATTACCGAAATGACACTGTTATTTAAGGCACCGAAACTGCTCTTTGAATCCTATTTCAATATTTAACCAATAACGTTTAAAGATGTGCCCATGAAGCAAGTATCTTACCCCAGTACACTTTTAGATATCAATCATGCTGTATTAATTGAAAGGATTTGGTCTAATCTCATAAAGAAACAGGCAAACTCTTGGCTTTTCTCTAAAGTAAAAATATATCACTCATGTCATCCATTACTGTGCTATAATTATGGTAAGTGAAGCAGAACAGAATCGATGGAGCAATTTATCAATGCATTCCCAACTATTCTAGCACAGCTGACGTCATGGGGCTGCAGATACTGTCCTTCAATATAAAAGATATCCAGCAGTGTCAAGACTTTATTCTGATCTACTCCAGCATAATATTGTCATATTTAATATTGTCGTTTCAATTATGGTTTAATTAATTTATTTCATTCACTATGAAATTACACTTAATTAGTTGGCTTTTAAATTTTTTTTCCCCAAATTAAAATTTCAAAAGGGCAAAAAAAGAGGGAGAATAAAAATCCTAGACATTATTTAATTCAGACTTCAAGGTCAAAAAACCCTTATAGTTTAAACTTTATGCTAATAGAGCATAAACTTGATCTTTTCTCTTCCACAGTAAATTATTTCAAGATAAGAAGCAGAATATAATGTGTGTAGTAAGCATTTCCAATAGACATTTGTCTTCAGATATTAAATACTTCCCCAAAATGTCATTTTAATACTCGGATACTGTTTAGTACTTTCAAATATTTGCCTTTTTACACACTTAGTTTTCCAAGTGTTGAATTTTTCCCACATATTATCTTTTAAGTTTTATTCAAATAGGTCTGACAGAGTTAGAGCTCGTGTAGACTAAACTTCAGTAGAGCAGTCCCGGAGATAGCACTGTTTGTTCTGTAAAAACGCTCACCCCGCATTCCTCCTGAAGTTATTAGATGTGTTTACATTACATTAAATATGAAAAATGAACTTCTTCAGCGCAGGGATTGTTTAAAACACCGGGAGAAATGCTGTCGGAGCACCTTGCCCTGCCCCTCGCCGTGGCACGGGACCGACGCTTCCCCCGGCCTCTGTCACTGAAACGGTTTTCCTACGTCGGGGCCAACGCGGTTTCTAACAACCGTGCCTTTCTTCAACTGGCACAAAGTCCTCCTTGGGATTTTGGCACCGTCAAAGTGAAAAGCGCTTGGTCCAAAAACACGCTGATCTTGTGGGGTGGGGAGGAGAAGGGAAGTGTTTGTTTACAACTTGCACCAGCGTTGGGCTGTCTTAATAAACCAGGCTTCGTTAAGATGTCTGGCTGCTGGAAGGGATTTTTCTCCTCAAACTTTTTTTTTTTTTTTCTGGGAGAGGAGCACATGGAAAAGTTCATCAGGAAATTAAAGCTGTGAAAGTAGTTTTTCTCACACAACAGCTGCTGGTTTACGTGGTGTTGTGTACAGTCTCCCTGAAAATCCCTGTCATCCCCGGACGCGGCGTTTCCTTCTCTCCCCCGTGGGGCTTCCAGGGCCCCGTTAAACAGCGGTAACAGGGAACGTGTCCTCCGTGTCCATGGTGTCCCCGTGTCACTGGGGGACCATGGCCTCCAGGGAGGCCTCATGGGGACTGTGGTTTTGGGGGCCTCGGCCCCACGCCGTCCCGATGTCTGGGAAAGGGTTAAGGCACGCGGCGACTGCGCGGCCTGGATGAAAAGCACAATGTCCCCTGCTCTTTAGAGATGTACTTGTAAACCGTCATGCCGAGTGGATTTATGAAGGGTGAGTTTACCTGATATTACACGGTATTGTTTAATTTGGACTATATTTAACCAGCGCTGTGTTGAAACAGTGTCGGCGAGCTCTGAGAGCTTGCCAGGCACATTCTCAAAATGGTTGCCAAGCTGTAAGATGGCTGCCAAGGTCTGACTGCACTGAACAGGTCCAAAATGGTGACCAACTTCTCAGAATTTTCCTGCCGATTTTTTTTTTCCCCTCCCAAAATAAGGAAGATGCCGGACTTGGCACCAGCCTCTTGGCACCACGATTTATAGTGTCATCCAGAGATTCAAGTAGTTACTGTGTTCTTGTTTCACAGCACTTGGCAGAAAGCTGTGTAGGGGAGGACGTGAGGTGAAATAGCCGGTGTAAAATAACATTAGCCTTTTCCTTCCTTGGCTAAAACGTACCAAACATGTTGGGGGAAAAAAAAAAAAAAAGAAAGCAAGAAATGGAAGGTAGGATATTTGAAAAGAAATCGGCAGAGAGCAGCTTCGACCAAAGCTTCAGACTTTCCTTTTGGGCTGTGTGTCTGAAGTGGTACAAACTTTATCTCCAACAGGTTTAAGATTTTCTCTCCTTTTTCTTTTTTCTTTTTTTTTTTTTTTGCATTTGTTTACTGGAGTTTATAGCAGTTTCTTTCTGGCAGTTGTGCTACTTAGCAGATTGAAATAAAATCATAAGGGTGAATTAAAACACACTGCTGTTAGTGCTGATTAGAATTTTAGCTTAGTGTAAATACCGGATGCAGTGTCCAACTTTTCAGGGACTTGGCATAGACTCAACAGGGATCTCCGGGCTGTACAGGAGACAGTGTGTGCTTGCAAGCTTTTTAAATACTTGGATAGGTGAAACTCACTGCTTCTGCTGGCGTGCTAGCTAATTTGGTGTCTGTAAAATGCATTACGTAGTCCAAAGTGGCTGTAAAAAAAAAAAAAAAAAGTAAAAAAGCTAAGGATAAGAGTAAGAGGCAAATATTTGGATCTAAAAGCTTTAAATGTATGGATTTTTATTTGTGTTCTTATTGTCATGTGCTAAATGCTTGCCTGCACATCCAAGCTGTAAATATATTCCTAGCTAATTTTTGGATTGCACTTGTAAATAAACAAATTGCCTAAGGGCATGCAGTTTTGAAAATATTAAATGGTTCTTTATGCAGCTGGAAACTGCTGTTAAAGTAACAGAACAGCAGAGTCTTTCTATGCAAATACTTGCAGTCAGGTGGATTGCGTTAGTAAATAAATACTCCCTTCTCGTAGCCTCACTCTCAGCTCACAACTTGTCAGCTTTCATCTGTTAGGAGTTTTCAGTGTCTCGAGTTACCTCTATATAGTTTCAGCCTATGAGAAAACAATGGAAAAGCAAGCATTGTCATCCAGGGGGTGATGCAGCAGCTTTCCTGAGTTGGTCGTTTGGAAGGTATTAAACCAGCAATATGACCGACACCTATTCCAAATGCTTCATCTGCACTGTTGCATAGCCTCTGCTTCTGCTGGGTCAATAGGCCACAGCCATTCTTCTGCAGGAATGGCAAGGAGCCTTGGCTGTGCTGTGCCCTTATCCGTTTGCTTGAGGTAATTCACAGGGATGCAGATGTTTTTCTAAGCAATATTTGCTGTTTATACCCACATTTCTCCCACAACCTATGGCTTTATGTCTTTGCAGAGGTTGTAAACATCCCTCTAGTTCAGATTCACCCTCTTCCATTGGCAGTCTATACATCTGTAGTACTCCTGTGGAACAGGGTATTATTTTTAATGATGTAATTTGAACTCTTGATTCTTTGGTGAAAAGACAAGATTAAAAACTATTGGATACTGGTCAGGGCACGTGGAGTTTAATTGAGCCAGATGCATGTGTTGAGTTATACAGCAGATTCTCTGATGTTTTAATGTCATGCATTACCAAATCTAGAACAGTTCAAATTCAAGAAAAGTGTAGAAGAAAAGATTCAATAAAAGTCTTATCAGCACAATTAAAATGTATATATAGTGGAAATTCTAGGTGGACACTGGTGTCCTTAGTGAAGAAAGAAAGATTAGAGCAGAATACTGGTGTTGTGTTCTCAGTTTTATCTCTTTCTTTCTGCCATTTTAATGAAAAACAATGAATTTAAAGGGCTGTTTCTGCTGCTTAAAATAATACTTATGAATGAAAATAATAATTAAAAAAACCCCACAGATCTTAGAAAACTCCAAACCTAGCTACAGTGTGCATCCCAGCGTGAAAGTTGTGCAGCAGCACTTTTTTGACTGATTTTAGGAGTTTATTCCATTGTATGATCCCTGCCTTTGTGTTAGTGCTTTAAGTAGAGCTCATCATCTGCTGCAAACCTAATTTTAAATTATTAAAGTTGAATTTTTTATTCATAGAAGTATTCAAACGTGCCTCATTTATGAAAACTGAAGATAACCTTTGAATGTGAAAAGTTTGGAAACCATTAGGGCACTTCTGTGTTGCAGCTCGTACTAAATGACTGCGGGGCCATTTTATCCCCTCATCTTAGTGTGGTTCCTTGATGTAAAAATCTTTTGACTTGTGCCCCAGTAAGGAGGAGAAGAATAAGGCCTATGGTACTTTCAGTACCCATTATTAGTTCTAGATTCACGTGTTCTCCTGCTGTTGTATAATGGAAGTAACTCTGTTGAAACTACTGGAAATGTGGAATGAATGTTGTGAAACCGGTGGGAGTGAGAAGAGGATCAGGTCTTTAGTTTACAACTTCTCAGACCTGTGAGTTTGTCCTCCGTGAACAGAAATTAAATCCTTCAGAAGCCGTTGGCACTTTTGCTTGTTTGTATATTCTTCATGTACACATCGTGTGCATCTGTGTGTATGTGTGTACTTCTATATGATATGTGTAAAAGTACTTTTTATATAGTAACTTTCTGCATAGGGCAACCCAAACAGCTGTTATTCCTTTTTATAGCTTCTTTAATCTATGTGCCAACAAGTCAGTTTACAAAATCTGTTTTGTTGATGACTGCTGCGATAATAATTGTGGTGTTTTGTGGCTTGGCAAAAGCCTGGGGTCTCCTCCGAGGACTCTTGCCAAAGCCTTTGAAGGGGTTGAGGTGGATTCACTGCCAAAATGAGTCACCACTCTCTATTTTATTTAGTGTCCTTCTGCCAAGGCCTTAGACACTTTCTGTTTTCATTCTTTTGTAGGCTTTCCTTCCCACATTGTGGTTTCCTTCACAGCCAGAGTAATGTGTTTGCCAGCATAGGTGAGAGAGTGTGGCTGACTCTCCAAATGCCACTGCTAGACTATGCTTAAGGGTTAGTGGTTTAGCTATTGTGCTTTCTCAAAATGAATGTGCAAGATTTAATTATATGTCTATGAATTATAAATAAAAAAGACTGCTGCATCTGATACAGCGCAGTGCAATAACCTAGACTAAGGTCAGGGGATTTCAGAGGTCTGTCAGTGTTTGTTTCTCCAAGGCTCTGTATTGCCACATCCTTTGGATTATTTCACTTGTGATTGCGTTGGTCAAATCAGAGATGAGCTGCCCCGTTAATCACCATTTTTTTTGGTCTGAGGCTGGCCTTTCCATTAACTTTCTTCTCCATCCAGAAGCAGATAATCATTCTGTTCGCAGCAGAGTAACAGATGCATGGCAGTTATCATAACACTTCGCATGTCCCACCCAGATGTCTCAAAAAATTTGAGGAACCAAGATGAATGGCTGTGACATTCTGACATCCTTCATACAGATGTGAAAACTGAGGCCCAGAGAAGTGAAGTGATTCAGTCAAAGTCGCATAGGAAGTCTGCGTGAGGCCTGGAAACAGAATCTGACTCATTGGCCTTTGCTTTAACCACAAAAACTTCCTTTTTCCCACTGTACTTAAAGTGATATGTTTTGGCCTTATTCTCGATAAAATGTTAGATGTAGAGATGGCCTAGATATCCTTACAGTAAAACATGTAATTCCTACTCGGGTGATGCTGGATGATATGAGTCATGACTTATTACAGTATCTGTGGTTTTCTTAATGCTGTGAGGTTTTGCTCTGAATGAGGAAAGCAATATGGGGATTTCAGTTAACTGTTTAACAAAATTAGAGTGGAAAAAAGCACATGGCACTCTGAAGAGAAACAGCAGTATTAGGTTTTCAAACAGATTTTCTGTTCCTCATCAATAAAATGCTATGCTAGGAGATAGGCAGCTGGGTAGTTCAGTACTGACGTACGAGCCGGGGTTTTGAAGGCCTTGAAGGAATTAGTCACCGTGTTCCCCAAACTCATGCCCTTAAGTGACTGTGCATGCACAGAGAGGCGTATGTAGGTGATCCTGCAGGATTCTGTTGTCCTTTGTGTAGTTACAGCTTGTGTTTTCATCCATCCTTTTCTGTGTCCTTTCACTCTTTCTTGATTGCCTTCTGCCCTTCTTGGGAGACCAGCACGAAGGCAGCAGAGCCCTCTGTGTGGTTCAGGTCTGGTTTGGAGTGAACTGTACCCAGAAAACAACCTAGTCCCAGAGATTTTGTCCTTACCAATGCAGAGATCTCATATCCTCTCCCGGCAAGGAAACGTACCTCTGTCCTTACATCTCTCCAGCTTCACTGTTTGTTTGGTTGTTCTTTATTTCATGCTGGTTTACCCCCCTCCCTTTGTGCATCCCTCCTTTGTTTGCTTCATATATCTATTTGCCAACTGCCCATTTGTATTTTGTTTTGACTGCCCTTATTTGTGCTCTACATCTCAAACCCTTCTTTCTTCCCTCTTCGCGTGTTTTGATGGTTTGTTCTCCAGGCCCAAGACAGCAAGTCATTGTGTCTTGCTCTTCCCAAAGTGTCTTCAAAGAGAGAAACCGGCAAAAATGATGAGTCCTAGCAAAGTTCACTTAGCAGGAGTCCACGCAGACAAAATTCTTCTGCCTGGAAGCACATTATTCACCCAGGCCATTTGTCATTGTCAATTAGTAGCAAACGTTCGGGTTGGGTCATTCGCTATCTGCAGGGAGAGAGCGAGGGATAAGGCTGTCCATCCTTTGGAGACTGGGCCAGCTCCCTCCTAGGGAAGCCTTCCTACACCTGGCCAAAGTTTATTTAGGTTTGGTTTTCAGATGAATTATACTGCTAGTAAACCAATTAGGCCATTCTCTTTTCTATGTTATGCGACATCAGAAGATCGCTACGGGTCTTCAAGCAATTGCCTATTATTAAGGTCCCGTGAAAATAATGATGCAGGTATCACAGAACAAAATGAATAAAGGAAGGGGGGAAAAGAAAAGAGTATCTGTAACTTAGGGAGATTTCCAGAGACAGATTTTATCCCTTTCCTTGGGCGCAGTATCAGGAACAAGTTTGCTGCCATTCCCCATGTCAGACGCCTTCTTACTTTTATTGAACCTTTCTAGTAATTTTAAGGTTTTTTTAAGAGCTGTGCCCTCTCTTTAAAAAATGTGATGTTCTTTACTCAAGTAAAGACTCGACTTTATGTGGTGTCTGGCTGATTGTGACTGAAACCAGTTCTAAGTAAAAGCTAGGAGATGGTTGGTGATATTCTTGAGCTTGCCCAGGTTGTCCGTGTGCCGTTGGTTGTACAAGGTGCCTCACCAGTGACAGCATTAACAATGCAGGCTTTATTTACAAGAGGTTTATAGTGTTACCACAGCTGATAGAAATCTCTGTAGTTCCACTGCTTTTAATGGAATTATTCCAGATCTAGCTGAGGATCTGATCTGTAACACAAAACTCCACATTTTAAATTACCGCACCAGTTTAGGAGAGTTTAAGTAAATTCTGGGATGGAGCACGTAGTTACAGCTGGGAGAACCTGCTGTAACCAGGAGGCAAAGCCACTTGGCCATGGGGTTAAATTAGGGTTTTTCACTTGCTGGTCTGTTAGGAGCAGCTAGACTGAATTCACCAGATTAGGGAATCCTTAGAGACACCACATAGGGTCCCTTCCCCAATGTTCTTCTGTTGTTTTTAAAGCATTTGCAGGGTTCTGTAGCTGTAATTCAAACACAGAAAAATTAAGAGGCAGGAAGAACTTAAGATCGTGTGGTTTATTCTCCACTCTGTAAAGGCACTAGCTAAAGAAATTATTTATTTACCTACAGATAAGTAGCAATACGAGTAGAACAGGAAGAGGACTTTCAGTTCAGTAAAAACTTGTAAAACACAGTCCCAGAGCCTGCCCTGTATCATATTGGAGAATATATTGCTTACCTCACGGAAGTAGATTGAGGGTATTCATGACCACTGGTGAATTCCCTCATGTGCAGTAATCTCTGATTATTTGCACCTGAAATTCTTCTCCAGCGTAATGTTCTGTAGCTAAGGCTTATATAAAGTTCAGTTTTTATTAATTCAGCCTTCGAAGCACAGTGCTTGGTTCACATTCGTGATTACAATTATTTATTTAAGTAGAAAGAGATATCTAAAAAACATTTTGTGGATTATTCAGAATCTCAGAGGGCTCCTTTATATACAATATTTAATGAGCAATCTACTTTGGAAAATAACTAGATTTATTGTGGGTAGCTATCATTTACCCAAGCGATGTGGTATAAATACAGTGGAAGCCACTTTTGAAACTATTACAATAATTGGAGCACTGAAAGAAATAAAAAGGAAAAGATTCTTTTTCTTTTTTTTTTTTTGGTCGGGCAAGCCATAAACCGTACAATGGTGCAGCAGAATGAATGAGAGGCTGTTCAGAAGGGAAACTTTCTGTGCAGCAGAAGGCAAACTGCTGGAATAATGGAGCCATTCACAAACATATTTTTTTATGTCACAAATAATAAAATAGCTGGACAATGAAGTCTCCTCCAGTACATAAGAGATAAAGAAATATTCCATCTTCAAGATCACAGCTGGATCAATTTGAAAATATTTGTAAATCTGTTCTGGAAGTCAGTGTGTGCTAAGGCTTACAGCCTGCTGATGCTCACAGCATTGATTGCCAAGTCAGACCCAGTCCTGGGTACATCGGTAGTGCTCCCAGTTACTCCTTCTGCTCTTCTTTAAGCTCAGCATTAGTTTTAGGCACTCCTCAGAAGCGCTCCGTTATGCTTCTGAAACAGAGGGCCAATAAACTGCATTCCTCATCACGTTGCATTATTGACATTGTAGTTAGAGCTGAGGTAGTACCTTAAGTCTAAATCATATTTTTTCTGTGGATTATATATTTATTAAAGTTATATTCAGGACCTGGATGCACATAATATATTCCTTCCTTCAGGGGTCTGAAATGAAACAAAGTGAATAACAGAATTACTTTATACTTTTTCCTCTTTTATTTATGACTGGTCGAAGCCAGAGCTCTGAAGATTTACACTTGGCAGCAGAGGAGGATGCTGTGCTTGCCCTGCTCTCCTGGTAGGCCCAGTAAATCGTGCACACTTCAAGGAGAGGCCTCTCTTTGTTCTTCTCCTGTACCGAGCTTGGCAGAGCGGGGGTCTCCAGGGCAGCAGTACTGGGCACAGGGCTGATAACAACTGGTGATACTTGGACTTGGCATCAGGTCCCAGCGCAAGGTTAAAGGATAACCCTCCCCGAAATCACGTGAAGCAGAGGCAGTCCTTAGATACGGGAAGAGTTTCTGCGTGGATTATGGTACCTACGTAAGGCTGATAAACCTGCAGTCAGATCTGTGGTGCATTCACCCCTCCGGTGTCCTTGTTTCTTGAGCTCAGTAGCACACAGCAGATTGTACTGGAATACGTCCTGGGTATTGCTTTTGAATAAGGAGTGGAGAAAAATCAGATAAGGATTTTGCCTAGTGGTGGAGATTAAGACAGTCATAATTTATTGCAAGCCTGCCTGTCATGACTAATGGATTCAGCTTCTATTAACTGCGCTGTGACACTTAAACTGACTATTTTTCTTCAGCTTCTTCCTCAATTTTGACCAAAACGAGTACCTACAAAGAAAAGGCATTCTTCTTTTTTCCAAGGTGGATTTTTGGTGTGTGAAACGAAGGGGAGCTTTGGTGACAAAGCCCACCACCACACACCTCTCTGCCCCAGCCACTGTCACATAAATGCTGTCTTTTCAGGTACTCTACACGGGACCAAGTGCGAGGGAGGGATGCTCAGCTCTTCTCTGACCTCCTCTGGTAGCCCCGAGGGCTGGCAATGGGAACACCACCACCAAGGCCTGTGCTCTCACACAGCCTGTGGGCCCCATCTCACGTTTTGAATCTCACTTTAAAAGTGGCTGTTCTGGGTGCTGTACTTGGGCTGCACCCTTTTTTCTGCCCAGAAGTTTGCATTTTGGAGTATATATGTCAAAACATGGCAGTGTAAACTTGTGTCATTTCGCTGGCTGTCTTCCCTGTGTCACCTTTCCCACTCTCTGCTATTCCTGTTTTATTTACCCTTACATGACAAAACCCATACCTAACAGAGGATAGACTTCTTAAGGAAGATGAACCAAATTCTTCTAAGCCATTGAGTGGTGTTGGGCTCTGCAGTACAATGAGGAATTGGATTTTATTGCTGACTTTAGACTCTTATTTTTGGACTTAAATTTGCTAAATGAAAAAATTCCTCTTTTGGCACAAGCATGAAATAACTAATTTCTGAGCATGTTCAAAAAATTATTTACTTTTGATAGGAAGTAGAAGGGGACAGAAGAACAGGCTGTTTTAAAGTCTTGCATATACTTTTCCAACCAGATCATGGGCTACACAGTAATTTGAGAAGGTGAACACAGTTCACAATTGAAGACTAAGTTTAAGGAAAAAAAAAAAAAACCTGAGTTTGAAAGTCATAGGAGGAGAGAGACTTCCTGCTTTGTTCTTATGGTTTGGCATCAAACCAGTCGTATGCAAATTTTAAATTGTGCTGCTAAATAGTTAAATAAGCAGATCTAAAGGGTGTAAGGTTCCCGGATCCTTTGTAATATCCACACGCAGCTCATTTTATATCCTCTACCAGTACATTTTGAATCACTTTTCTGATTTTATTGAAGAAAATGTCTGGAATTTTGATAGGGAGGACTTGAAAAAGATAGTCAAATCTGGATAAAATATTCATAGATATAAGAAGTTCTGGTACCAGGAAAAGGCTGCTGGGTGCCTTCATGACTGTTCTTCTAATTTCCTAATTTCTGTTTTCCCTGTTTTCTGCGCTGTGTGTTTAAATAAACTCTTCTGGTTCTGTCTTTCACACATCATTGCCTTTTTGCTTCAAAGGCTCCTTTTAATAACTTACTCTTTGGTTTAATTTTTTGAACATGAATTGGGCTTCACCAAACACTCTGTACACAGCTCACACCCACAAACGCTGCGAGCAGGGTAGATTCGGCGTGCGTATAATTGTGCACGGAGTCACTCTTCGCTGCCTTGGCTGACAGAGTTAAGTTTTCAAAATAGTTTCCATCGTAGCTCTTCCTTTTACCAATCCCATGTTTGGGGCCGCAAGTTTTCTCCCTAGGCTTTGTGAAGAACAGACCACACTCCGATTTTGCACAGAATCTTTTCCACCATATGTTTTTAGTAATTGTATAGTAGGGGAAAATCACTTTTCCCTTGTCAGACATCTCTAGTAACACTTTTTTTGTAAAGGGCTTCATCAGAACTGCCTGAAATTCGAGACTATTCATAGAAATAGTCCAGAGAGAAGGTTAAGTTTGAGAAAGAAAATGGAAAATATGGCTGAACTGAGACTGAAAAATCACTTCTGAGCGTGTTCCTAGGAGCCTGGCCTTGCACTGAGGGCAGTCGTTGTGCTGGGGTGCTGGCGGGACGCTTCCCAGCGCGTGGTTATCGGCTGGCACGGCACAACCTTACCCTACTCTGTGTTGTTTCTCTGCTGTTGCACCTGTGCCCTTCAGCAGGCAGTGGCTGTTTTCTGCTGCACAGAGATTACTCATGCCTTCATTCAATTTTTCATTTGCTATTTAGCTTTAGGTTTTTATACCCTGTATGCAGGTAAACACACGTCTCTGCTATTAGTCCTTATTTCTTGCATTGGACAAACTCCATTGGCTTTGGCAAGTTGCATTGGCAACTTCATGGTGGGGAAGAGAGAGGAAGAATATCACCTTAACAAATAAGTGGTTAGACATGCTGTGGGCAGAGGCAAATGGGGACACCTATGGGAGTCAAGAGCCTGTGTGGCTGTTGGGGTGAGACACTTGTATTATAAGAAAATATGTATTTTCTATATATCACCTGTAACCATATAAGAAAATACAGGTGATGCCTTCAGAGTAGGAGTGATGCTCTTGGATGGTGAGCTCTGTGCAGCTCATAGAGCCTTGGGACCGTGTTGCTGAGGCACCTGGTGATAATGGGAATTAGTAATAGTCGTAATATCGTTAATAATTTCTGTTTTCCAAAGGGTTTACAGGTTGTGGGGTAGGTGGTTAAGTAAAAGGTGATGCTGGTTCTTTTCGGTGTCCCCATGGGCTGTAAAGGGACTGTCACAAGGCCCTATAAATAGCTCAGAACATTTTCATCTGTAACATTTGGTGTAAATTGTAACTTTCAGAAACTTATCTTTTATGTGGTGCAGTTTGCTTTTATGTTCCTACTGTCTAATCTTATCTTCACATGTGCTGAAATATAAAAATTCATTGCAATTATCTTTCCTATAGTAAGATATCAAGGAGTTGGTACATTGTAAGGGGACTGGGTTGAAGTACAATCAACACACATTTTTTGGATCTAAAAATATCGGTGCTTCAAAGGTCGGCGAAATGATAAATCCTGTCTTAAGTGTATATATAATACATATGAATGCACACTATAAATTTGTTTTATAGATTTTCGTTGAAGTGCTTCACAGTCTGATGATAATTTCAAACCGTTCTGAGTTTATCTGAGGTCGCTGGTACAGTGGGAGAGGAGGCACTGGGGAGGGCTGCAGGATGAAGCACGCAGAGCACGGGCGTTGCGTCCCTTCCAACCGACGGAAAAGCAGTGGCTTGCCGTGCCAGCATTTGGCTANAAAAAAAAGGCATTTTTTTTTTTTCTAAGTCAGTCAGACAACAGCAGCCTTCTCCTGTGGCCAAAGTCACTCTGCCAATGGGATTTCCATGGGCACCAGCCTTGCGTTGGCGTTATTGCCTTCTTTGTTTCCCGGAGAGAGCGCAAGGCGAGCGGGTCGGAGCGCAGCTGCCGGGGCTGGGACGCTGCCCATGGGGACAGTGTGGTCCGTGGGCATCGCCCCACAAGTTGACAGTGTTTCGAGCAGAAGTTGTTCCAGGAGGACTCCCGAATGCATGGCCCCGCGTACTTTTTGTTGGGTCGGACCAAGGCATTGTAAATAATGTAATTAGCTGGAGGCATTTTTAGGTGCACTAATACTAAAATGGATTTTCTCTAATGTCTTTTACTCCTCTACATGGTATAATTTATTTAAGTTCAGTGGCCTAGGAGTAAGACCAACAGTCAAGAAAGAGGTAGCGGTCAAGGAAGCTGAAGGACTCTCACCTCTTTCTCAAACTAATAAGTATTTTTAAGTAGACCTAATGTTACCAGCCTAAATAAAGCATTCCAGAATAAAACAAACACGTCTTGCCACTCAGGCTCCCATTGCACAACTCCTGTTGAAATCCATACCAGGAGGGTGTGTGGATGCCCTCCCACTGGCGATGCCTTTGCTCGCTGAGTGCCCAGGTGGGAGCTGGTCGGGTGGGCTCCGTGCACGGCCTGCGAGCAGCGTGTCTGGCTGTAGCTCTGCTTTGTGGAGCGTTGCAGGCAGTACAGTTGCTCTTTTCACTGGATATTGCTTACTTTTCTTTGGGATCACAAATATTTGAATACAATTATTCAGTCAGCTGGACATCTTTTTCCTCCCGATTCGGCTCAAACAGTAGTGGAGTTTAGTGTTGATTTAAAAGACTGTCTTCCTTAAAGCAGATTGCAGAGTTTGCACACTGTGAATTGTAATTAAAGTGTAAGGGGTGCTTATTATGTCAACAACTGGCATGAGAACCCCCGAGCAGCAGGTGACCCCAAACATGTGACGTTTGTGACAGCTAGGATCCTTCTTTCACTGGTTTAGCAATCTGAAAGACCAAATTGAAAGAAGCCCAGAGGCTGTATATTTCATTAAGTCCCAAGGGAAGTGTGGGATACAGCTTCCTTCTGCTTTGCTGGGACGTAGCCAAAAACTTTCTAGAGGCTCTGTTTTTGACAGAGGCTGGCTGAAGGGGGGGGGAAAAACCTTCCACCAATCACCCATAGGACCATAAATTTGACATTTCCCACAGTTTCTTTGAGGCACTGATGTTGCTGTGTCAGCAGTATGTCCCAAATCTTGTGTTGTATTGTTTGAAAAGGAACAGTCCAACTTTCAGGGGAGCTGAAATGTTTTTCTTCACTGTCCAACAGTTCCTGTGCTGCCAGCCCACCGAGGATCACAAAGCACACCTCTCAGGCGAGGGCTGCTTTCATCCAAAGTGGGTTCCGCGCGGGGCCGCGCCGTTTGGCGAGGCGCACAACAGAGGCGGCCGCATTTCATCCGCGTTACAAAGCAGACATCAGAGCTCCTTCACGGGCACGCAGGGCCCGACGGCGCTGAGTTTATCCCGGTGTAATTCCAGTTGGGTTATGCAAAGAATTAGCTCAGCTCATCTGTTTTAAAATATTTGTAAATTTTGTCTTGGACCAATTCTTTGGCCTCCGACAATACAGCGTGTCTTGCTGCGGGCGAGCCGAGACGCTTCCTTTTCTCTGCTGGCACCTTCATCCCGTGGCAGCAGAGGTATTTCCATCCTCCCTCGGTCGGTTTGCATGGGTATGCTTTCAATTAGGAGGCAGGGTTTAGGATTCGTGACTCGTGAACACGCTCGTTGTCAGTTCTACCACCGATCCGGTGAGTAGCTCCGGTCAAGTCACTTAACCTGCGGAGTCGTGCTCCCTCTAGATACTGCAGTCGCTAATATTTGGTAAAGAAAATAGATCAAGTTAGATAAAGATTAAATAGGTTTAATAGCACTTCTGTTTCAAAGGGGTATTTGGAGAATTAATGTTGACAAAGTTGTTTGATCTTGGATGAAAGATGCTTTAGAAATGTAAAATATCTTTGTTATTTGTCTCTGTGGCTGTGCAGTTTTTCTTGGAAATCACATTTTTGAAAACACACACGGAAGGTTTCACTGTAGCCCTGGCTGTTTAATTTTTTTTAGTAGAGTTTCAGAAAAAGTGGCTGGGTTGTTTGTGATTACACGTAGTACAACGTCAGTTTAGATGCAAGTAATCTGGAATCATCGATGCAGCTTCCCATGGCATTCCTCATTCAGCTCCACACTTTAATGCAATTAAATAATAAAATGACCAAAATGCTGAGATTCTGAAAGTAGTTTCTGAGCCCTTTCTGCATTCCTTCCCTCATCTAAAACGGTGTGTTGCTCTCATTCTGACCGAACTGCATCATTATTTCTAGCCCTGCACGCAGAGCGCAGTCCGGCTGAGTTAGGTTCCAGGAACTGCTTGAGCAGAATCTCAGCTCCGGCCCACAGCACTGCCAGGCTTCACGGTGTTCCACTGCTTTCAGTACAACGTGAGAAAGACCTGCACACGACTGCCCTGCCAGCAAACACATGTATAGGAATACTGTTAAAAATGGCAGAGGAAGTAGGCATAAGTCAGTGAGGTGGTTATGTCTGGTCTATTTTTTATTTTTGGATAACTGCTTTGTTTCTTTTGAACAGTCAGCTTCTGTGTGAACCCTTTTCCAAATGTAACGTTGTACCTTTTGCTTCTTGGAAGGTTTGTTTCTGAAAAAACATTAGTAATATTTGTAACGTTAGCTTGTTTTGTCCAACTGAAGTTTCAGCCTCGGTAGCGTGGTGCTTGCTAAAAGGCAAGCTCAACAACGCATTAAGTGCCACGGAATATTCCTTTGCAGGATTCCCTTTGTTGCAGACATTATTTATGACATTTTAGTCAATATTTGCATGGCAGACTGTCCAAAATTATTTTGTTTTAGGCACATCACTGATAACTGGACCCATACTCTTTATCATTCTTTTACATTCATTAGTCACTCTGTAGTGTTTTTAACATTTTAAAACACTCATGCAATTCAAAGGAAAATAGATTTCAGCCAAAACGCCTTCAAAATTATCTTTTTTCCTTTGAGTTATTCAGCGATTTTTAACACTTCGTATGTTTGATGTTTTTTTCTTTAGTCTCAGCAAGGCAAAGTTTTTTTTTTTGCAGGCTTTGACTACGCTAAAGATAGGATTTTGATAGAAAAAATGCGAGGTAAACTGAACTCAATGTGAAAATGTTATCAGACGTGGCGTTAAGGTGTAGCCAGCCAAAAAAACTGGCTATTTGCCTTCTGTGTAAAAGGTAATTTAAAAAAAAAAAAATACAACAAAACTAATTAGCAGATATTCTAATGCAAGAAAATGTTGCTGTTAGTAAAGTTTCTTCAATATGCCAGAAAGCAGATGGTGGCAATGGAATAGCGTTTTCTTTTGCCAGCTTTTCTATATGCTTTCTAAACCTGCAAGAGCTTTTGCTATTCAGTATTCAAATTCCTGACACTCTATGATCTTTTTCATCTTAAAACAGAAATAGAAACTGAAACTTAAAAATGTAATCAAGTCAAGCTGTCTGTTCATCGGATCATAGCCATGGCTTTAAAAGTTTGATTAAAATTTTGTCTACACAATGTAGTTACAGGTTTTGAGAGCTCTGGGCTTTTCTGCTTTTAATTTTCTTCCTCAAAATTTAGTTTTTCCAGGCTGGGACCAAGTGAAAATGGATTTTAGGTGATATTTTCAGCATCAACACTTTAATCTGAATCTTTTTTCCATGTTTGTTGGAGGAGGGAGTCCTACCTTCCATCTACAGGCCCTGCTCTTTCATATATTTGTAATGATCCTCTGCCCTTTGAGATGGAGGTATGGTTCCGTTTCTCCATTATTTATGGCCATTGTACCTTGGGTTTGGCTGTAGCTCAGCGTGGTACCGAGCCTGCAGGATGTCACTTCTCTCAGAGCTTTGACTTGCTCTTCTTGCACGGCTCACAAATCCAGCAGAACACAGAACAAGTAGGCTGCCTACCAAAAGGCTGCTTTCTTTCCGCCCGACTCCGCGTTGTTGATGCCAACATGATACTGATGCAACAAAACCCGTCCTGATTTTTATGGTAATTCTCTGTTCTTCTTCACAGTCTGCAATATTGTGAGAGTAGAAACATATCCGTGGAGCAGCGATCGGTGGCGGTTCTTTGTGGGCAAAATCCTATGGCTCTTCAATTTGGGGAAGGCTTTGGGTTGGTGGCAATATTTCTGCAATTATTTTCAGAAACAAGGCAAGAGAGAGAGACTAAGGTAGGCAGGGAGGAAAGGGAGCTATCAAGCAGCTTTTTCTGCTCTATAATTTTATATATGTGGATGTGTTTTTGCCAGCAGTTTAATTTTGCAGAAAGCTTAAGAAAAACCTGACATGGAAATTTTTCACATGCCACATTGAACTCCTCGGAGTGCACAGAACAAGGAAAAGACATCTGCCAGAAGAAAAAAAAATTAAAAAAAAAAAAGCCTTTATAACCAAATATGTACTTAACAGGGGCTGAAATGGGAGCCAAGAGGAAAGGTGTCAGGTACATCAAAATGAAAGGGGATTGTGAAAGCGGGGTAGTGAGTGCAGATCCATAAGAAAGAATAAACACCTGAACTTTGTTCAGATTGCCCCATCTGTAACTTGGTCTTAAGGTTATTGACAAAAACTCCGTGAAATATTGGTTCACCTTTTCATTATTCCTTATATAATCACACATGTTTTTATTATCAACATTATTTTTCCTTGTGTGAAATAGGATAATCCTTAATAGGAAAAATGGGCCCATCTCTCTCTTTTTAAGTCTTCTTTGTTTAACGTATGGATTCCTATGTGAATTCTGTGTGAGGAGTAGGAAAATGTTGCACCTGCCCCATGGAGGAGAGGCTGGCAGAGCAGGAGGCTGGGGCTGTGCCCGGTGTGGCTGCCCAGGGAGGGTTTCTCTCTGTTGTTGCTGGCTGGCGAAGGCTTGGACGGCTCTGGTTGCAGGGAGAGCTTAGCAAGAGGCAGGACTGAAATCTGGGAATGCTGTGATGGTCTCCAGAAACAGCTAGCTCATTAGTGTGATGGGAGAAAAGCGAGCTTCAGAAGCTGCTGCAGAAGGCTGTGCTCCTTGTCAGGCAGTGCTTTTATTTGGGGTTGGTCTGAGCCTTATTCGTGTCCAGCAATAAGCCCTGAGCCTGCAGCTCCTTGGCCAGGGCAGCTGCAAGCCCAGCGCAGGGAAGGATGAGGCTGGGCACAAGGAGAGGAGCTGGGAGTGCCCTATCTGCATCCCATAAGGACAAGTTTGCCACAATAAATAAATAACAAGGGGGTGGGGGGTCGAGATTAATTGGGGGGATGTGCTACGGCCATTGGAGCCTCACCATATGGTGGCCATAATCCTGCTTTGCTGATGGTACTTTACTCACCAGCGTAAAATTGCGTAGAGGCCAACCTGGAGACTTCCACCAACACAGTCGAGTCTGCTCATCGCTTTTCCTCTCTGCTTCCCCTTATGTATGGCACAAGGCATTGCAAAAACCGCTTGTGTTGCCATCCTAACTGTTGTTGTTATTGTTTGATTGGGTTAGACAACGCTCCAGGGAGAGCTGTAGAAATCGTAGACTCATAAAGGTTGGAAAAGACCTCAAAATACTTAATAAGAAATAAAACGTGAGAGAAAAGCAACCTGAGAGCGACTGGAAATATCCCTTTGAGGTGGCTTTGGGCCCGCTCTATCAGGCAGTTTTCTAGGTGAGGTGCTGAAGGCTTTCTAGGCGAGGGCTGCGGTGGGAATGGAGCTTTATGAGCGCGAGCTGCCCGCCCCTGGCTCCTTGCTGCTGCTGGAGCCGTGCTCTGGAGGGGAATCGCTTCACCTCTGTGTGCCCCCGGCCCTCGGTGGAGCGGGCACGGATACGCTCACCTTTCCCACAGAGGTGTTGTAAAGCTTGGCTTAATGTTAATAAGATGTTTTAATTTCCATGATAAAAGGATGCTCTATAAATATACATTAGAAGTAGTAATAGTTTTAATGGATGCCATTATTTTATAACGGTGCTTTTCTAGTTTTAGAAATTTTTTATTGGCTTGCAATTATTACAGAATCCGTTTTTGTTAATTAAAGATTGACATTCGGGTGAAATTTGTTGAATTGTTCTATAAATTCAGATCCGTGTGCACTGAGCATGCCCAGAGGCTGCTCACCTCCGCCTTGGGACCGTCGGTGCGGCCCTTCGGCTCTTAACACAACTCCTTGCTGCCTGTGCTCAGAACTTGGATGGCTTCTAAATAGAATGGTTCAAATATTTCAAAGCACTTGAGATGCGTATAGTGTGAAGCAATTTAAAATTATTGTACTGCAATTAATTTTAAATAACTGAGCACTGCATATGTCTAGAAACCCATACAGATCCAAATGGAAGCTCTCTAAAAATTGAAATGATTCAATAAATTTAAATCACTCTGAAGAAATGGATGTAAGTACTGTAAATCATTTTGCGAGGGGGATAGGCAAATTTTGTAGAAGTGAATCTGAGGGTAGAGACTCTAATTAGATTTTTTATTTTGGGGTTTATGGCGATGAAATGTAGGTTAATTTATATTTCCCAGGGATATGAGGGCAGCTCGTGTTGATCCATATGGTTCCTTGTAGCTCTTACATAGGCTGCTTTTTTTTATTTCCCAAGATTACCGAAACTTAGCAATCCAACTTTGCACTTTTTTTTTTTTCCCGTTACAAATATCTTTCCCTCCAAATCTGTATAAAAAGACACGAAAAAAAATATTGGTCCACAGCTAGAAATGCCAAGAGTATTTTTAAACGCAGCTAGAAAAGCGCTGCCGAATTCAACGCCGTACGGCACGGAAGCAAACGTTCCGTGGAGCCAGGCTGCTCAATGGATGTGAGTTTTCCTGAGCCCGAAGCAGGGATCCAGGTACGAGCTGTATCTCCAGGCACCAAAGCGGATTTCTGCCCGGTGGCAGCTCCGAGCTCGCGGCGCGTTCCGTCCTTGCCTTGCAGATGGGTTAGGAAGATGCTGTCTGGCGCAGGAAGGCTGGTAGAGATGCTGGTGTTGGAAGTCGTGCCCCTTCCCCTGGCTCCAGGTCAGCTCCAGGAGGACGGAGCGGGTTCTGCTGTGGCTCCAGGACCAAATTCCCCCCCAGCACCGCAGCCAGGACCCTTCCAGCTCAGCCCCCCGACACCTCCCGGAGCGGGGACGGCGTGGTGCCCCACCGCACTGCTCCCAGCACAGAGCCATGGGCAGCCAAGTGTCCTTGGGACCCACTCCACGTCCAGCGGGCGAGAGGGGCCCCTCTGCAGGGCCTTCCTTAGGGCCTTACCTTACTTTTAGACAGTTGTCATTATCTTTGTCTAAAGGTCATGGCTAAATTGAATAAAAGGAAAGCTGTGTGTTCCTGTCGATGCACAATGGCAGTATTGACTTTCCTAATCCAGTTTGCTGAGGGGTGAGAGAATTAAATTAGATATCTAAGCACAGAAATTGAGAGCCTTTGAAAACAAAGATAAGGAGACAGCCTGTATTTTCCTTTTCCTGGGAGCTCTGGGCTCAAGATTTTGCAGGTGTGTCATCTGATCCATGGCTTGCATCGATCAAAACTGTGCCAATGCATATTTAATTAGCAAGGGGACCCTGGATGCATTATGGCCATCATCCCCATATTGAATGGACTGTCAGACTTGGTGAATGCCTCCCCACCCCCCCGCCTCGTTGTTTGGGGAGCTTCTGCATTTTGTCTGAGCAGCTAAAAGTTTCTTTGTTTTTAGCTGGTGATGCATACAGCACCGCTGAGGAGAATACAAACAAGTAAAGTCCTAAAGTGTTTATTTTGTCTAGGAAAAAGGGCTGAACCGATCGGAGTCCTTTGGGTAATGGATTTTTGTATCTCTCGGAATTAAAGGGAAAAAAAAAAAAAAACACAGTTGCATGATGTTTACTTTAAGAATATTTTATTATAACAAATAAAATCTGCGCTGTGGGATTTCTTAAGGAAGCCTTTGATGACGATTTGAATTAAGTCAAAATTAACGTTTGCTACTGCAAAGGAATAAATAGAAAACGTTCCAGAAATGAATCAGTAAGCAGGAATCAAAGGCTGTAAACTGTTTTAAAAACAAACATTTAGAAGTGAATCAAATACTTGTTTGTAATATCAAGGAACAAATATGGGAATACAGAGATTCCCCGCGTTCTGGGCTATCGCACGATAGCAGTAAATCATTTATGGGCGTGCGAGAACAAAGAAAGTTGGTTGCAAACGGAACCGCGCTGGGGTCCCGCGTCCTCCTGGCGGAGCTCCCCGTTACTCCCCGGTGCCGAGGGCACCCCAAGCTCCGTGTCCCGAGGAGCTCGGCCGCAGCTTTGTCTGCGCCCACCTTGCCACAAAGCTGGCAGACAGATGCAGCGCGCCCGGCGTGCGCACAATGCCGAGCAGCAGACTGCGGGCACATGCTTGGGTCCCATTCAGGCTCATCAGCATAGTCTAGCTGGCTGTTTTGTTGCTAGTCTGCTTACGGGTAGCTTAGGAGCGTCTTGCTGGTGGAGTAACAAGGAGGGTTTTTTTTTTTTTTTTTTTTTTTTTTTTTTTTTTTAATTTTTTTTTTTTTTGCCACAAAAGTTTTGTGGCAAGGGCTCACGGGAAAATCATTTGCATACATCTTGTTACAAAGGCTGACTACTTCCTGGCTTAGACAAAGTGTTGCCTGATAAACAGACTTAACACACAAATGTCTGTCTGGAATAAACAACAGCAAGCTTTGATTTACATTTCCATTATCAAAGATAATCTCTTTCCCAGTGTACAGGAATTAAGGCTCCTTGCCTGATAAAAAGCCAGGCTGCCATGGCGGGGGTCTCGCCACCACCGGCCCATGCGTGGCAGCCGGGGGACGCGGCGTGCTCTGCAGGCAACGAGACCCCCGGCCATGTGCGTGTGACAACGGGGAGCTTTGAACTCCCTGTAAAAGTTGGCTCGAAAGCGATGGCTGGAGTTAACCAGAGAGCCAGGCCTTCCTCCAGTGAAATAGTAGTAGCCACCGAAATAGCCATCAATAATAATCGCGGCGTGTGGAGCGGTGCGTGTGTGTTTGTATTATAATGTATAATGAAGGGAAAGGGGGTGCAAAAAGCCTCGGTCCCGTTGCTGGTTTCTGTTTGTAAATCCCTTAAGCTCGCCACGTAAGGTTGTATATAAAGGAGCATGATTTAGATTTTTTTTAAACATATATAAATCTTTGGTAGAATCCGTGCCCAAAACTATAGATGAAAAATTTATTGCATGAACACAACCCAGCCGTATAAATATTTTATTACAAATAGGACTCTGAAACTTGAATAAAATATGTCACTTTATTATACAATATGTCCCCCCCTAAAACATGCTGTGAATGGAAAATGTAAGCTGGGCACTTCCTGGCGTGGCTGCAGGACGGGTGCTGCTCCCGGCATCGTCGCCATCGGCTCCGGCATGGTCGCCCATCACCACCCATTGACTTGGGCACGACGCGGGGTCGGCTCCCCCAGCGCTGCCCCGTGCAGGTAGGGAGGGCTCCCCAGCAGAGAGCCCAGGGCTGCCTTCTGGGAAGTGCTCTGTGCTGAGAACGTGTGACTTTCTGACAAAATGCCCCATTTTCCCCAAGTCCTGCCGCCAAGAAGTGGTGCAACGCTTGGAAGTGCCATGACGCTCGGGGAGGGATTTTTTTTGCGACAACTCCTCACCGTCTGTGTCACGCTCTACAAAAAGAACAGCACTGTCAGTCTGTTGACACTGGTCCTGTCCACGGGCCAGACGTCCCTGGGAATGTTTGATTCTCTCCAAACAAAGCAGCGCTCCGTCACAGAGCCGCCGGGCCGGGCCCCGCTCCCTTTTCTTCCCTTACCCCATCGTTGGACTTGATTTGGGAGCAGAGAGTAGAATTTCTTTGATTTTATTTCTATTTTTTTATTTTTTATTTCACTATTTCCCCATAGTTATGGTAACACTGGGTCTCCGTCCTGGGCTCGTGTGTCCCTGCTTGTGCCAACACCAGCACGGTGAGGGTTAAAAGTTCCACCCACCAACTTTGCTTCGACTAAAAAAAAGCCCCCAAATAAAACCCATTGTGCTATTCAAGGTTAAGCTCCCTTAAATATAAAACTGGATTCCTCCGCGAATTTTTTTTATTATTTTTTTTTTATTTTTTAAATCAGCAATCTTAATAGTGGTTCCTCGCTATAATATTTCCAACCCCATCTGAAATCATTTAAATCCTCCCCTTAATAACATGCACTTTATTGTAATATACAGATTCTTTGGCTTCCTACCAGCCTTAGCTTAAGGCACCAATGAAACTCGTTGCCGCAGGGGGCCGTGGATTCGAGAGGGGCTCGCATCTACTGTATATTTTGTTTTGTGTGTTTTCCAATGGCTCTAATTATTGCAGGTGGTAGAATTTAACTGGCAGTGTTGTTGCTAAAGAAAATAGGCATAAAGTGTATACTGTTTTGCAGAGTGGCTATCAAATATATAGAAAGGAGAAAATCAAATGAATTGTTAAACTGCTCTATAGTAAGTGATTTTATTGATTTAATGCAAATGCTTATGAAAACGATCTTCCATTTATATCAATTATGTATGGGCAAAAATTAATTTATTCCCCCGGTCACCTGTTTGGCTAACTGACTCAGCAGGACGGGCGTCCCCCTCCCGCCGTGCCCGCGCAACGCCAAACATCCACAAAACGGGAATTTTAAAAGTTTCGATGTGCGAAGCAACAAAAAAGCCCCGACGGGAGCTCCTGCCAACTGCTGAAAAAGCAGCGAGCGGGCTGGGGAGGGTGAGCAAGGCTCGTCCCAGGCAAGCCTGTAAAACACAGCGGCTCCGGTTCTGCCAATCCCTTAACCATGTGGCGGCACATTTATATGTAGCGGATCATCTGCAGCATCTGAATAAAATCAGGGAAGCAAAATTCTGCATATAAACATTTTGGCTAAGTGCCTTAACTCAGGCTTCTTATCTGGGGTTTCCACAAGATGCCACCTTGCATAACAATGCTGAGCCTGCGCTTGCCCAGGACGCGGTTTCGGTAGCCTTCGTGATCTCTGCCGCCGTACCCATTGGTTTTAATGCCGCCTCGTCCTCCTTTTCATCCCCCCATGCCTCCCCATGAAGGATATTGCCGAAAGCTTTTGTTGCCTTTCTTAGAAATTAATATTTAATTTCAGCAGAAGGGATGGGTTACGGCAAAACAGAATTTAGCAAAATGCATCCCAGTAGCCCGAGCGATGACAGAAAGTTAAGATTCGGCAGCGAAACAAATGTCCTGTGGTCAGCGGAGTCTCTCTTTTGCCCCCAGCCTTGGGTTGGGAAAGCAGCCCTGGATGCAAACAAAAGTACTTTGTTCCCCAAAGCAGGCACGGTTGGCTCCGCTCGCGGGCTGCGGCAGCGCGGGGCGAAGGTGCCAGGCGGGGGCTGCGGAGCAGCAGCTCCCAGCCCTGTCCCTCGTGCAGCCCCACTGGGTCATGGGCTGTTGGGAACAGGCTCCCAGCCCCACAGGTAGCAGCGACTTCAGAAAATGTAGAAATTGTTGCGGAATTCGAGCCCTACGTCCAAGAGAGAGCCCAAACGTTGATCGAACCATGGCTTGTTGAAGGAAAACAAAAAGCAAAAGCCTCATGTGCGTGCCCTGTGCAATGAAACACATTGCATGTTGACTTTGAGTGTTAAGCAAATATTTTACATTTCTAATATTTTACCTTTGTCTCCACCTTTGCGGCATCGGAAGCGTGAAACTTCCTGCCCCAATCTCGTGTCCAGAGTTCCGCAGCAGCGAGCCCATTGCCCAGCAGCCGACCTGCTGGCACCCACTGGAGCTCCCTTAGAGATAACCCCCAGGATGAATATGTAAAACAAAATTGCAGAAGTAAGAATAAATTATTTCATTGGGCTCCCTTGTAGAAATTAGTAAAAACAATGAATAAAAAAGGGAGGAAATTGAAATCTAGCTCTGGACACACTGGGAAACATAACAATTTTTATCAGAATTTCATTGATTTCAAATAGAAATACCAGAACTGAAGATTTCTTTGCTAAACGTTATGAATGTTTGTGTTCTGAAATTTTGAAGAATTTGTTTTGTGAGCACATTTTTTTTTTTTTTACACGTAGTTCTTAATTTATACGAGATTGTCCTCTAAGCTTCTGAATGATACCTAATGCATACAGTCAGCAGGTAAAAAAAAAAAAAAAAAAAAATTGAATATTTAAAATAGGCATTTTCTTTATAGTGCTCTGCGGTAATTAAAATCTTCATTTGCTTAAAAGCAAGGAACCTTTTTAAAGCAATAAATTAGCATTGCTTGACCCAAGGTCACTGGTAGTGCTGCTTCTTCCAGCGCTATTAATACCTCAAAGAAAAAGAAGGGGCGGCGTTATCGCTCCGCTGCAATAGAAGGAAGATTTTCAATTTAATCACAGTTAAGTGTCACGACCTTTTGATCTTGCATTGACTTCTCCCTGAAATGTGGTCAGATTTCAGACAGCTAATTCGAAGCTCGGCGAAGTCAAGGTGAGGGCAGAAGATAGGTTTGCCACGAGCGGAGGTGCTTTCGATGCAGTCGCAAGTGGCTTCGTCTCCTAAGTTATGGTTCGCTGCAAAAACTTTTTTTATGGGCTCAATAAATTAGAAAACAATTTCTGGAGGGGAAAAAAAAATCTATTTTAGTTCATTGCGAAAACAGTCATTTGGGTTTGGTTTTTGTTGTGTGGTTTGTTATATTTTTTTAATGTTTTTCCCCACAGGTAAAGGGTCCGTTTTTTCCAATTCCTAGCGTTAGAAATAATTAAGAAGGAAAGCAGCTTTTGACTAAAGCTTCTCCTAAGAATAATTTTCAAACTGAAGAGCAATCGTCGTAACATTAAAGTAGAGTTAATAACGTGTAAAAAATGGAAAAGTCATGTTTACACACATCCTCTCGTAGGTCACGGTATTGTTTTAGGCAGGCAGAGTGTGGTGGTTGGAGGCCGGTGGCTGGGAGCTGTGGCACCCGCTGCAATGCCGCTCAGTGCAGTGGTCTGGGAGCGCTGGAACCACCGCGAAAGTATTTCAGGAAAACCAGCTCTTCTGTCCGTGTTGCAGATTTAGTTTCAGAAATGTGTAGACAACAATCTCCACGACTTCGTAGCGTTGCTTAGCTACCTTTCTATGCAAGCTTCAAAATCTGTTTTGAGACTTTACTATGTGTTGGATTAAGGCTCTGGTTTGTATACAACATAGAGGCTGCATTATAAAAAAAACATGTAGGAGAGTAGTTTAAATATGCCTTCTCTAAAAAGAAGGATTCTCAAAGCTTAATTTATGCACACACACACCCCGAGCACTCCGTGCGGTGCTGTAAACACGATTCCCTTTTTTTTCGACAAAAATATTACCTAGGCACGGGACTTTGGCATTATCATGTCCCGGCGCAACATTCCTGTCCTCAGTTTGTACTCTCAGCCTTTTGAGGAAGTCTGGCGCCTCTGATCTATTTTCCACAGCAGACCCTGTAATTTTTGGCTGTATTTTATGTTTTTCAGATTCAAGTCAATCTGAAAGTCCCAGCCAGCCAAGTGAAGCTGATATTAAGGACCAGCCAGAAAATGGTAAGTTCTTACCTGCTGCTCCTGCTTTGGGATATTAAAACAGCCCATATTTATTGAGATTTTTTCCTATGTCTAATATAAAAGGACTATTCAGAATAATTGACATGGGATAGCTGCAGTTAGGTTGTGTACTCTCCTCATAGTTCAAATGCTACTGTTTCATTAATCTCAAGTAGCATTTGTTTCTCCAGTCCTGGAGAGAGACATTTTTTCCTTTAAAAATCATTTTAATTAGGGAGATGCCATTAAAGAGCCTGCTGTATGCAACCCTCATCCTTATTCCTCCGTAGCAAAGGCTTTCAGTCCCTGGGCCGTGAGTCATGACCCCCCAGGGGTGCGTACTTCATCGCTTTCATGTTGTCTGTGTGCTTTTAACTCGGTGCTGTTTATTGATGCCCTCACACGAGGCACTGAAGTACCAAACTTTCGGTACGTGGCCAGCCATCATTGCAGAGTGCAGGATCTCAGGCAGTCCCACGAAACAAAATGGTTGCTTTGAAATATGTTCCTGCAGACCCGTTCTCTGCTGCAAAACCCTGCTGAACCAAACGGAGCAGCAGCACTCCCAGACATTACAGTTGCAGGGCACACCTGTGAACATCCTGGCTGCTAAGGCAGGTGCCCGCTGCAGGAATGAGTCAGGTGCTACCAGCATCGTCTGTGTTGTTTATCAGTGTGTTCTGAGGGTTGTGGATGCCACGGGTGAGCAGCACAGGGAGGCTGGAGCAGGGCTCGTTGTGCCGCTCTCTCTGTCTGTTTGCAGCACGGGTGTTTGGGGTGGCAGCTGCTTGAGCTCCTTTGGAAGTAGCACCAGGGTTGTGGATTTTGGGGACGCTGATTTCTCTGAGCTGGGACAGATTTGAGTTAGAAGCAGTAGCTTCTACCAAATCAATGACATCTCTTGTAAGACAGCCTGAAAAAATAATTTGATAATAGCAAATGTATGTAGGGAACATGTGAATGTATAGGCATTGTCCGGGAACAGCTCCTTGTTCTTTTTTGTTTGAGTAAGGTAGAGCTCAGCAGGTTCTGTTGGCCCACAGGCAATTGAGAACTTCTTTACTACTTATATTTCGGACTTAAAAATAGAGTCTCCCAAAGTGAAACTGAGATAAGCAACTATTAATAATAGTTTTTCTTGACTTTATTTGTAACCAGATTTTTTACAAGACCCAAATGTAGAAGGGAAACCCATTGTACTGCAGCCTACTGCTTAGACACAAGAAAGAACCGGTGTGAATGGTTTGGGTCTCGGAACCTGTCGCCGTTTTGAGGTCATTCAAATCCACCTATTGCAGAAATCTTGTCTCTATCATAATAACAAATGTGATTGCCCTTTCTGACTGCTTTTGCCTCAAATCCTTGTGGTGCATCCCAACAGCTGTATGGTGTGAGTGTGTTTTGAGGACATTATTGGGAACTGGCCCAGCTGCACGAGGTTGAAGGGCTGTGTTCAGGTCAGGGATGCATTTGGACCAGGGTTTAAATGGCAGATAGAATTGAGGAAGAGGCTCAGGTACATAAATACTTAAAAATAGGAGTGAATGTCATAGGTCGTAGAACATGGGGCCCATTGAGCTGGTTTCATTTTGGCGCTGGGGGTTCCTGTATTTTCCTCGTGCTGAAATATGAAAGGTTTCATGTTTTGATGGGTTTCATACTGCTCGTCTCTAAGTATACCATCTTAAAACATTTTTGTTGTTTCTGAAAGACAGTGCCTAATTTCTCTTATCAATCCTGTTCACAGAAATTCTAATTTGTAGCCAAAGGATTGTGAGGTTAAGAGAAGAACTGACTAAACTGTGATTTTTGTTCTGCCAATTCTTGGATTTTTTTTTTCTGTGGAATATGTTGCCCATGTTTATTAAATCATATTTTAATTTAGAATGCATTAGGCACCAAGCATGTTATTATTTCATGTTTAGATAATATTCTTTCACAGCTATTAAACCACAGTTCTTCTTACCCTGCAGTTTTACTCTTAGGGAAGCTCGTTACTCAACAGCCTGCCCGAAAAGCAGCAATGTCATTGTTTAATAATGTAAAATCTGTAAAAGCCTAGTGAAATGAAATATCTCTGATTTGGAGCCCGAGTCTTCCTTGTAAAACAAGCTTTTAGTGAATTCTTGGAACTTCGCTGGCGACCTGTTAAAGGTACTTTTTTTTAATAAACAAGAGAAAGATTTTTCTTTTTCTCATTTTTACTAAAGGGTGTTTTTCCCCACCGCAGCAGAAGCCTCCTAACTGATGAGGCACCTTTTGCAGTGCCTGTGTGGGAGATTTTCTGTACAAATGCATCTAAGGCAGCCTGTTGGCCCTGGAGGGGCTGCTCCCCCTGGGCAGACGCTGAGCTCATTCTCAGCACACAGCCCCCAGCTCGCAGTGCACCCAGCTTGTAGATCAACACAGATCTGCAGCTCTTATCTACTGGACGTGAGGATGAAAGCAAAACTGCAGGCTTTAGAAAATGAAAAACTGCACGCCCAGAAACGGACACAATAAATCATATTAACGGCGTTGTTCTGCACTTGCTGTAGACCCACTTCCACGGGGCCTGATCCAGCTCCCTCCGGAGTCGCTGGGAGCCTCGTAATTGATTTTACTGAGAGTGGGAATGAGCCCACACAGGGAGGAATTTTTTTTTACAATCAAAGAAAAATAGCATTGTGAATAATCTTATTCCCACTGATGCTAACAGCAGAATGACCAGATTGAGGGCAGGTTTGGAGTCACTCTGCATGTGTTTCTGCAAGGCACAAAGCAGCATATCGATTAAGTACTACCTTTTACATGCATGCATTCCTTCATTTTAAAAAAATAAATCTTTAAAGGCCTTGTGAGAGTTATACAGCCTCTCTACTTGCCTGTTAATATCCTTTCTGTTCCACTCCATAAATTCTAGAGCTATTTATTATACACATATATTTTGCATACCTTGAGTAATGTAGGTTCAAAAGGGTCAACTATACAGCCCTGAAAAAGAAGGCCTCCTACTACAGATTTTAATTTATCATTTTAATTTGTATGTGTTATTTAGAAAAAACTGTGTGTCTAACCTTCATTAAAGTGAAGTTCATGGTGGGGGGGGGGAGAAGCTTTTATTTTTTAGAGCCACCCCTCTTTTCTTGTGGGCTTTACAGTTGCATTTTATGGAGCAGTCACCACAGAGTGAGAAGATGGTGCTCAGTGGTGGCTTTAGCACCAGCTCTAACCCATTCTTCAGCCTTCATTAAGGCAGAATAAACTTCAGGCAGTCACCTACCTGATGACTACTGCAAGAATTTATAGAAATATTAAGAATTTTATTTTTTTTTTTTGAAATAGAGTATCCAGCATGGTGGCCATGCAAAGCAAGACAGGGCTTGGTCACACATGCAGGGCCCGAGGTCCAGGTGCCGTGTCCTGGAACCAGGCAGAAAGCTGAGCCACAAGCTGCTGCCCCTGGGCCCCTGAACATGGCAACGAGCTCAGAGAGAGGGAGAAAACCCAGAATTTGTCTGTTTGCCATGTGGGTGAGGAAGTTTGCAGGAGGGATGTTGAAAGAAGCAGGGCACTTCATTTGGAAGGCAGGAGCATGGTCAGATGTCCTGACATTTCGCTCAAACGAGCGTTTTTCTGAGCAGCTGGGTGGAACACGCGTGTGGAAAATTCCCACTTTTGTAGTTGCCTAATGGTATGTAAAAGCTTCACTTCAGTTGGCACCGCAAAGTGATTTTGCAATTCTCCCAATCAAAAAAAAAAAAAAAAAAAAAAAATTATCGATTTTAAAAGCTTGTTAAAGTGCACTGGTTTGGGGTTGTCTTTTATAAACAAACTCGGTTTCAGTGAGTTGAGGATGACAAAATGGCTAGGCTGCTGCAGCGAGGGACCGCGTGCCTGGGGATCAGCAACAACTGAATTCCAGGCTCAGCACTGCCCTGCGCTCTCTCTGAGGCTTTTATTCTTTCGGTCGTGGAAACGGCTATCGGATAGGTTTTCTTCTTGTCAGGAGGGCTATTTTAAACTTTTGCAGGAAAACTTTTCAGTCTCTTTGTCTGCCAAGTGGGGATGTTTGTGATTCTAGCGTTAAAAGTCAGCTCGGGCTCTGCTTCAGCAGGGGTTTTGCTCCGGGGAAGGGCACGGCCGTGCAGTGCTGTACCTGGCGGCACTGCAGGGCCCGCGCTGCGCGGCAGAGGAACGCTGCGTCATCCGCTGCAGACAAGGGATGCTTCTCCAGCGTGCCTGCCTGCGAGCCGGCAGCTCCGAGCTGGGAGCACACCGCTCTAACTGGAGATTAGCGAGTTCTCTTTAAAGAAGTTGGTAAATTCTCCTGTTTCAAGTGAGCAAGGCAGCAGTCGTTATTACAGCTGATTACGAGCGTGTGCCAAATTCATTGCTCAAACAATTTCTGTAGAGGGAGAGGCATTTATCTGAAAAATAAAAATGTTTAATGCTCAAACCAAATGCTTTTTAGTTCTAATGTATTCTTGCTGCTTTGAGCTGCAAGTACCTTAACAGCACTGCAGGAAATGAAAGGCACATTGTTCTTTGTAACATTAAAAAAAAAAGAAAAAAGAAAAACAATGATGTACCGTAACTCACAGAACTCGTTTTTCAACCCTGCAGTAATTACACTGGACTTGTAAATATCATCTGTGAATTCTTCGCGTAAGTAGGGCTGGACTTGGGTATAAAACCTTACAAAAAGGTTTTAAGTATATGCTTACTTTTGCATGCCTGAAAGCATAAAGGAAGAAATTCTGCTCCTCTCACAGTGGGGGAAGGCAAAGGCAGCAGTGGGAGCGAGCACAGGGCGGTCTCCTTCCCTCCTGCAGGCATGGCTGGCTGGGGCAGGCCTGGCACAGCACAGCTTGGTCAGTGCAACAGCAACCTGTGGAACTGCCTCTGCCCTCGCTGCTAGGCTGCAGGGCACAGCCCCTTCCTGTGGGCTCTCCTTCTGGTCCCAAAATCTGGTGTTCTTGCTTTAGACAGCCAGAGGGCTTCCACCAGCAGCAGAGGAGGCATGCCTAGCCTGTGGGTTGGGCGCTCCTCGGATGCAAAGTTCCCGTTCAAACCATCCTCTCAGGGTATCCTGGGCAGAGAACACAGCTGTTCTTTGCGGTTACCCTAACCACTCATCTACATTATAACTTAAATGGTAGCTGAGAGACCTCCAGTTCCTCCTACAGCCAGATCTGTCAGCACTAAGCGCTGGCTGCCTTCTGAGTCCCTGTCCCCAGGCCCCGCCACACCTCCGGTCTCCACAGGCCCATGTTGACCATGGCTGTCCCCTGGCTCCCTCAGCTGCCACAAAACTCAGTGCCAACCAGCGTTATACTCCCCATGGAATGCTGCAAAACTGGGGATTTCTGTGGGGCCAGCTGCCCCTGGGTGGGCCCTGACTTCCCACCTGGGGAGGGCAGAGCCTGGAGCAGCTCTGAGCACACGGTGCTGGGTCTGGTACTGCTAGGAAGTGCGTTGTGGAATCACAAAATTGGGAGGGTTGGAAAAGACCTCTAAGGTCATCAAGTGCATCCGCCAACCCTGGTGTTCCTGCAACACCTTCTTTGCAGAAGGTAACCACGCCGTGCTGATAAAGTTTTCTGTCAGTGAGAGTTGCAAACAGGGCAGTGCAGTACGGCAGCTTTTATTAGTGCTCGTGTTCATGGGATCATTTGCATCAGAGTCTTATAAATGCAGGAAGACTCTCCTCTCTTGTTTACAGAGCAACGCTGGAGAGTTATCACAGCCTGAGGGACTAATCTAAAATTAACTTTGCTTCAGAAAAAGCTTAAAAAAAAAAAAAAGCCCTTAGCATTTTCAATATGGAATCTCATAGCTGGCAATAAACTCAAAGCTCCTGGTGATGTCGGCTTGTTTGCACCTTTGTGACATGCCAGGGCCAAATTCTGAGTGGATTTGCACCCTTGGAGATGGGTTGTGAGCCGGAGCAGCTCGTTGTCCAGGCACAAGGCTGTGGCCAAGGAGGAGACTGTGCTGGGGTCGGTCTGTCCTGCCTGCTGTGGGGAGACAGCTCAGCAGGTAGTGGTAGGACAAGGGGGAATGGCTTTAAACTAGAAGAGGGGAGATTTAGGTCAGATGCTAGGAGGAAATTCTTTACCCAGAGGGTGCTGAGGCACTGGAACAGGTTGCCTAGAGAAGCTGTGGATGCCCCATCCATGAAGGCATTCAAGGCTAGATTGGATGGGGCCCTGGGCAGTGTGATCTGATGGGTGGCAACTGTGATCCAGGGGGCTGGAACTGGATGATCTTTAAGGTCCCTTCCATCCTAAGCCATTCTATGATTCCTGCAGCTTGAATGAGGAGGATCTGATTAGGTCCCACTTGTGTGTCCTTGCCCTGGAGAGATGCTGCATGTGGGCAGCTCTAAGTGCTGGCATTTCCCAAGGAAACAAGAGCGGATGTGCCTGGTTATAAAATTATCTTACCAGCGATTCAGTTTTGCATTTTTTCATCCTATTTCATTACAGATAGACTCCAACAAGAGAAATACAGCATTATAATAGTCTAAGACGGAAACTTTGCAGCATTCATCTGTATTTCCCAGCTAGATTCATGACTTTCAGGGACAAGCATCTGAATAATAAGGAAAGAAAACACCGTTTTTTCCTGTATTACCATATTTTCATTGAGATTCATGCTCACAGTCAAAAGATTTTGTGGTCCAGATTGTCAGGCGCTGCTTCACCGTTTCCAGGATTTAGCGGGTGCTCGGCTGGGCTCGGGATTCAGCCTGCTTATCAGGAGCTGGCACTCTCTTGAGGGGACCCTGTGATGGCAACAGCGAAGGGTGTTGACTGTCAGTCGGCGAGATACGCGGTAGTCAGCCAGGGTCAGCTCTGCAGGCTCGGCTGGGCCAAGGGGAGAGTTTCTCATCAGTGACCCGCAGTGTCTGAGACCTGAGGATTGACAGAGGACTTCAGTTTTCACTGCTGCTAACCATTAACCTTCACAAGCAAAGCATTCCCACAAAAAATCTTCCAAGGCGAGGATGACAAGAAATATTCAAAGCATGAAATGAATGCTTATAGCATGACAAAGCAGTGCTTGAAAGACATGAAATGTTCATTACGCTCAGAATGCTGCAAAGCAAAGGAGGAATAAAAACGTGGCCAGGGTATATATTTTTATTTCAACATATGTGTGTACAGGAAAAGGGCAACGAACCTTTCCAGTGGATAAGGTGCATAAATACAGCTGCAATTATTCTAAGTCATTTCAAAATATATTTATACTCTGTTGCTCCGTTCCATTCCTTTCCGCGTATATTTATCCACAAGATAACAGCAAGGGCCATGCCGAGGGCAGCGTGGATGTGGGCTTGCCAGGAGCTCCCCCTGGGAAGCTGCCATGCCTCTGCGAGGCCCGTTCCCCTCCCCAGCTCTGTGGGGCTGAGGCTTTCTGTGCCCCACAGCAGTGCCCGGTTGGTCCCCTCCTCTGCCACCGCCCTGTGCTGCCTGTGGTGCCAGCTCTGTACGGGTGCAGTCCTCCCAGGGGCTTGGGAAGGACGACTGAGCTGCAAGTATCTTCCAGTTTTCACTGCAACCCATTTTTTTATACGTCTTCTGGAGAGGCTTGCTGCTTAATTAGCAGCTGAGAGTTGGGTTGGGGCAGTAATTGCTGCCGCCTGCACGGACCACAGGCTGGAGGATGCTTCTGAATACCACGCTTGCCCACCAAGAGGCTGGGCACTTAGGGAAAGGAGTTTATTTGTGGTGTGGGCCTCCTATTAATTTTCTCTCCAGTGGAGAGGGGAGTTTATTTGTGGGAAGAGACAGAATACGCGGTGCCAAGGGCTGACTATCAAAACAAAACCCCGAACCTATCTATTTGTCTTTCGATGTAAGAATTTCCGAATGCCTGTAATGTAAGACAAAGGGAAAATTTTACTTGCAGGAAAATTGCCTTCCACAATAACCAAGAAAAAAAAAAAACACAAAACGCCCACACCAGAGCAGCACGATCCAAAATGTGAACTTTTTACGCCTCCCCAACCTTCTAGGTTAGGCTTCCAACCAAGTGATCTTTTATTATCAACATGATATACCCTTGACATAATTTGGCGCAGTAAAGCTTCTTCTGCTGAACTCGTGATTTCATTTACTAGATCTGATGAAAGTTCTGTGAACCACGGTAAAATGTGATAATTAGTAGTTTAATTCTTTTAGGGTGTGCGTATTAATTGAAAAGGCTTGAACTATAAATACAGGGCCTGTGGATAAAAGCACGCTCTGAAATCAGCCGCGTACCCGAAGCATTCATTACTTGACATCTATTTCGGCGGTGTCTCCGTGCAGCCCGCAGTGAATGGGAGCTCTGCGCTCAGCATCCCGCCGGCACAGCCCGCTCTGACTGCCTGCGATTGGAAGCGCTCCTTGGCCAGAGCGTTGCCCTCTGTGGTCAGACCGCTGGATGTTAAAATCGTGTGTGTGGGGCTGTGCTCTGCCGAGGAGCTAGCGCAGTGCTGGCTCTCTCCCTGGGAAAGCTGAGGAAGGACTGCACGCAGCGTTTTGGGGCCGACCCGTTGTGTTCTCCCTGCAGGTGGGCATCTTGCGGGGCTCAGCTCCTCACAGCTCGGGTCCCTGCCAGCCTGGCCTTTAGGACAAACCTCACCTCTGCCTACCTACCCGTTTCTCTCAGTCATAGCAGGGAGCAACGTGCCTCTGCCACAGCTCAGTTCTGCGTAGCGCAGGAGCGGTCGTGCTTTCTCCCTCGCCTTCCTGTGTTCTTTTGTTCTGAGTGCCTGGCCCCAGCAGGAGGTATTCTGTTGACTCTAGGCCTCTCCAGACACATGTATTCGCTGTGAGAATGCGTGTCGTCATTTCACGCCTTCCCCTGGTTTCTGTGTGTGGCGTAGTGCCCGGGTGGATCATACCTGTTGTTACAGGTGCAAAGTGATTTTCCTTCTAAAGGACTCCAACCTTTGCACTTACATATAGCTCACATACTCAAAAAAACCTAGATGCACAGACTGCAGGTTCGTGGGTTAGTCGGGTGGTTTCCAAGTAGCCTTCATTTTATTATGTTGTCTCGATGAGCAAAGACGTCCAAGTGCAGAGCAGAAGTGAGGCAGTAAGCAGGATCGGTGTTACGGTCACAGAAGGGCACTAAGCAGATAATACTTTTTTAATCGCAGTTATTACTTTTTAGTTGCAATATTTGCTGGTCCGGAAGCAGACAGAAAGTTTAGGGGGATGCTGGCCAAGCTGCGAGAATAAAATCCCCTCCGAAGCCTGGCCATAGTGTGACCGAAATGGAAAAATACCAGATCTGTTTCTTGGAAAGCGAGAAGGAGACTTTTATTTGCAATGGTGCACAAATATTTTCCCGGGAGCAGCGTAGTGTGTGGCAGAAGGGGGCAGGAGGAAGGTGAGGCGAGGAGCCCCCGTGCTCCTTTCCCTGCTATCGCACACAGCGGGCACCACGAGTTGTCCACAGCTCTTCCTGTTGTCCGCCTCAGTTCCTTGTTCAGGGCCGTATCTTCAGGCGTACAACTTTGTTCTGAGTCGCGATAGTTTCTGCTTATGGGGTGGCAGAAAGGTGCTGGATGATTAGAAGTGCTGCTTACTATGTGCATTTCGTGTCTACATTTTTTTTTTTTTGTTAACCACTGTTGCAACTGAAGAAAATGCTGAAGTTTGACAGTTGGGAGTTACTGCCGAGTGTGTGCTGTAAACTATATCATCCCTCTGCCTTCTCCCCTTCTCCCCCTCCTGCTGAAACCAAATGATTTATAAAATGCCTTCACATTCTTGAGTGAGTTCACACTATCACCTCCAGGCACTGCGCTGAGGAGTCTGAGGAGTGGATGGGAAGCACAGATCTGATAGCTGGTATTTTTCTCTGAAAGGAAAGAAAAAAAAAAACATGCTGATTAAATTTAAAGGAGAAAAGTTTCCTGCTGTGCCCCGGAGTAAATCTGTAGTCAGTGAAGCACCTTTTAGTAAACAAGAGATGTGTGTGGTTATAGTGGTTTTTATTATTGCACACTGCCATTGTTTTCCATTTTCATAAGAATCAATTAATGTAATCATTTTAGAGTGTCTCTCATCATTACCTCCCATCCTCCCTCACTTGTACTTGAAGCAATGGGCTCTTCTGTGAGACACTGTGGGATGAGCAGCCAGCACCTCACTCCTGGCCTGGCAGAAGGGACAAGAAAAAGGCAGAGCTGCTGGAGGGGATCCGGGCATTCTTCCTCTCTGCCTCTGGCCTTCGCAGAGCAGGAGGTCAGCACCCCAAACCCTGGCTGTGGGTCCCACTGGGCACCCTGCCATGTCACCCCAGCAGTGCTGTCCCTGTCCCCAGTGCTCTGCAGGGTGACAAAGGGACACCGATGGCGCAGCGTCTGTCCGGGTGAGCTGGGATGTGGGATGGCAGCTCCCTGCCAGCGCTCAGCCAGGCACAATGATGTCGACACCATCTTTCAGTGGGCCAAGCCCTTTGCTGGCATTTCTTGTCCTAAGATCGTAAGGGAGGAATGCTTCTTATGCAGCTTGAAGCACTCTCACAGAGAACCCAGTCCTCTGTCCCTGTTAGTTTTCTACTTGTGTAACAGAAGGCTCTTGGACAGCTGCATCCCCATCTGAAAGCCTGCTGGAGTTTGGGGGCTGTCCCCACCTGACCAGCTTTGCAGTGCAGACCACCTGCGATTTTCCCACATGTTCTACCTCAGAGTCCTTAAAAAACAGGGAATTTGCTTTTAGGAAATTTCCAGTAGCAGAATGCAGAGAGCTAGCCCTGTCCCCACACCGTACAGAGGGGAGCCAATTTTGCCGTACAGCAGAGCATGCCATAGCCTGAGCCCCAGGAAGAAGGGAAGAGGTAAGAAGCCGGAGAGAATGGGCAGCAGCGTGATGGACTGCAGTGGCTGCGGGTTTGCGGAGGGAGGGGAACCCCACAGATTTACAGACATACAGCAGCAGCGTGGTAGCGGTGCACAACTCAATTTAAAACAATTCCGAATCACGGAATAAAAGGGGCTGGGTAGGAAATGACAACGTGAGCAAAGAGCCGAGGCATGAGGCAGCCCAGTGTTAGGGAATCTAGATTTCTGCCTGTCACAGCCATGAATGATGCATTTGCAGCAGGACTGGGAGCCGTCCACTGTTAGGAGGAGACAGAAGTAAAGATCATCCTGTGTACAATATAAATGTAAGTTGTTATTACTACTATTGCTATGTCAGCCGTAAACTGTTCCCACGAGAACAGAGATGCAACATCATTGAAAAAGAATGTCTTACTGTGAAATGGGCAGCAGAAACACTGTGGCATTATCTGCTGGGTAATGAATTTACCTTGGTGACAGATCATTATTCCCTCCTGCAAATGAACCAGATGAAGGACAGGAACACAAGGATAACTCAGCAATACTTGTATTCCACAGTTTTCTGAATTATAAACAAAACAGTAGTGAGATATAAATGTAAGGATACAGAAGCATGGCATGTCAGGAGGCGTTGCCTGTGGCAAGATATGAGGAGGAAAGCAATTTTCTTTTAGGCTAACAGTATATGAACTTCTAAGGCTTGGATTTAGCCCCACCTTTCATTAGGCATTAACACGAGGCAGCAGCTGTGAACCTAAAATCCCAGCTCTCCCTCTATAATCAGTGGAGATGTTCTGTCTGCTGGGAATTCCTCTTTCTGTGTTGAACCTCAGGGCAGGTTAAACAGAGATGTTTCAAGTCCGTGCTGTAATTTCTCTGGACCTGAGGTTCTGCTGCTAGAGGAAGACTCCCACCTCTCCTCCTGCTCATCCTGATAAGCCTCAGGCAGGCAAAGAGGGACTGAGGCTGCAAAAAAAAGCAGGGTCCAGCGGGGCACATTGCACTGTTGAGTGATTTCTTCAGGGTTGAAGAGTGGACAGTGGAAGTACCACCCGCTTGTACTTTCTTCTCTGTTTTTCCCTTGACTTCTGCAGAATGGGAGTTGCTTAGATAAATTATCTTTTTGGAGAAGTGTTTATGTGCTCTGTGGAAGAATGCGTCTAGGGATGGGCATACTGGCAGGAGGAACTTCCTCCTCAACGCTTCCAGTGAAGTCCTGTTCTGAACGGCCCATGTGCAGCCATTACTCAAAAGTAAAAATGTTCTGTTCCATTTCTTGTTTTCATTCTTTTATGTGTCTGGGGACTAAACTGCTGTGAAAAAGAGCCCATTCTCACAGGATGTCTTGCCTAATTTTGCAGACAAGAGAGGTTCAGCTATTCCAATTACGATGAGATAAGAATCTGAAATGTTGGGATCCCATCCATCCTGAATTGAACTCTTGAGTCTTCCAAAACCCATCCATCATTATTTTTTCCTTTATTTCTGTATTTCAATAATGCAGGCAAAGAAGGAACAGAGAAGAGATGGATGTTTATGCGTTATAAACCATAACAGATGGGTTTCCTTTTTACCTGGGTTGCTTTACTTTAATGTAAAGGTCCCTCTGAGTGGAATTCCTTTTCCGTTTTCATTCTTTCTGCCTCCTTGATGGCCACTCACCAGCAAAAGGTCTGCCCTTCATGTAAAATCAGTCATGGTGCAGAGTCTGCAGGCAGAGTACTGTTAGGACTGAAGGTGATCCAGGCTGGTAAGAGCAGTCCAAATCTGAAGTTCCAGCCACTGCACTGTCTTCAGATTGTCCAAAATACATGCTGATAGGATGTCTGACACAGGGACTCCACCCCACTGCCACGTTTCTGCATTTCTGCACATCACACCATGCCACGTGAGACCGCTGAGGAGGAGTCAGAGTGGCTACAGAGGCAAGATGTCCCACCGCTGTCATGTCAGCCCCTGGGGGCACCTCCCCTGGAACCACCGCGTCCGCCACACACAAGATGAGCACATGGAGCTAGATATGGAGCAAGAAGGTCCTTCTCCACCCCTTCTGTTTACTGCGTTAGTCTCCAGTCTCTCAAAATACACTCACAGTGAACTCAGGGGCCCTCTGGGCTACAGCCTGAGCAGTTTACACAGAGACAGAGAAAATAAATTTGGTCCATGTTCTGGCCTGACCTTGGCCTGAACCTGAGAAAGTGAATGCCCCTGTCACACCAACATGTGTCTGTAGAAGTACAGTAAACACAAATGGGGGTCACTGGCCCTCTCTGTCGTACAGCTCCAGGCCAGGAGTCTAGAGTTTTGGGCTGTCCGCCCAAGTACTTGTTAATAAATGTCCATTCTTAGTCTGAGAAGGAATGTAGACAGGGCATCCTGCCCTACGAAACACAAACTTAGAATAAAACAGGAGAGTCGCAGTTGTGCAGAGACTCCACACCCACCAGTCTCTTCCCCCTGCACTCACGGTGCTGGTTTGGGCCTTGTTGGGGGGTCACCCACTGCCGCCGTGCGGGTCCCACACCGCTGCCTGTAGGTGTAGTCACCTGCCTAAACCCAAGTCCACCTGTCCTTGGGGAGTCAGCTGATGAGTCTGTGTCCTCAGTTGTGTCCTCAGTACTGGAGGAGGCAGAGGCCTGGTGTAGATTGGACAGAGTGGATCTGAGACAGGAGGGCTTGGATCCACCACTCGAGGACCTTGCATTGCTTCCAGGGCCATGCAGGACCTCGGGTGACACGTTCCTTGTGAGACTCATCAGCGTCTTTGCAAGCCATTCACCCTTTCCTTCTTTTCTGGAGATATCCAGAACTCAGTCTGTAGTGCCTCTGTGGAGAGGGTGCTTGCTGATGTGGGGGACACAGCCAAGGGCACAAGGACTGTACACGGACCAGGCAAGACAGCAGGCTCCTCAGGTACCTAGGGCTTGGCCCTGCTTGAGATTAACTCTATTTGGGACACGATTTTGGGGTCCCTTCTGTAAGTCTTTTATTTTTTGCTTACAAATTCAGGAGCTATGTGTGTTGTCACACTGTGGCTACTGGAAGCTCTGTTCCTCCTCAGCCTCCAGGACAACCAGCACGTAGCCTGGCGGAGGTCAGCCTTCTTCGGGGTGGAAGTTATCAAAGTCAGGATGTTGTTGTTCTGCATGAAGAATAGAGGAGCTTCTGCAGAGAAACTCTGAGTGATACAAGGGAAAGAACAATACGTAAACAGAGCAATACCATTTGCATAGATTTTATTGTGAATGAAAGTTTGCTCACTGGTGTTGTCAGCAGATAAGGTGCAAGAGGCAGTTCTGAGGGAGAGGAAAGCCCATGCGGAAAGGCGGAGCTGGATGGTCCTGTGACTTAGATCCATGCCCACAGCCCTTATTTTCGAGTTGCATTTACGCTATCTAATCTTCAGCAGATATTTCTACAGCTTCCGTTATCATGGTGTCCGGCCTCAGTCTTTTCAAAGAGTGTTGGTGTGAAGAGAGAGGGGTGCCAGGAAGGGAAAAAACGAGGAAGCAACCAATGCAGACCCGGGGTTGCATCCCATCGCCTGGCACAGGCCCCAGCTCTGCTGGCTCCTCCTGTACTCTTACAGAGAATTCTGCCACGTGCTGTAAAAATTAAAAAATTGCAGTGCTTTTTATAGAACCCTAACTGTGTCCACAGGGGCTCGGGCTCCCTGGGCTCAGCTCCGGGCTGTGTACGTCTGCAGAGCGGCCATGGGGGATGCAGCTAGCTGCCACCAACCGAGGGAGGGCTTCCATGGATCCCCAAGTAATTACGGCATCGCTGAGCCGAGCTGTATAATTTCTTGGCAATATACTAATTAAAACTAGGTATTTACAGACAACACTTATTTAAACTTAAGACTTATTTAAAAGAACCGGCGTACTTATAATAACTGTATATCACGGCTTTATTGAGGACCTCGTTTTTCATGCAGATTGAATTCTCAGGCGTTGTTATTAACATAAACGAGCCCACGGCTTCATGCTCAGGACTGAATACTTCCACTGCATCTGAATCATCCTGGTATTTCATTTCACCGTCTAATATTATTTTTAAAATCGTGCTTTTTTTTTTTCCTGTGGCAATTAGAAATGGCTGCGTGTTTACTAGGAGCAGAGTCCAGCAGAGCTGAGTGTTTAATGTGATGAATAGTGTTAGGAGCTAGCAGAAAAGTCAGATGCATGTCGGCACTTATCAAAGCTGCTCTGCTGCTCAGAATGACTGTTCGTGATACTCGCTTCATGATAAACTTCCCCAGAACACGATGTTACTGGAAAAAAAAGATCCACTCTGAGAAACACGCAGGTGACACAGTTGAGTCAGCAGCTTGCAGCAGTGACACAGGCTTACGTTGGTAAAAATCCCCACTGAACTTTTGTCTTCTGCATGAGCATATCGCTGCCGTGGAAGCTGTTGCCCCGGTTCTCGTGTTCGCTTGGTGTTGCTTTGCAGAAATCTTCCCACCGCCCCGATGAAGAGGAGGGAGATTCCTGGGCTTCAAAGTAACAGTCACAAAACTTCCCTCTTGCATGAGTGAATCGTAATTTAGATGTTAGTGTGTTCAGCGGCCGCTGGTGCTGCCGGGGAAAGGGTAAATGTGGAAAAATAGCAGGCCGCTGTGGAAAGCAGAAATCCAACCTCCCGTACCAAGGTTTAATTACCGGAGTTGAAGCATTTCCCCGTGCAGAAGCATCTCGGCATTCATAGGTGGAAAGCACCTCATGCTGTGCTTGAAATATCAACTGGATTTAAAGGAAGGCTTTGTGCTTTCCTACGGACCCTTCGTAGCCTCCTGCAGATGGTCCCTGTTGCTGAAAGGAGACGTGCCCTGCGAGGCACGGGGACCTCGTCGTGCTGCCCTCACCCTGCTTCCCACCCAGAGAGGACTGCGCTCCTTCAGCCTTCACCCTCTTTCTCCTAAATATTAAAATTATTTTCCTGAGTGTCATACCGTATTAAAGCAGAATGAAAATGGGTTTAACAATTGCTGGCATGGGGCTTCTGTACAGCATGTGTGTCACAAATCATGTCACTTTTCAGCAATAGGGCTGCTGCCAGCGGGAGGCTCAGAAATGCTCATGTTAATCAAAAATTTTAATTTCAAATCAAATTGACAGTTTACACATGGTGAGAAATGCTTCTCACCATGTGATATTTCAGTATGCTACACTGGGCAAAATGGGTGCACTTTGCTGTTAAGAATTTTGACTGCTGTATCTGCAAATTTATGGGTTTCAGTGTATTGGGTATGGTGAGTGGTTGATCTAAGGGAGCCCCTTGGAGAATAGGAGACAGAAGGGTTTTCATGCAGCCTGGCACTGGTGAGCCGCTGCTGGCACATGCTGCTGGAGAAATGACAGGTATTCAATAAACATCACTATGGTTAAGAGGAAGATTTAAGGGAGGGAGGGGCTGCGGTGCTATAAACAGGATTTGAAACAAATGTGCTTATTTCACTCCGTGATTAGTCTGAATACCCAAGTATTCCACACCAGGTTTTGGATATCTTTACATTTATTTTCACACTGATGTTCTGTGCACAACGTCAACAGTAGTATTTATGGTATTAATGCTCTAGACCAAACTCTAATTTGAAGTAGCACGCAACGAAATCAGCTCAGCATGTGGCACAGCACTCTCATCGGTGCGAAGAGCAGCGCGGGGCTGCGGGTTGTGCTGAGGGCATGTGTTCACTGCATTGTCTCCTACAAACCCTTCCTTCTCCAAGCAGCTCCCTGGAAGTCCACAGGCAGAACCTGGGGAGGGGGAAACTGCAATTGATGCTTGGGTGGAAGTGAGAGGAGTGAGGAGAGGTGGCAGAGCGTGTGCAGCCTGCCTCAAACTATCCATAGAAACCCATGTTTTTGGGCTGTACCATCAGTATGGTGCTGCCATCAAAAGAATGACCAATTGAAGAGAAATTATTCAGGGTTGTTATTTGATTATGGGTTGTTATTTTCTGCTGGGTGTTGCAGCATGTGCCATCAGCGTCCTTGGGAGTAGTTTGTGTCCTTTCTTGGACATGGAGGCATGCTGCAAGCCGTGACGCCGACCCGGCAGCATCGCTGCACACCTTGGAGATCATGGTGTCATTGCTCTTGGATCCAGGGCTGATGTGAAAACATGAAGATAAATAACTCCTTCGTAGTATTATCTTTAGGGAGGGAAGCTTTTCCTTTTATTACTCTTTTCATTGCTGGATGCCATAAATATTCCGTAATGATCATCTCAGTATAGATTTCATCTTTCTTACTTCGGAAGGCTTTTGAGGAGCTCGTTATTTTATAAGCTGCCAAATGAGAATGACCATTTATTATGATTTTTCTTCTTTTCTTTCGTATTTGCTTTTTTGGATTGAAGACCTGAAATAGAAATATGCTAATTTAAGACATCTGTTGTTTTTCAAAGTATAGGCCCCTATCGGTGTTAATGCAGTTAATTTATTTATCAAATTGAGTATATGGTACAGAGGGAAGTTCTTAGTTTTTATCATTCTATCAAAAAATTGCATTTAACTGATTTCTCACCCAGATGAGTATTGAGAAGTACCCTGCAATGCTAGGAGTCATCAGAAATGAGAAACCACACCAGATATCTTAGATCTTAGAAAGGTGTCCATTGCGCAAGTCCTTAAACATGAACTTGAAGGGCTTTCAGTGTTTCAAGACCTTCGTCTTCCAGGGGAAGGAGCTATCCTTGTGTCCTCTGCCTGGGCAAGGCCTGACATGATTGATTCCAATCTGTGATCGGTTCATTAAGAGTAATAAGTTGCCATTAATTCCACTCTCTCTGTACTTAGATATAAAATGAGCTATGTCTCCGAAGAGCTGAAGCTGCAGTGGACCTGTGCGCGTAGTGCTGGTGACACAGCCAGGCTGGCACCACATTTGCTCAGGTCTACATTCATTAATTGGCAGCCCAGCCTCTGGAGCTCCATATGACACATATTGAAATAATAATGAGGCATTGCTGTTAGAGGGGATTCTAAAATGCCGTGAGCGTGAAAGGCTGCACGCAGTGAGACGTTGCCCGTGGGTTCCTGCTCCATCCGTAACGCTGTCCTTGTGCCCAGGTGGACCCGGTGCTGGCATCGCCCTGTGACTGTGCACAGAGCAGAGCCCGAGCCTGAGCTGCAGGGAGAGAGGGCCAGCAGCAGCTCTGAGTTCCCCTGCNAAAAAAAAAAAAGGCAAATAATTTAGCAGTGGTTTTGCATATTGTGAAGGGTTAACAAAACTTTCATTATCACACTCTATTAAGCCAGGACCAGGAAACAATTTCTAATCAACACTCTGATCTGGGCAGGGATTGTGCAGCCTTTTGTAGGAGGCCTCAGATCTGTGTTCTCTATTCTCACATGCTCACTTCCAGCTGTTGTCATTGAAATCCCACATAATCTCCCCGGGTCAAAGGGCAGTCATCCATGACTGCCGCTGTTAGGAGGTTATGCTGATTTCTGTTGTCAAATATTGGCCCTTTTCTCTTTCAATCACTCCCATTCTACTTTTTTTAACAAGAAAGATCCAGCCTAGAATTGTATTACATGACTTTAAAGTCTTAAAAGTGTTCCCCTATTGTACTGACACGACATGCCCTGGACGGTCTAATCCATTCTGCCTTGGCCACAAAGAAAGTTCTGGTGCTTCTTAAATCCTCTGCTAGAGCCAGGCAGGTGAACCTGAGAGAACGGAGCCCATGTGCCACGTGGGCCAGCTATTTCCTAAGGAAATGTGTGATTTGTCCAAGGTGAGCTCTTGCTGTGGCATTAAAATTAAATTGGAAATAACAAGGCAAAATACAAGTGGGAGCCTTTGTTGGGAAAAAAGAAGAGGCTTCTGTCCCGCCATTAATGTATAATGTCTTGCTTAACTCTTCTATAAAAAGTCCATGAATTAAAAATGGGCTATAATCTACCACTAAAGGTTTATCGTGTACAAATTTGAGGAGTGCATTTTGTGCAAAGCAATTAAAATGGGGCCATTGTGCCGGCTCTGGAGATCTATATTTGGGGTCTGTTAGTAAATGCAGATTTCATTACAGTTACCTTCGGTATCAGGGGAGCCCGGGTACAACTTCACGGTGGTGGAGAGATGTGAGCTTGGACAGAGCTCCACGGTTTTAAATACAAAGCCAGCAGGCACCAGTGCTCGCTGCCTGGGGTGCCCCCGGCCACCCACACTTACCCTGCAGGGAGCAGGGAGGTGGATGCATCCCAAAAGTGAGCGCACCCCGCTCCCTGTGCGTGCACGTGGACACATCCCATGCCCGGGGCTGTGCCTCTCGCAGGCAGTGCAGTCCCTGTGGCTGCGGTGGTCAGCCCACGCTTAACAAACTCACCTCCCAATTAAGCAGAGCATTAATGCTGTGGAGGTCTTGATCGAAGCGTGTCTATTCTCTCTTTTGCTTTTTGCTGTGGAATGCAGATTAGGGCTCGCTCTGTCACTCCACATCAGAGCAGCCGTGGAAGAGCTCATCTTTTGGGAGTCCTCGGGGTGATCCGGGTTCCCTCTGATAACGTCCTTTCTCTCAAGGCCTGCGTGTGCTGTGTGATACAGACATTAATTTTCTAATCGATATTATTGCTCCACATTGTTTGTGAAACATGGGATTATCTAGATAGAGGATAAAACCAAAAGGAATCGAGTTGCACTTTGAGCAGAGAGGGCTTTTCTTTTAATCGGGCATTTGGTTAAGATAATAGGCTTGAGACCCTAATTGATTATTACTATTTTAAGATTTTAAGATGGCTACGTACAGTGAGATGCCAAACATAAGAAGGCTTTAGGAATGGTTTCGCTGCTGGCTTTTGGGTCTTGCCATGCAATTGCAAAATACTGGAAATGAATTGGTTTCCCAAAAAGCTGTTCTCCAAAGCTTAGTGCACCGTTCCTTGGGCTGGGGTGGAAGAGAAGTAGCTGGATTTGGACTTCTTCATTTTAACACTTCTCCATCATTATTGATTTTGGGGTTTTGGGAAACCAGCTGTATCTCTCTTTAGAAAATCCATTGCGTATTTATGGTGCGATCTAACTATTTTATAATAAAAATAATACTGTTGGATTACACAAGGAGACCTGCTGATTAAATAAGAATAATTCCTTGAGCACCTTGAAAACATCTTCTGATATTCAATTAAGGAACAAAAACCCAATGAACTTTAACCTGTAGACCATATTCAGACCTTCTACATAAAAGTAATTGCATCAGTCATGATTTTCTCAAGCTACAACACAAGCTCTTGATTGGTCGATCAACGTCTGAGCCTCCTTTTTGCAGCATTAATTGGGAAGGCAGACAATACTCTCCCTGTAAACCAGATTTTAGGACGAAGGTTAGTTGCCTTTGTACACGTTTACTCATTGAAATAGGAATGTTTGCTTAATAATTCAAAACAAATAGCATTAGACAACAAGTCCTAATCCTGATTTCTCCTCTGCCAGTGTAAATTAGGAGAAAATTAGGAGAAACTTTATTTGATCAGTGTAGAAAGACTTGTTTAAAATTTCTTTGAGATCAGAATTAGGCTCCAGCAATTCAAGCCTTTTCTTCTGGCTCCTTTGCTGGGATCTAAAAGAATATGTAGATCACATTATGAATTTTCTTCCCAATTAAAGCAGTCACCAAGGTGTGTAAAGATGGTTTTCATGTTTTACTTCTAGCATCGTATTGCATCGTATTTGTACTCTATATCAAATGTGTTCCTGGGTAGTGGTCTGTGTTTATTAGTTAGTGTCCTGATCTGCTTTATTCAACTTGCTCTTATTAGCCTGGGTTTTTTCCCAGACTTTTTCATGGGGAAAAGAAAAAACATCCTCAGGAGCCAAAGTGAGGTCTCATGTCATGGCACAACTCCTGCAGGACCTGGCCCTGGGCTGAAAGCAAAGATTCAACAATATCTTAAAATACCTGCCTAGCTTTGTCAGCCCATCTTTCTTTGTCAGCCCAGATAAGCACGAGCTTTAGTCAAGCACGTGAATAAAATGAGGCGCGTGCTGTAGCAGCTTTGCTGAGTCAGGTCTGCCTTGGCTCTCCAGGTGTCTTAATTTATCCCCAGAATTTCAGTGAATGGGCTCTGGTAGATTTTTATAATGGGAGTAAAAATTCTCTCGTCTTCATTTTGAACACCTGCTCTACCACCAAAATACGACTGTCACACAGTGCTAGAGATAGCCAGATCGCATACAGCACTTCCAATGTCCTGTCTTTGGGGTATTTAGCAAAAGTATCACCGTGCACGTATTTCAGGAAAGTGCTGTATGAGAAGTGAATCTTGCAAGCTTTCAAGATGTTTAATCATCTTTTCAGTAAAAGAGCTCTTTAATGCTAACATCTGCATATGTAATTGCTTGACTTCACCTTTTTTTTTTCTCACTCAGAATGAAGTGGCACAACCAAACTGAGATAATTTTGCACTTTGACCCTTGTTAATAAGCACAAAATATTTACTTTACATATTTTGACAATCCTCCTAGTGCCCAGCCATTCTGCCTTTATTTATCTGGCTTCTTCATCATCGTTCTCTCATTTTCTTCTTGCGCTGTTATCTCTGCTCAGCAAAAACTGCAGTCTTAGGCCTGGATTTTGCAATCTGAACCATACAGGCAAATCTTTAAACTTTCATGGAGTTGAACTGCAAACTCAGAGACCAACCATCCATCAGAATGAGTTCAAGATACTGCTCTTAGCCAAGGGCATCGCCTCTGTGGGTATCAGGGTATTGGGAGCCATTGGCGAAACGAGTCCCTGATTTCCTAATGTTTGTAAGTAAACAGCAAGTGGTGAATTTCACAATTCACCTTTCATTTGTGAAATGTTTATTTTCAGCACTGAAGGATGAAAATCCAATCACTCTAGTTAGGTGCTGTTGTTTAATGATTACTATTACATGAACACACATAAGAAATGTTCCTACAGAAGTAAGTGGACATTTTAGGTATAGTCAGCAAAATAAGATTTTATGAATAATAAAGTTACCAGGGCCAGGCTAACTTAATCAATTTTTCTCATACACGGGGGAACCCTGGGAGACAGAGCGTATTGAAAGCCATTCTACTGCCTTTCCATGTCTGGTTTTACCTGGGTTTGCTAGGTTAAGGCGGCGGGGTTAGCCATGCTGCAGCCATGGTTTTATTGCAGGATTACAAAGGGCTCCAGACTTTCCCTTTCAAAATAAGCCAGCTGTCGTACCATAGCTGTGATTTATTTTTTACATATTTAAATCTCGCCGTCGCTGGTCGTGCGACAGGAACCTGCCTGAGCAGGACGGGTGGCAGTGGACACCAGAGCAGAGCCGGCACAGCGCACCGTGAAAAAACAACACGTGGCAGATGTTCCTAGCACTGCTGAATGCACTTCTGGAAGTTGCTCAGATACCATCATGATGAGCACAGTGTGAGAAGTTACATAGCATAGACTGGCTGCCCTGCGAAGGGCTCTGCGGAGTAGTAAGCGTCCTGGCCCCGATCCAGCAAGGCACTTAAGCATATGCTTAATTTTAGGCACATGAGTGGTTTCAGTGAAGACCTAAGAGAATTATTTTTAATTCACAGATCATTTAATTCAATAGGCAGGTCTGCTGCAGCATATGAAAAGTGGATCTTCATATTAAAAATACTTGGGAAATTGTCAATGAACAAACATTGTGGATGGCCGGCAACCGTCTCTAAAAAGCAGAATGATGCAGTCATCACCTTTATTATGGTAAAACACAAAGCAGATGAGGCAAAAGCGCTTCCAATTATCTGAGAGCTATTTCTAAGTGGAAAATAAGGAAAAATAAAAGCTCGTAGGAACATTTTCTCATTTGAAGTAGAGAAAAATTTATTCTCTTGCTGTAAATAAAAACCTTGTTTGCAGATTGAGGAATTTGTTTGTGTTGAATTTCAGCATCAATTTCAATATTTTATAGTACATTTATCTACAGCTGGAGCATGACAGATTTGTGTATATTTATATGTTTGTGTACATAATACATATGTATAGACACATACACAAGGATGCCCAGAGATACACATATACACAGTTTGAGAACTCCTCATTATTGCTGGAGTATAAAAACATGCCTGATGCAGAAACTTGTCTCGAGTCTGTTAGCTCAGTGGCTGCCTTCAGCTGGCAGCGAGGAGGCTCGGGGAGCAGGGCGGTCTGCTGGGGTGCAGGCTGACCAGGGGTTGGGATGGAGCAGGCAGCTCCCTCCACACCTCGCCAAGCCTTTCCCTGAGCCCTCCCTGAGCTTCCACCCTCTGTAGCCCTGCGTGCAAGCTGCATTCCTCATGCTTTGCATCCTGCAGTGGCAATGGGATGTGTTTCTTTCGAAACAACCCCAAAAAAAAGGCAAGAGAGCCAACGTGTGCATGCGTTGGTCCTATGGCTCGGCTGGTTCGTGGGAGGTGGGCAGGGCTGCAGTGCTGAGCGTGCTGTGTGCTGCCTTCTACCGAACGGAGGGAATCCAGAGTGCCTCTGACAAACAATTAACAATGGAGCAGATGGTGCCCCTGCAAAACATTCAATAATATATGTGTGCGTGTTCTGGAATCAGTGACTCTAAGTAGGACAACCTTAAAAGGTACGCCACTTATCCCGCGGGCAAGCAGGACTTTGCAGTTCTTTTAATAATCTCTTTATCCTGCGATTTCTCCTTTGACCCTGATTTCAAAAGCAGGAGGTCAGCCTGGCCCCGCCGCAGCCCTCTAATTGAAGTCCAGCTACGCCCCGCGTGAACCGCTGCAGCCCACTCGCACGCTTACCCCGGGCGGCAGCCTGGAAGCTGCTCCTTTTGTAATTGATCATACCCGTGAAAATTAAATGAACATTTGGTGGTAGACATGTTTTCAGGGAAGAAGGAAAATACTGTTATGCAAAGTGTAATAACATTTTGATACCGAGTGCAGAGGCATGCCTTGCGCAAGGGAGGTGAGCGCGGCCGTGCACGCCCCGGCTCCTAGAGGCGGTCCGGAGTTCTGGGTTAACGCTTTTCCTATGCAGAGAAAAGCATTTATTTTTCTTTTGGAAAGCTTGTTTCAAGTGTTAGATGTTTTTTGGTGGGAAAGGCGTTTGTTTAATTTTTTTTTGCCAGCCTCTATTTTAAGATTTCCCTAGTGTAACCTTAGAAAATGAAGAGTATGTCTTTAAATCTTGTTTTGTTTGAATGAATGGGTAGATAATCCTGATCAGATGTTTCTTTAGAGAATAATGTTTAAAACGATTATGGAACTTAGCTGTCCTGTCTGTTTCCTAGGTACAGTATTTTCATTTCAATTGTGAAGTCATTAGGGGTCATCCAAGGTAACCGTTTATTAAAATAGTCCTCTTTTGTTTCAGATTTCCTGTTGAGATGCTTTAACATGTAAAAATCTCCCTGCTGATGTGTCATGTTAGCTTTCCTAACCTCTAGATAGAAACCACAAAGCAGCCTACATAGCTGTATGACTAGTTACCCACCTACATAAACAATAATTACTGCTAAGTGGGAAATTAGATGTCACATTTTAAGTGTAAATGCAAGTAAAGTATTTGAGAATACTGTCATTAAATGCTTAAAGCTAATCGCAGTTCTCTCACTCTGTTTGTTTTGTAGGACATTTGGGCTTCCAGGACAGTTTTGTCACATCAGGTGTTTTCAGTGTGACTGAGCTAGTAAGAGTCTCACAAAGTAAGTATCGTCTCGTGGCTGTTTTATGTGGTTTCTGCAATCCCAGTTTTTTCTTTGATTCTTACGGTGCCCCTTTCCCAATTCAGAAACAGTGTTGAAAATTGGGAGTTTCTTCTCCCTGCTTCTCTCCAGGGGACAGGAGTTATATGCTACATCTTTTCATGTGGGGAAATAAAAGCGTAGAGTTAAAAAAGTGAATTAAAAAATGAGTGCTGCAAACTTGCATGTGCAAATTGATAAGCTTATCTGGTACTCAGCTGAAAATGGGCAGACCCTGTATGAGAGTTCATAGATAGGCCCACGCAGCTCAACTTGCTGGTGGATCTCCTACAGGATCCAAAAACTCTGTTTTAACCAAACCTGTAGGAATAACATTGTTCGTGTGCTTAAGCCAGGAATTTTCATGCCACTTTTGCACGTCGTGTTCATCCATTCCATGTGTCCATCCATTACATGTGTTTGTACACCTGCAAATTAATGAACTTGTAAGCAGGGCCAGCAACTTAGGACCTGGTATTTCAGTTGCTCAGGGGCATACATCTTTAACTTTGCAAGACCTGCGTTTCCCCTTAACTGTATGGAATTCTGTCTTGTAGAAGGATTTGTTTTTTGACCTTTAAAGAATGCTAATGCCCCCAGCATGAATGACACACTGCAGCATGATCATTACAGGCTTGTCAATACTCACTAACAACAGTGAATTAAGAGTACCTGTCACCACCTTGTTCCATTGATCAAAGGTGCATTGATTGTATTTTGCTATGACATAATCCAGATAGTCCAAGAAGAGAATGTGGACAGCCTCTTGCAGAGAGACCACTGCTAAAGCAGGGCTGTAGGGACCAATCCTCTGGGAATCTTCTCTGTAGCCCTGCAGGAATATTGCACTGTCACCAATTACTGCTGCTCCAGGAAAACCACGCAGCTACACATCCCTTTCAAACCTTAGGTTTGTAACCAATCCATTTAGTACAGCCGGTGATAAAAATGGTTCTCCCAGATAGCAGGAATGTTGGTTGGAACATTGGCTCTGAACATGCAGTTAAGGTTCTGGGGCTGGAGCTTAACTGGCACAACCCCAGCAGAGAAGCTGTGGTTTTGAGTCAGAACATAGAGTTTCTGTAAGGATTTTCCTGTTTTATTTCCTCTTGCGGAAAGAGTTGCACTAGCTAGTAAATTGGCTTTACAGTCAAAAATAGGATGCTACAAGAAAAGCATGGGCAGTGGGAGATAGGTGGATGGCAGAGGTATATGGACAGGAGAGAGAGACAAAGTTTGCAGCAGACATTTCTCCTGAGTTTCATTCCTTGCGAAATGGTGGGAGTTTTGTTAAGACAAAGTCAGGAGGACTCAGAAGTTTGTAAATCGGTTCGCTTACTGAGGTGCTTAAGCAGGGACTTTGACATCTAACTTGCTGCACTACATGCACTGCCTTGCTGGTGCCTGCAGCCATGGTGGCCCAAACCAAGTTCTCTCCCATCTTTGAATGTCTCCATGTTGTGTCGCTTTACTTCAGTGTGACAACATAAGGCTTTTGAAGCCCAAAGGATTCTCCCTCCCCCTCTGTAAGGCATCCTGCTTCACCACAATCTTATCTTCACTGTAGGAGCACTGCACAGCAGAACTGCCTCTGGACTGTGTCAGCCGTGCTTCATGTGTGCAGGGGACAGGGCTGCTAGAAAAGTGCTCTGGTTCAGGACTCACAGCCTCGCAGCCGTCCCGATCCCAGCCTCCCCACGAGTTTGGCATTGACCTCACAAGAGTCATGTTTCATGCTTATTAGTTTTCCATGATATTTTATTGTAGCTAAACTAAAACATCATGCATCAAAAATCCTAGTGTTCAACATATTTTGCAAACAAAGTACGAACTGTGTCTGAGACATTCCCTCTGCTTGACACTGAAATGCACCACCTCCAACAAGAAGGGCAATCGCACGCAGGAAGAGCAGGACAGGCATGAACTTCATCTAAAATATAAAGGGGTGATAGTAGGCAAAATAAAGAGATCCAACTTTCATCTGCCCCGGACAATGGGGGTTTGCACTCTTTTTCATGGCCTCTTTAATAATCCTGGGAGGTCAAGACCTCAGTTTTATGTCCTGTCCACAAGCCAGCACCTCTACCAAAAATAGTGTCCCCAAAGCATATCGGGATAGCACTTCAGAACTGACTCAGAGGGAAGAGTGCCAGCAGCTGATTTAGCTGCGCTGCTTTTGATAGCACCCTGGATTTTCCTTGGAGATGCCCCAGACGTACCGACCAGCCGTAACCTTGTTTATTTTGTGAGGTCTGAGAAGTCCACAGCCTGACATGCCGTGGCTACCCAGTAGGGTATGTTTAGTGTAGAGTCTAGCAACAAATTCCCAGTGAAGTCAATATGAATTGGCATGCTGATATTCAAAGAGTAATTTAACATAACAGAGCAGCAAAGTAATTGCTGCATATTTGCCTAAATTGGCATGTAAGGGCCTTTATAGAGGGTGCTGTTCCATATAGCTCTTGCTGGGTGGTTTATGTATTCCCATGGCTTCATTTGAGATCAGTGCACGGGTTGGGCTGGGGAGCTCAGCTTGGGAGCAGCCGTTATCCAGACCCACTGGCAGCTGTTAAGTCTGTAGTTTGAGCAGACAAAATGTCCTCGGTCCACTCTCTTGTTTTTACTTTTGAAAAAGTCATTGCATCTTTAGAACCATCATGGGTAGGGAAGCAACAAGCCTACCTGTCCGTAGTGGCCCTCATGTTCAGTCTCTGCTGTCATCCTGTGCACTCCGTCCTTGTTTTTCAAAGGCCATCTTTGTGTATGCCTATTGCCATTACTCTTTCCATGCTTGCTTTTGATAATATAATGATAGAAATATGTGATCTCCCACAGTTTTAACTGGCCTGTGGTTTGCTGCTGCTATCTTAAAGTGTCTCTCACGAAATGTTGTTGGGAGCAATTTACGTACCAGGTTTATTTAGCAAAGTTCTCAGAGTTCTGCATGGCGAGGAGTCTCAAGTAATAGGCAGTTGTCTCAGTCATGCAAATCTGGGGAATGAATTAATCAAGCAAAAGGTCAGCTGTTACCATTGTCTATCTTATCTATCAGTGCTGATCGTCACACTTTCTGTGAGCTATTGAACCAGTCTAGACTGCTTTGGTAACAGAAGCCTGCTTTCTTCAGTCCTGTAGATGGAGATTTTCTTTCCAAATGCTACCCAGCTACTGAATCTTGCAGAGCCTAGTAAAACAGGGAAAGGAGATCATACGTGTTCAGCTGAAAAGCAGCTCGTTCCCTCTCCACCCGATCTGCTGGGGATGTTGCAGACCAAGCTGTCAGTTCTCTTACACAATGAGCAGACAGAAGGTGTGAGCAGCTTCGTAGGTGTTGTCTGTCCACCCCAGATACTGAGGAGACCCTTTCAGAAAATGGAGAAATTCATTCCTCCATCTCTAGACGAGTTTGGGCTGACACCAAAAGCCTCAGAAGCAGAAGAGCTGGAGGTGGACAGCTTTGTGAACCAAGCAGCCAGTCGTTGACCAACCAAAACCCTGGCTGCCCTTGCTAGGAAAATATTCCACTCGCTGCGTGCAGATCCCTACATAGCATGGGGAGTGCCCTCTGCGAGAGGGGCCGGCTGGGAACTCGTTGCTGCTGTTCGCTTGCAGTCCTGTGGGGTGGGAGCTTGGCAGAGGCTGGGAGGCCGTGGCAGTCTGGGGGGACAGGGGACATTGTTCCCCCGTCAGACTGAGTCTGCACCACGTGCTGTCGTACAGAGAGCTGCTGGGAAGATCTCCTCCCTTGGAGGTCCTTCAGGCAGCCAGATAAACTGCACTGCCCAGGATGTGAAGAAAGATTTAGGATTTATGAACATTCGCTAGAGCCAAATGAAACATATTTGTTTTGTGCTGTGTTATTTGTCAAAATGACATCATTCCTCATGCTGATAAACAAGGGAATTCTAACTGCACCCTGGACTGAAAATGCCACGCTTTGAGTTTTAAGGCGTTAGCTGTGTGCAGCAAGGAGCTGCGCGGAGCGAGTGGGGTGACTTTTAATCCCTGTAATGAGCCACTGAAACCACAACCACCCAAGCGTACGTACAAGTTGCTTACCACTTCTGTGTAAACACAGAAATGGTTCCGCTAATTATCCTTGGAAGTTATGCTAATTCCACAGGTAAGAGGTGATTTTGTGGCCAAGGCATTTGAGGAGCTCGGGATCCTGCAGCACCGAGGCTGCTGGCTGCAGCGAGTGCCAGGCTCGCAGGCAGCCGCACGCTGTGGTTAGCGGCTGCTGCAGCAAAGCCCGAGCATTCACTGAGGGCTGTGCCAGGCCCTGGCAGGCAGCAGGAGGCAGCGAGCTCCCCTGCTGCCTGCTGGTGGCAGGGGCTGAAGCTGTCCTCGCTGTCACACGGGCGCACAAACGCAAGAAGTGAAAGTAATTGCTGCCACTTCGGGCACGGAGTGTGGGTGCGGTGGAGGAAACATGACTTCCTCCCACCTCTCATCGAGTGGCCGGGCACAGCCAAAACAAATTGTGGGGAACATCCTGCCAGCCCCACTGCATGCTCCGAGGTGCGGGGTCCGGGCCAGGCAGGGCTGCGAGGGGCTGGGAGGATGCTGCTGCCTTCCTGCAGTCCGGGAGAGGAGAAACTGCTCTGCAGAGCTCCCCAGTGCAGAGCACGTGTGGGAAAGCTGGGGCATCGTAAAACAGCTTTCTCCCAACAGCAGCCTGTATGTTTTCTGCTATACTAAGCATTGCGGTAGTGAAGGTAGTTAAAGTCAGCAGCATGAAAATTAACATTTAAAAAGATACTCTATATTCCTTAGCAAAGCACTGCTATCCAAAACACTCTGTTTGGGCTTGGGTATGAGAGGAAGAAAAAAAGATTATAATAAAAAATAGACTGCAGGCATAGAGTGAACAGTTGCCGTGACCTTGCCTTTTGTATGCCATTACACAATTCAATGGCAGTCCACTCAAACCTTGCTCTCGATCAATATCCTATTAAAGCAGCACAAAAAGTCTCTATAAACTTAGTGGTTAGCTATGTTTATAAATGGAACTCAGCATAATTAGATGGTCAATAGCAGGCTGTACTTGTAATTTTAAAATGAACATCACACATTTCATATCTGCTGTATTCGGCTAAGCCTCTTTGCATCTAACAATACAGTGTGTAGGAGACAAAGGCCTTACAAAAAAAAAAAAAGAGAAAACAGATCCCCCTTCCTCTCTGCATCAGCAGCACAGTGTGTTTCCCTTTGTTTATGGAGTCACAACACAGGAAAAAGTTTATTAGTCAAATGTCATGTTTCTCCCATTTAACCTTAAACACATTATCGCTTTGCTGCAATGTTACACATGTAATGATCTTAGTCATAACCCAGCCCCTTCATAAAAACAAATACATAAAAATGGAAAAAAGAGAAGCTAAATATTAACATGACTAAAAGAGAGTGCCATATTCCAAGGAAGACAAATGCCAGCCTGGCTGGTTTTATTTAGTGGGTTTCCTGTTCTCTAATTCAATAAATTTTTCAAAATAAATATTCCAATTGAGTTAAGTCAGAGGGCTTTTTGTTAATTTCTCTGTTATTTTTCTTGACATTTCGGGCGAGGATCTGAGCTAACAAGCTGGCAGCGGAGGGAAGGGGCTGGCAGCAGGGGAGGTGCCGCAGCCCTCCCGCCAGCACGGCAGCCAGCAGCCCGGGGCTGGGATCTTCCGCTGGGGCTGCCCCTGCAGAGCAAGCCAGGCCTGCTCCCCAGCACAGGGGCTTCCTGCGATGCCAGCAGCCTCGCTCTGTTTGCACAGAAGCCCCGCACGTGTCCCCAGTGCAAAGGGAAGAGGGGTTCTTCCTCTGCCATCCTCCGCGCCCCGCCAGGCTGGGGCCCTGGGTCAGGCGACATCTTGATGCCGGCACGTCAGTAGAGACCATTGTTTGGACTCATGACTGAAATTTCTGACTTCCTTTCCTGTTCAGGAGATGTTCTTGAGCTATCAGGAGGTCACTTTGCTGCAGAGTGTTTGTTAGGAGGGAGCACGGCGTGTTTTTAGTATCAGTGGCCTAGAGTTCCTGCAGGCTACAGGGCGAGCTTCCCAGCCATGCCGCCATTTTGTTCAGGCCCACATTGTGTTCCCAGGCTGTAGGAACAGGACAGCCCACGGAGGCAGGGAGAAGAGCCACGTGAGCAGGCTGGGGGCCCTCCTGGCTGGGCCAGCTGCACCATGCCACGCTGGTGGCACCTCGTGTTGTGAATGATGGCAGTGAGAGGAGCAGGCCCTGCTGCCCACAGCCAGCACAGGCAGGGCTGGAGCAGAGACCCAGAGCTCGCAGCTTTCCAGCACTCAGCTGCCTGAGGCCCTCCAGGCACTTCAGCCTCTGCTGAGGAGATCTGCTGTTGTGTGGCAGAGGTGGGGTTTGTTCCCTAAGCCTCTGGTTGCAAACAGGCTCTGGCACATGGCAGGGTGGTTTGGCCTGCGACAAAGAAAGCATCCTTTGCATCTGCTGCTTTGTGCTGAGTTTGCACAGCATTAGCAATACCCTGGTCCTACCCCAGAGCTCTCCTGGAGGTACATTTCACTTTCATTTAGGGCCAGTGCAAGAGTTTGAGCAGAAATGCCCAGAATTTGGGAAGAGAGGGATTAACAGAGGGAGGTGAGGGGGAGAACAAGCATTATCCAGATATGATTTTTCCTTCCATATCTGTTTGGAATAAACCTGCTTCATAAATCTTGCAGTGGTTAGGAAATTCATTGTGCCCCAGAAAAAAACTGCTTTAATTTGGTGCTTTTTCCTATTTGGTAAAATAAAAAGTATGCTTAACCTGGAAGTTAGGCTTTGGTAGGTAGAAGGTGCAGAGGAACTGATCAGCAAAGGGTTTACAGAGCAGAAATCTGTTTGGCAAGGAAGTTGCTGAAAACCGTGGAGTAGATGCTGCAGAGAGTACCTTTATGATTGATTTCCATTCAAGTCAGACTGACTGCAGTGTGGTCATTTTTCTAACCCATAACTGCTCGCACTGCAGCAGTCTGCTATCTGCAGGGTGTCTGAATTATAGCAGTCCATGTCCGTGTTACCTTTTACACAAATTACTTACACTGGTTTCTTTTTCCATGCAAATTCATCAGTTTTACAGCCTCTTGTAGCTGCTGTCAGGAAACTGTTGCAGAAAGCACAAATTGATAAAATGAGTTAATTTTACTGCGCTTAATTTTTCTTTCTTTTGGTTAACACACCCTCTCATATAGCCAGCATACAGGAAGCATATGATAGTTAAGGGAAGATAACAAAGGGTTTGAGCGTTCTTGTCATAAATTACTTCCCAACTTGGTTCCTTTTAATGATCATTCCAGATTTTCTCAAGTTTTAATAGTGTTGTGTGTTTTCCATCTCGTGCTTTTAAAAGTCCATGGCTATCCAGGCTGTTCCCTTTCTGTCTCAATGACGTTCTTAAAAGCTCCTTGCCAAACAACGACTAATTGTCTTGTGGGGATGATGAGGCAGCTGCAAAGCTACATTATTCCTCTGTCAAATCTGACATTGTGAGCTCCTTAGGTCTTGGGGTGAAATACTGGCCCCACTACACTCAATGGCAGCACTCCCAGAAGGCCTGTGTTTCAGCCCAGACGTGTTTGCTGGGTGATACGAGCTATCCTGTCTTCATTTCCTCACTCCTGCCCCGTCGGAGTGAAAGATTTGCTCGTCTTTGAAAATGGGCCAGGTTCTCAGACCAAAGATTAAACTTGGCTCAGCATCCTTGTGTGGCATTGAGACTGCTTTGCCTTTGTTGCTGTGAATTGGGGCTCTCAGACAATGTGTTCCAGGCCAAACTTGTGCTGTTTATTGTGTAGTATGTCCTTTTTCAGATGTCTCTGAAATGTGAGAGAAAATCATGATCTGTAGTTGTCAGCTCCCCAGGTTGCTTTGTCCTGCAAACAGCACTGGAACAGCACTAGTGGCTATGGGACCACGTGCCATATAGTTGCATTTTTTGGTGAAATGCATTATCCATTGACTTTACCATTAAACTCCTCTGTTCCCAGAAGATTACAGCACACGACATTCATAGGCTTGTGCCTCAAAACTTTAGAGTGTGTAGGAACTCATAACGTTTTAATGTAAAACCAAGGCTTTAGGACATGGAAATTAGAGCTATTCATATCCTTTACAATAAAACTTTGGTGCTGGGTAAGATAGTGAGAGGTGAACAGTGAAAGGTAATCACCTCTTTTGAGACAAACGTCTCTAGCTTTGATTTAGCTGGAGGAGAGGCCAGAGGAAAACTCAGCTGCTTACAGGCAGAAGAGAACTTGGGCTTCTCATCTGCATTTGTGCTTTCTCCAGGGAGCATTTGTAACCTCTGTGCTTAGAGATGTACATCACGTACATACCAAAGGTCCTGAGGTGTGTATTTCCCTGCCTATACTGCTTATAGATTATGCCAAGCACACTACAGGGATGATGCAGCCTATTTGTAACTGTGCCAATAAACGTAATGTTGTCCTAAAACAAAAGCAACAAGTTTCATTAAATGTTAGAATTATATTAATAGAAAAGCAGTGCTTAAAGAAATTGAATAAAAGTGCTGTCGTAATTGTGTTGTTTTTTTTTTTTTAAACGGTGTCATTGGAGGAATGTAAAAAAGAATCTATGTCATGGAACATTGTATTCTTGATAAAATTTACATTTTCTTGATTGCAATGCCAGTTTCCATTAGCATTTCTTAATTTCCACATCCCACCTGTTCTCATTGTGAAAATAAACACACTCATGAGGAAGAAGAAAATTATTTTGAAATGCAATTCATGCCTTATTCACATGAGTTACTGACTGTGCTCTCTTTTGTTTTCCCAGCACCAATAGCTGCAGGAACAGGCCCTAATTTCTCCCTCTCAGATTTGGAAAGTTCTTCATACTACAGCATGAGCCCAGGAGCAATGAGGAGGTCTTTACCTAGCACATCCTCTACCAGGTAATTTAATCTCTGCCTACTGCTGAGTTACTTGGAAACCCAGGCAAGCGTCATTACTCATCTGGGAAAGTCACCATTAAATTATTTGACAAGTTGTTTGGGGGCCTCAGGTTGGGAAGCTGTTTCAGAGCAGAATGTTCAGCTGAATTGCTGCTAAAGTTCTTTGTATATGTACAAGCTTTGAAGAAAATCAGTTGCATTGCCTTGTATAACTTCTGGCTCATGTGTATCAGAAGTTCCACTGGAACTGTTGGAGTTGCACTGGTGGCAGAGGAGACTTGGGAGCATATTGAGATGCACCTCTGTGTTTTGGCAGGAAAGTCTTAAAAAAGACTTAAGTGCATCCTTTATCCTAAAAAGTGTTATCTGTGAGACCAATATGATTTTAGGACCTTCCCCTATAATGCATTCTGATTTTTGTGTAGCATTTAGAAATTTGTGACTCAACAATTTGAAAACTGCAGATGACTACCAAGTCTCATTTTGATTTTGGCTTAGATGCCAACTACCAGACAGGGATATTTTTTATTTTTTACCCTATCCTTTTACTTTAACCATCCATGAGATTAGATTTATAAACAAGCTCAGTCACTCTAGTAGTCCTGAACACTATTAAAGAACCAGATTGATTTTTTTTCCCCCACAGCCAAAACAGATCACTTATTTCAAAGACATGACAAGAAAGTCTAACTTCAGCCCAGGGTTTGTTGTACGTTTTTATCTCAGCCTGCAGTGCCACCAGCTTTGCAGTAAGCAAGTACACATGTAAAAAGGCTCTATAGTTTGAATATAGCTGTTGTTTTGATTTTCTAAAAAGAAAAACTTTAGAGGGATGCTCTTAGCCATAGCTTCTTATAGTTTACAATGATTGAAAGAATATTCTACATTTTGCACTTAGTGTACATTGTGAAGCTGGGTGACTACAATTCCCATTACAAATCAGTTGAAATCTTTATGCTCTTTCTTCTTTGCATCTAAACATGTACAGTGCTCATCGCCAGCACCGTTCTCAGGTAGAGCTTGATTGTGACTCCCAGAGCAAAAAGTGGGCTTATTAGTGTTACTTAAGAGCTCAGTTGTTGCTCTTCTGTTCTTCTGCAAATAGCTAGCAGTGATAAGGGCCTAATTATAAACAGCATGGGTAGTTAATAACTTGGTAATATGTTTGTTTTCCTCTTATTAGGCTGTTCCCAATAAGAAAAAAAATATTTCTTAAATACACAGACTCGGTGGAATTATCAGGAGTTAATTATATTGTACGCACACAATTTCCCCTATTGACACATAACAATTTTCTAAATTAAGGAATGGCCAAACCTGCATTCCACACATACCACAAAAATTATTCTTCCTATTTCTCACAAACTGGTTTCTCATACCTGTACAGAGCTTTGGGTGAAGTGCTGTGCAGACGCTGCAAGTTTTAGACCAGTAGAAATTTGAATATTTTATGTCTTTTAAACACGTTCCGCTTATACAAAGGAGCCTGTTCTTGAATGCTTTAAATCTTAATAGAATACAGATCTGGGGTAAGGAGTGAGCTGACGCAGCCTTGGAAAAGTACTTAAAAGGGAAATTCTCAGTAATGTCCCCACACAGTCTGTACAACTCATTATAGAAAACAGAGCCAACCTGAGTGTCTTTGGCTTTGGGATCCTCTCCCTACCAAACTGCTGAACTCTGAGTCAGCGACCACCAGAGACCACTGAAAGGGCTCTTCTGTCCCCTGAGCCGTGGGCAAGGGAGGTGTGATATCTGACAAGGGAATCAGAGATAACTGGTTGGGATTTTTTATACTTAGTGGTATACAGTTACAGAGTAAAATGCTTGTACTTGTATGATAATGTGAACACATGAACCACAAATGGATTCTAACATCTTTCACTCATTTATTCTTCTTAGGAGACTGAAGTCTGGGTTAATTAAACGGCTACAGTTAAAAGATTGAAAATATAAGTTTGAACCGATCCATAATGTGTGCTTCAGAATAAGCTGTGTGAAAATCTGACAGTGAAAATGTCTTGATGTCATTACCATATTCATTCAAATTGCAAAATCATGCAATACAAATTGAATTATTTTATTGGCCTGTGTTCTTTGAAGGACATCCTACTTTTTGACCTCTAAAAGCCTACATGTTACACAGACTTCTAGTTAAATTAGCACGTGTTTAGGGGTTCAGTTTAGACCCCGTGAGAGGCTTTTTGTCTCATATTGAAGCATAGTCACTGGAAATAAAGCAAATCAGAAACAAAAAGTGGATGCTGGGAGGTTGGGTGGGCAGGATGGCTGTGCAGGACTCACACCTCCCCCTTCCTAGGGCCCTGACTCTGCTCTGGTTTCCGTAAATAGATTAGTCTCAAGCACTGCTAGCAAGATGTATCCCAAAAGAAGTGCCTTAGTTCCTTCTCATCTACCTAGTATTTATTATGCATCTTTACTTTTTCAGCTCTACAAAACGTCTCAAATCTGTGGAGGATGAAATGGACAGTCCTGGTGAGGAGCCGTTCTATACAAGCCAAGGGCGCTCTCCAGGAAGTGGCAGCCAGTCAAGTGGATGGCATGAAGTGGAGCCAGGTAAGCCACGGCTTTCAGGAGCCCGAGAACTTTATTGCTCAGTTTTGTTACCAGAATATGCTGAATGCTGTATAGAAGGTGATCGATTCTAAAAATCTTGTAACTTCTTCTGAGAAAAGGTCAGCCTAACGAAAGTCCTGTAGTGGTTTTATTGCTCCTGCAGCTGTGAATGTTTCTCTAGTGTGTCACTTCTGTATTTTTGCCAAATATCTTAAGTATTTAAGTAACGTAGTGAAAGATATGCTGTCTTTGTCTGTCAAAACGTCCAGATTCAATTCTGGGATAGCAGTGACATTTGCTTAGTAAAAAGCAGTACCTGTCCGGGGTGTGCCCCACAGTTATACTGTTTAAATCAATATCCCTAAACTTGTGTAAGGTAGAAGGACTTTTCAAGCATTATACAACACTTGAGGTCACTTAGTAATGACTTTTAAGAGACTTACAATCTCGTCTGTACTACCATGAAGTGTGATTGGAGGCTTTATATCAAAATAGCTATCACTGGGTATTAAACTCTATCAGCTTCAGGAAGCAGCTCTTCTGCCTTTTCTCAGTTAATTTTTACGTGTGATCTTTCTTGCTGATCAGCTTTTGGGTGACGTTGCATACTTAACTGTCTGTTGGTCACTTATCTCGAGATCATCTGGGTGCTTAATACTATTGGAAATCTTTTTCTGGATCAGTGCTACATATACAGGTGAAGCTAATGCCTCGATTTTGGTTACAGCTCAATGTTCAAATATTTATTGCCAGTAAAAATAACAGAAGTCTTATTTGTTAGATAAACACAGGCAGTACTTTCATCTCAGTGTTTGAGGAGCCTCCCAGTGTTTCAGAAGGCCCAAAGGGTCTTTTGCAACACATATTTTTTCCCTTTCTTGTTTGTTTGGATTTGAATTAGTATGGTTTTGGTTTGTTTTAAAACAACACATGCTTGTCCAGGGCGCTGTGTATAATGAACTATACAGCATAGAAGAGTAAATTCAACCTGAACAGCATTAAAATCAGGTCTGTGGGCACTTGGCCAGCCACCTATATCCTTCATCATGTAGGAAACATACCCACAGCTTTCTCTGGAGACCCTGTCAAACAGCTGTCCTTTACAGCATGCCCAGAAAGTCACCAAATTTGGGCTATTCCAGACTGGGAGGGGACTGATTCCCGTGCCTGGGAGCCCTTGGAGGATCCCCTGCCAGCTGCCCTCTCTCCTCTAATGAGGAGGAGCCAGCTTGTGGGCCCTTATTGACTGCAGATGTGGCACTTTGGCAGGAGCAGAGGGTGGACCTGCAGGCAGATGAGTGCCAGGCTCCCTGTGACTGCCTTGCCACCACGGTCCCCAGGGCTCTGGTGTTTTCAGCAAGGTGCCCCACTCCTTAGAGGCTAGGGGCTGTTTCCTTCATCAGCTCCAGCCTCCAGATGATGTAAGGCAGAGCTTCACCTTGTGCTAAACTACTCTGCTCACGGGGCGGCAAAAACACAAACAAAAGCTCAGCGCCCATCAAAGGGAGAGATCGCAACCTCCTCAGCAGACACAGATGGCTAAAAGCTGACTAGTTCACTGCTTCTACATCACTGTCAGACTGAAGGCTAACTCCCCCCAAAGTTTGGGGTCCTCTTTATTAATGGCGATTGTTCTTCATTTGTACAACAGCCAGAGGTTGGCTATTAATTTTGCTGTCACTTCTGGTGGTTTTCCCCACATGTGGTCATCACCTTGCTCTCATCCAAGTCCTGTCTAGATAGTGGCACTGCGGTGCTGAGCTGGGCAAGAGGAGCACCTGAAGCCTTGCACACACATGTGGGATGGGAGATTGAAGCAGCACCACCACTCTTGGCCCCACTGAGTGCTTATCATGGAGAAGCACAACTGCCTATGTCCTCAGGTTCTCGGAGGGGCAGGAACAAGGCAAAGAAGAGAAGGTATTTCCTTCCTTATGACCTTCCTCACTTACTACAGAAAAATCCCAGGTTCTGCCTAGGCTTGCCTGTAAAATGGCAGAAAATCACCTTGCAACATAAGGAACTCAAGCCAGGTACCAACTAGATATAGCTCAGATTCATCAAGCTATCTATCACTGTCGCAGCTGAGAAGAAATAGAGCTTTATCCTGCCTGCGTGGGATGCACTTTAAATCTTTGTGCTGTAGCCACTCAGCCCCACCCTGAGACTTCTGCCGTGGCTTTCCAGCAGTCTCTCCTCTGGATTCATTTCCTCAGCCTCTCTGTAAAACAGGGTCACCTACAGGAGCACGGCTGGCAGGGAGATTGCCCAGAGAGCCCCAGCTCGTCAGTGGTGAAGGGCAAAACAGTGCTGAAGTGTCCTTTCATGCCAGGGCGACAGTGGTGTGTTGCTGGCACAAGGTGCTCCCCTCTAAGTAACAGAAAGGGACACATCCTGCCTCACGAGTCTTCAGCCGGGTATCTGCCTAGAAAATACATGGGTCATCTGAAAGCCATACGAATGATGTTAACATCCCATATTACCTGGTCTCCTGCCATGGTGTTCCTCTCCAGAAGGGATGGAATCCCTGCTCTGTTGCAGATCTGTCCTTTCCAGCATCTCTCCAATTGAGAGAAAGGCCTTGCTATTTATTTAATCTACGATCAAAAGCAATGGCAGTTTTAACGTACAGTAATCTCTGAGCTTCTGTGTTTTGCTTTTTTTTTTCTCAGTGAAATTCACAAAAGTCTAAAGACTAAAACCATCTTTTTGTTTCACTTGGCTTTTCTTCCTTGCGGTTCACTTTACGCTGTGTGGGATAACGCAGGTATCAGTGGAGCAGAACGATGCTGGTGGCGAAGGCAGGCTGAAGTTTTGTCCCGTGCTGGCAGAGCAGTGCAAGCCAGGTTTCCAAACTCCATAATTAAAGCCTGTCCTTTGGGTTACCAGCCAAACAACGGGAGGAGGAAATCAGACCAAGGAAAGGAAGCTTAGACTTGTCTGCGGGATGGCTGTTCTGGCTGGGAAGGAAAGTTCAGAGAGAGGAGCCAGCAGCCAACCTCCCAGCCCAGTAGGATCCACACCAAAGATAATAATATATCCTTTGGCTTTATTACCTTTGAGTAGATTGCTTCCTCACAGGGGATTTAGATTTATGCAGAGATAGCTTCTTGGCCTATGCGCCTTGACAGGTTTATGGAAGTGAGAGGATGAATATTCTGTCTATGTGTGTTGCATTTGCTTAATTCTGAGGTGTGCACAAGAGAAAAAGTGGGGATGATACCGCAGGAGCAAGTGTGGAGCACTGTGTGTCTATGCACTTATAAAGATAAAGAGCAGAGCTCATGGCACAGAGGGGATGAGAGGGTCACAGCAGAAGGTATTGCCTGGGACAGTGCAGGGAAATTGGGTCTGCGTGGTGGCTGGAGAGATGTCACACTTGAAAGAGAACACGGCACCGAAAAGAAACGGAAAAGGAGAAAACAATTTCAGACCGTACAGAGGGGAAAAAATATATAGGGAAAGAAAAAAGGAGCAAATGCCAGGAAAATAAAGATTTGACTTCCTAGAAAGGAAATATGAAATGGAACATGTGAACTCCTCGTAGAGAGCACTCCAGGCAGAGGGTTATTTACCGCCAGCCGTGACTAGTCGCTCTACATCTGTCTCCATTTTTTTCTCTTGAACAAATTCCCTTTTTGGATACTTTCTTCCTGCTTTGCTTCCCTGTGATTGCCCCTGTAAGTGGTCTTTGGAGGGCAGGCTGTATACTCAGAACATATGTGCAAACTGGCAGGAGAACAGAAGAGGACAAAACCACTCTGTGTGCTATTTAGATTAGACAGTGGATGCTTCCCCTGTGCCTACTCTTGGGGTCTCTGCTGCGTGCAGAATCCAAGCTGCACCTATTGTCCAGCCACTGTCCTTCCTCCAAGCTCTCCCTTCACAAGGTCCCGGGGCTCCCAGCACCCTGACATCTGTCTCATGCAGAGACCTTGCTGGGCATAGGTCCTACATGCTTCACCCACCACCAACATGACCTTTCCATTCTTGGCATTTCAGACCCGCAGTAATGAGCAGAGGGCTCAGCCTTGTGTTTTTTACATCTCGACACTTCTTGCGAGCAAGGATATAGCACTCTCCTTATACGTCAGACGTGACAGCCAAAGCAAAAACCAACATTAATTCTGTGTTCTTGTACAGTACTCCTTGAGTCTCACATCCATTTACCTGCACTCGAAAGCTCCTGGGGAGCTCTCAGGCCTGAAAAGGCTGGAGTCTGCCAGAAAAGATGAATTTCTTCTCACAACAGGAAGGCTTAGGAAGTAAAACAAAGCAGACACGTAGTAAATTACTTCTGCTTTTCAAATACCTTTCGCGGTATCCTCCTTACCATTACTTTATCTCAGCACTTTCAGTACATAACTCTTGTTAACTGAGAAGAAGGGCAAGAGAGGATAAAGATGATGTTAGTAGGAAAATAACGCAGCATCATCCTAGCGTTGAACTCTTTGCCCCTGTTCAGCTCCGTGGCAGATCTGCTGGTAATGGGGGTAAGCCCTAATTACAGGTGTAAGTTTTCTAATTCCATAAGAGAAGATTGAGTTAATGCATACCAGTATCCTACTTGCACATTTTTTAAAGCATTCTGATTCAGTGCAGGAGTAACGTTCTCATTGTGCTCTGCCAGTCGTTTTGTAGTGCAGCATATGGATAATATTTGCCAATTTTGCTTCCATTGTATTTCTACAGCATCGCATGGGAAAAATGTTTAAAACGTAAATTCAGAGTATCCTCTTCATTTCTTTACTTAGATCTTCCTGGTACTTGTATTTCCACAAGTTAGTGTGGTCCCTAGGGGACAGTAATCCCAAGAAAGGTCGGTGTTTGTATCCTCGAGATTTCTGGGGGGGCAATTAGCTCTGCTCCAGTTGCAGCCCTGAGCACCTCACAGCCCCGCACCCATTTGCCAGCTGGGGGGAGCTCTGTGGTCCTTCCCTGGCAGACGGATGGGGTTTCATGCTGTGGGCATCCACCTTCCCCTGCCCAGCTCCATCCACCCTGCTGTTCTGCAGCTGATCACGCTGTGCTGAGCTCTTGTGTACCTTCACCTTGAAAAACCCAGGAACCAGCTGAGTCTTTTAGTACAAAAAACCTTCAGGAATTAGTAATCACACTCGCACTGCCTGCTCGAAAGACGTATTTACAGTTCCAGGGGCTCATGAAGTTGATAATATTATATGAACCTGCAGTGAGCTAGAGTTCCCTTTAGGCTGCTGGACACGTCCCTGATAGGAAGGATGCTGTTAAGCAGCCTCATGATTTCTTGCTATGCCACTCAGGCTAGAACCGTGCATTCTTGTGTCACCATCTATGGGACTGGCTGAAAATAATTTCTGAGCAATTCCTATGCAGCTGTGGAGCTGAGATCTTGTTTTGGAGCATTCTCCTTGCAGTGGCAGCAGCCCCTAACTTAATTGTACCATCTCTCTCCCCAGTGCTCGTTATGGAACGGCCATATGCAGTTAATTGGTCCAAGCTGTGTCAATTGCTGTCCTCTTAACTCTGGACTGGGCTGTCTTTTTAAAAGATTCTCAACATGCAAGAAAGCTTCTTCTCCATATTCACTAAGAACCTTTTATTGACACCTTGCAAGTCAGAAAGGCTCATTCAAGTATAGATCAGATTAATTTTTTCCAAATTGTGTTCAGTTATGTCTTGAAATGCCAGGAAAGTGGTTTAAGGGAGATCCTAAATTGTGTTCTTTATGCTCTGAACCCAGTTGTTGTCTGGCACCTAGAAAAGAAAATCTGTATACTATGTGCTAGCATCAGTGGTGCAGAGTACATCTGATCTGTCCTCAGGCAAGTGGTCTATGGGCTCATCAAAAGTCGGCATCACACACTGAGAGCTCAGAGAAGTTTGCAGTGACTGTGCTACGTTACTGCCAAAGATTCAAAATACTGACTGTAGAAAATATGAAAAACATGAGAACTGTATTTTATACCAAAAAAAATTTCTTTTTTGCTGGGGAAACATTCAACTTCAGACCTGGAGTAATCAATAGCAAATAAAACTCCGGCATTACTTTTCTGTGACTTGCTGGAGTGGGCAGCTTTCACTAGATCGTAATTTGGGGAATTACTAACTTCCTTAAGCTGAATTTGTTGGATACTCATAGACCTGCTTATGAAAGACAAAAACAAGGAAACATCTCAATTTCTTAGAACCAGAGGAGGTCTACATCCAGGATCCCTGCCAATTGTATTTACTCAGTATTTCCCAGATGTGACATTGTGTTGCCCTCCAATCCTCAGGGTGTAAAATAAAACCAGACAGCACACTCACATAGCCATGAAGATTGTACCTGCCCTGTGTGGCAGCTTCATTATATACCTTGACACTTCTGTCAGCAGGCACTGGTGCCATTTTTTCCTCCATTGAGCTTAATATCTTAAGACAGCAGGAACATTGCACACCCAGACCTCCAGCCATGGTACAGGTTGGCTTTTCTAACGGGAGGTCAGAAACAGATCAGGTTTCTCCAATGGCCAGAGCATTCTGCTTTACAGCAGGGAGAATTTGATCAAGCTAATTTGTGCTTTTAAGCTGAAGAGATACCATGAGCAGAACAGCAGACAGAACCTGTTGCCTCTAGGTTCATGCTAACTTCAGCTGTTCATTTTCTCTGAAGAACTCTTTCTGAGCTTTGTCAGGTTGTGTATGCACCTAGGCCTCCTGCAACCACCTACCCTGCTTCCCCATTCCCTTTCATCCCCAAGGCACTATGCACAATTTCCCCCCTTTCTCTTTGCTCTTACAGGTTCTGCCACAGGTGAGAAGCAGAGTGTGTCTGGGCCAGCACTGCCTTTCTTGCTTCCATTACTGGCACATGGGTTTAAACATGGCCCATGTGGTTCCAGGTGAACAGGCAGATGCTCAGACTGAAAAGTAGAATGAGAGCATGCTGCAAGGAACCCCAACTGCAAAACACAGAGCTTTCCTTAAATAATTTTACTTCCTTAGAGTCCATGTGTTCCCTTGTCCCTGCTCTCTGCATTACAGTATCCCATCAAAACACAAGCTGCCCAGTGGTTCTCAAGAAGCGAAGATTTTTCATTTCTTCTTAGAGCAATAACACTTATCAACTTTTACTGAAATACCATATCAGCTCCTTGTCACCGGCAGTCTACAGTTCCTGCCACTAAAAGTTTAATGCATTTACAGGAGCACTTAGGCATCAAGACTTTGATATCACAATCTGTTAGTCACAGGTGCTACATGATAGGTTTGTGTTAGCACATTATAGATCTTTTATCAGATACTGCACAAAATGTGTGTGTTTCTCTGCCAGGCAATCAGAATCAGGCTGCTGCATAGTTGATGAGTTACTCACCAATGTAAGTTGTTGTTTATTTTAAACAGAATTTTTCCAGAACTGCACCTTAATGAATAACTTAAACTCTAAGTTGCTAGGCCAGCAAAGATCAGGGACTTAATGTGAGCCAGGAAAAACGCAGCAGGTCAGTTGTGGTGCTCTGAGCATTGTCAGTCTTTTGCAATAATGATCATCAAGTCAAATGATTAACACTACTCATTTGCTATAATAGACATAGTCATTTTGACAGCAAATTACCACTGGATCAATAGCTCAGCTTTTCTATGGCAATTCAATAGCAACATGAGACCTGTGACAACATGCCATGCTGTTGGCATTGCTGTTTCAGTACTGTGGAAGGAAGTGAGGGACGGGAGAAGAAATGCTCGTTGAAAAGTCAGTTTGGGCTGAAAAGTTCTGTATGTTTTCACACCTCTCAAAGATTCATTTTGTTCCCCTGGAAAGTGGACACCACAACAAGCTTGGCCCTGAGATTCAGCCTAAGCTGTGCTTTCCATTTTTAATAAAATCAAAAGTCCCATGCGGGTGTCAGGGCACACAGCCCAGCTTGCTGTAGCCCCCTGAGTGAGACACCTCTTCGTTATGGTCCCAGAGAAGTCAGCCCTCAGTGCTGTGGCTCTGCTTTTTGCATCTAATTCTGGCCATCAGGAAATCCATCATTTGAAAATAGGTACAGACCGGCAGGAGTTCTGAGTTGAAAACTACAGAAAGTGCCTCACCTTGGATATCAAACTAAAGCTGTTTTCAGCTGCCCTAGTGCTACCATCGTCCACACATCCTGTTTTCACTGCCTTTAATGACCAAGCTAAAAGCAGATCTTTTGTGTGCCACGACAGCCATATGACCACCTGAGCTCATCTCTGGCTCCACACATGGGTGGCCTCATCTGAGTCATTTTTCAGACTGATAGGAAAGAGTTAGTGCATAGACAATTATTCCCTGACAAAGCTGGAGAAGTGCCTCCTGGAGATGAAGGGATTCCTGGGATGGGAGTGCTGTATCAATAGTCCACATCCCTAATGTTCTTCAGATGTCCTTGCTGGCTGGGCTATATTCTGCCACCTCTCCTGTGTTTAACATACACAAACAAAGCAGAGACAGTGAAATAGTTTATATTTCACTTGTGTCACTGAGTGAAAGCTATGAGCTTCCTCAGTAGAGTGGCAAAAGCAGATACTTCTACAGCTTTTCAGCAGTGAGCTCTGAAGGCTCGAGTACTAAGCTGCTGGAGGACAGAAGCTCCCTCTGTTTGAATATGGCTTTGCATTTCTTGCTGGTTTGGAGTCTGTCAAACATGAATCTCTGAGAGCTCCAGACGGGTCTGCTCTGATGCAGTTATCCTTGAAGATCGTCTGATAGTGCAGCATGGGACTGTTTTAATTGCAAAATGGGATTAAGCACGTTGAGAGCATTGTACCTGTCTTCCCAAAGTTGAACTAGTTTTTTTATTTGCTTCAGGGACCAATTCAGGATGTTGACTTGGATCTATAAACTCTTCTATAGATTAGATCTTGGTTAGGAAATGGACTGCATTCCTTTCATGTGCTGTCTTAGCAGTTGAGATCAGCAGACTTGCTTTTTCTAAAGTGTTTGGAAAGCAGAAGCAATATTTTATCTCCTGGTATGCTGGTACAGAAACGTTCAGGTTTATTAATTCTTCAGGACGCAGGAAAAGTCTTCGTCACCTGTGTAGGCAGTCCTGGGAAAGGACCCACTGCAAGGACTGCACTGAACTCTGGTTTTGGAGGCAGCTGGAAAATATTAGCAGTCTTCAGAGCCAATATACAATACATATTGAGAGCCAGTAAATGATGCATATTATTCCAAATTCCTGTGCACTTCTGCATTTTATAAAACAGATAACTAAAATACTCACCTAGCCAGACCAGCCCCCAAGGGATGCGCATTTCCAAGCAGGGGATGAACCAAAAACACTGAGCAGAACACAAATTAGCCAACAGAATGGCTAAGTGGTCAAAACAAATGGTTTTAGGATCACTGAGCAAGGACCATGACCTCCTTTTGCATCAGTCAAGGCAACTGTGAAACTTTGTGAAAGAAGCTCACCACAAAACAGATGCTGGGCTATCTTAGGTAAATAAATTACCAAAAAATAATAACAAAAACTCCCCTACACATTTTACAAAGCGCAGCTGTGTAAATATTGCATGAAATGGGGGAGAGGGAGAGAGACGTAACATACACCCTTTTTTATGCAGAAGTTCTGCTCTCGGCACTGTTTATTAACATTCCCAGTCCAACCATCACTGCACCGCGCAGCACACAGTGCAGCTACTGTGCTCATTTTGATCTTTGTTTTCAAGGAGAAAACAGGCTTCGTTTTCAAGCAAACATTCTCACCCAGAGTTAAAATGTGCAGTGAGAGGTGTTAGGGGACGGGGAGGAGATGGTGCAGGAATGGGAACAGGAAGCAGACTCTGTTACATCTCTCCTTTTTGGTTTCCTTTCCCACACTGTTTGTTGCACTGACTGATGTTCCTCATCCACTGGTTCTGCACAAAACCAGGAGCACTCCTGAGATCTTCACTTCCTTGAGCTGGATACCTATAGCAACTTTCCTGCTCCTCAGCTGCTAGGATCAGCATATTCCAGCCTGCAAATGCTCACATCAGAAAAAAAAGGCTCTTCCCAGCTAGGCTGAAGGCTCACCCAGCCCAGTGTGCTGCCTCTGACGAGAGCTGGTAGTGGACACTTGTAACAGCAGGACAGCCATCCAGTGATGCTTTTCGGAGTACAGCCTCTCAGATTTTGGCAGCAAACAGCTTGCTTTCATGAGCCAGAGGCTCTGTTTGCATCTTTGCTTGACAGCCTTCAGCAGACTTTTCTTTCGGAGATGTGCTCAGATGCTTTTAACCCATTCTGTATTTTGGCCTCCACAAGGTCCCATGGGAGCGAGTCCCAGCTTAGCACAGTGCTGTGTAAGGAAGAACCACTTCTTTTGTCTGCCTTAAACGCATTGCCTGAACATTGTGTTTGATGCTCCCTTTTTTTTTTTAAATAGTAAGCCATTCTTTAGTTAGCACCTTCAGAGTTAAGTGCTGCCCAGCACGTTGACCACAGCCGTCAGTGAGCAGAGGAGAGCAGAGAAATCCTCAGTAACGATTGACTGTGTGGCTGCAGAGCCATCCTATACCTACAGGAACATATATGTGCTGTGATGGCAGCTGTGTTGTTCCTCCAGAGTCTGTAACCTTGACCATAGCCCCAAAGCTTACAGCACGAAGGCAGTGCTACCCCTCAGCCCGTCCCCATACAGCCAAGCCTCGCTGGAGTGACTGTAATAAGGACATTGCAGCCCAAATAAGGGATGCTGTCTAAATATTCTTAGTTTTCCTTTGGTTTTCCAGCTCCACAAGATCTTGATGATCTTCATCTAGTGTGTGTACTGGCCACAGCTTTATTCTGGGGTCCCTGATGCCTTGCTAGAGGCGGGCAGGCAATCCGTAGCATCTCCCACCTCTGCGTGCCCATGCAGGGCCGGCAGCCCCGGTGAGATCGTTCCTTCTGCTCTTCTCTTACATCAGTGGTTGATGCTATTTTCAGTGTGATTTACACCAAAAAGCGTAACACAAGAATTCCTGTCGCTAAAATTAGCCAGGAAATTATAGGCTGTGTTTTGCTGTTTTGTGCACAGTCTTCATTTGCCTCAAAATCTTTGAACCCCAAAAAGCCAACACAACAAGATGGTGCCTGCGGTCCTCATGTCCAAGAGCAGTACTGATAAGAGTGGGATTATTTTATATCAGCAGGGGCTGGAGGCAAAGTCTTGGGTTCCACCTGTAGGAAGGAAACACCTTTTATTTTAAAAGGAAGGATTTACAGTCAGTGAGATTGGAAAATTTGTAAGGGTGTGGATTATCTTTCTCCATACTTAGCGTAACATCCCATTTTATTGCAGCAGCCCACGTTTGTCTCCAGGAGTTTTATCTGCGATGCAGTACGCTAATGCACTGCTGTGCTCCAAACAGGAGAAAGCACTTTGGATGTAGTCCAGATTTAACCCTGTCTTAGGGCTTGCCTTTACTCTTAACTAAAATAGCGACAAAGGAAAGTTAAGGCATCATCCTGGCTCTTCTCTGAACTTGGCCAATCCTCGAGGTGAGGTTCGTGCTTGAAGCAAAGTGTGCTGGTTGTTCTCACTTGTTTCACAAGGCCTCTGCCTCTCTCTGCCCTTTCAGCTCTTACAACCTCCGTCCCTTTTCCGTTCCTTGAGTGCAAACCACTTGGCCACGCCGGATCTGAATGTGCTGTTCAAGAAACTGCTTGGGACTGTCAAAGTAAAGGTTCAACATCTGACATCAAAATGAGTCCTGAAAGCAGTCCTGTAATCCAGGCAGAATTGCCAATTCTGGCCATTTGGAGCTTTTAAAAATTAAAAGATCCCCAAAACAGCTGTATTTCTTATGCAAATCCTTAGCCAAATGGGAACTTGTAGGTATTAAATAAATTGTTTGCCCTCCGTTAAAAAATGATCATCTAGAAACCCAGTAATTTGTGGGGGACAAAGAGGGCAAAGCGGCCTTACAAACAGCGTTTCTCCCATGTCATAAGAACTATTGTGCCCTTTCTCTACTTTTACAGATTTTTTCTCTTTAATGTTAAGTGGAAAACCCTGAACAAAAACTGGCACTTAATTCAGAGTAAACAGTGGCAGCGACTGAATAGAAACCTGATGTCGCATGTACAGCCACCCCAGGAAAGTGAGAATCCATTGCTTTCTCGTCTCTTCCAGTTGTTGCCTTCCTAAGTGCCTTATTCATAAAATTAGCAATTTAAAAATGCATAGAAGCATTATTTTTTATATCCATAGCGCCCCTTTAAAAAAAAATGGTTAAAAATCGATTTGCTGGCCTCTTGGGGAAATGCTGTAATGTTTTTGGCTGTCTCCTACTTTCTGCTGCCAGCGAAAAGTACCATCTGGCTTGTTTAGGGCCCTTTTCCATATCAGGTGCTTCCAAAACTCTCCCCAACCAGAGGATTGTTTCATTGGGTTGCTTCGCCTGCTGAGGCATGTGTCCTGGGCTGGGAATCCTCCTGCTTCTGTTCCCTGCCATCTTGCTGACGGTGGTGTGTGTATGTTTGGGCACGGATCTTGCTGCCTCTCTCCCGAGGACATTTGCATCATTGTCAGCTGCACATATTAAATTGATATGCAGGGCTCAGAAACACGTATCCCGTCTTTTGTCCCTTTGTCTGTGCAATTGTTGTGGTTTTAATTCTTCTTTGACACCTGGAATATCACAAAGCTGCTGATAATCTGTTGGCTACTAAGGGGAATGTCGCTGATAGAAGGATAATGTGTGTCAGACTCAGATGGAGATAATTGCCGACACACCCCAAACCCTCGCAGCTCAAGGAACGAACGTCCTAAATCCATTATTGTTTTGAGCAGTCCTATGTGGCAGTTGACGGCGGTGTCATCCTTGTATGGGGTTTGAAGGCCAGAGTTTGCCTGCATCGCTGCGTTGAGGTACGCCTCATGGAGGCCACTTTGGGTGCCGCCATTTTGCGGCAGCCTGAGGAATGGGCGACAAAATGGGTTGGTGTCCTGGCTGCTCGAGGAGTGGGGCTGCCCATGTGCCTCCTGCACGCACACGGAGCATCGCTCTGCTTGGTACCATTTGACAGTGATGCCTCCTCCTCAGGATTCTTTGTTTTTCAAATTTGCTGGTTTACTTACAAATAGAAATCTACCCCTCAAAGGATTGACGAGTAGATTTGAAGTATTGTAGTAGCTAAGTGTAGGCTTCTGATGTGATCGTATGGAAAGAAGGAGCGTGTTTCGAAGCAGATACTGCCGTAAGCTGTCTTGTCCTATTGCTAAAATGATCTGTGCCATACACTGCTGACTTTTCCTGTCCATCCATTAAAAAGTGAATTATGAAGAGTGCTGAGACAAACAGATAGTAGTTTAACCTTGTTAGTAAATATCAGGTAGCTGATAGATACTGCTAGGATGTTACATCACAGCCTTTCTTTTCAATATAGGTTTATGAAATTATCTTGCTGCTATATAAACTGCCTTCGCTGTGTACATTCTTCCAGGGGTTTATTGTTCTTTGTATGTTGGCACAGCAGCGTGGCTGTGAAGAGTCAGTTCACGATGCGGTGAATTTTAAATACTTGGGAGATGGCCATATCTGTTTTTCGACAAAGGAATGAAACCTTTTGTTTTTTCCTCCTAAGGGATTAAAAGTTTCAAAAGATGTGCTGAAATGAAAAGGAAATAATAACTAAAGGCTGGATGGGAAGTGGCACGTCACAGTACCTACTCGTTTGTTTGCTAGTTTCCCCCCAAACCCCAACGTTTAAAGTACAAGTTAGCGTTTAAAATTACATAAACCCATTTTGTGAACCAGTGAGATACTTGAAGTATATCACACATTATTCATTTATTTTCGTGCGAGTGCAATAAAAATTTTACAAGCTGTAATCTTGTTCTTTTAATAGAGAGAAAAGTATGCAGAATATGTTGCTTAGAGTATTAGATAAGCTACAGTGTGTTAATCAAATATTTTTGTGATATGAGGGCAGTTGAGAAAACAGTACAATTTTTGCTAATGGCACTGGTAAGTAAACGGATCTATCATTACATTGTCATGAAAAGTGACATTGAGCAGAAACACCCTGCCAATCCCTAGAAGATAAGTATTTAATGTAATTAGACAGACACTGTCTCCTTTGTTGAACGTAGCATTAATCACCCAGAGAAGTCCAACTTTATATGAAATGGCTTTTTCTGATATGTCTTTGTATTAGAAAGCTACTTGCATGGTTTTGTCATGATGATATATGTGAAGAAATGACTGCTGTACAGTTTTCCTCATGACCTATCTTGCTGTTCTGTGTTCCATAATGTATATTTGTTTTATTTAGCAATGTTCCATTATATAGCCATGGCTTGTTTCTAAGTCCAGAAAACTGCACACATTTGGAGCTGAACCTCCTCGAAATAGCTAATGCATTCAACTTTTGCCATAGAAAAGAAACACAAATAGCTTCCATTCTGTTCCTCAGTTCTTCATATGTGGTGATAGCATAGGTTCATTGTTATGGCATAAGCAAAATGTTTTTGCCTCAAATGCTAGTTCGTAATATCACACATACACACACACACAAAAAAAAACAACTTCTTTCTATGAAAATCTCATTGTTAAATTGATGAAAAATGTTGCCCCCTTCCAGAATTCATTGGCACTACATTTTTTTTTCTCCTCTGTTGCTTGTAATTTGTGCTGTGAAATGCTGTCTGGTTATGAGCTGGTATCCACTTGAATCAGAGCACAGCTGTATCTTCCCACCTCCTCAGTGGTGCAGAGGGCTTTGAAGGGGAAGAAAAGGGCTTAGTCAAAGATGACAGCAGACTTCACCAAGTAACAGGTGGAGGTCAAGTCGGTTTATTTGCTGGGATGAACAGAGTGCAGAGATGAAAAATCTTCGCCATAATAAGGTTTAGGAGGAAAATGCTGACTAGTCCAAGCTTTGATTCCAGCTGACAGATCCTTTTCTAGTGTTCATTACTTGATTTCACAGTTCAGGCAATTTTAAGAGGCTTAAAATTATATTTCTGCTCTCCTCTATAAAACTTTTCGATCACTTTTTAATTTTTGCTTTAAGGAAAGTTATAGGGACTCCCTAATATATCAATCGTGCCTTTAGAATCTTATAAAGTCAATATGCCATCAAAAACAAAAGGATAAGCGTTTTTTCAGGTCCCTAATTTTATTGATATATTTTATAAACGAAGCAAAAAATTGACACGTAGGTACCGATTCGATAAGAAAATTGAACCTTCAGAAACTCCCCTGAAAAGTGAATGGTAAAATAAGCACGATGTTGGAGAAGTCACTTTTCCTGTCCAGGCACATGGGGTTTTTACAAGCAACAACGTTAATGAGGCTGTGCCATCCCGGGGCGTTGAGTTTGAGCCACCAAGTGCCGGTGAGCCGTGCTCCATGGTGAAAGGCACTCACAGCAAGACCCCAGACAATCAGAGCAGAACGTCCTGACATTGTGTGGCAGTGCTGGGACTGTGCTGACCTGTCGGCATCGTTGCATATCAATGCAGCACCACAAAGGGATTTCGGAGGGCTGAGCTGCAAGTGTGCGAGGCTCTCCGGGTTCAGCCTCCTGCCCCTTCCCTCTGCTAGCTGCTGGGAGGGGAGGGCAGGCATTTCTCCCTTCCCACCCTTTTTCTACCACCACCACCTGCTTCCTACCTGCTGAAGCTAGCAGAATAGCAGAATACCTTTAGCCATTTGCTAAAATCTTCCCCCTCAGACTTTCTGTTACTTCTGCATTCATTCTTTGCAGGAAGAGGAAACTCACTGGTCAAACCCTTGGACACCAGAATAGTTGCATGCAGTTTCCCAGGGAGCCAGATAGCTCTAAAGCTTCCCAGTGAGTGACAGTTTCTCTCTTCTATTCTTCTGAAACATGTGTTTTACACATATACTGGAAAATGTTAATATCAATTTACAGCCAAATTCTTGTTTAAAAAAAAAAAATCTCCCAAAGTATATACACGTAGAGCACCTCAGCACACATGTCACTTTTTTACGTAGGAAAAAGTGTTGGATGCTCTTATACACATAACATCATTGGGCTTGAAAGCTGTTAGCTCATTTAGAGTTAGTGGCAAGAACACTGGACTTGCCAGCAGCAAACTGTGAAACCTTTTCTGTGTGCCTAGCAGAAATCTGATGGGGGTAGAAATCCAAAAAGGGGAGGGCGGGGGGTGTAAATCTGTGCATTTGGATTTGAGTATCTTCAGTACCATGATACCAACTTTGTCTTAGAAGTCCTTGAATCACAAATCATTGGAGGCTGGGAGAGAATTTTGGAGAATTACCACTGTACGCTTTCCCTGGTCTCTTGCTCTTTCCTAGGCATCCATTAATTACCGCTGTCAGAGAGAGGGGAGCGGGCTAGGTGGATCCCTGTAATCTGATTTGGCATGGCTATTTTTCTGTGTTCCTAAGCTGATGAGATCAAGTTATGTAGGATTATTTCATAATGCCGGAGCGGCAGTTTCTGAGGTTCAACAAAGCTATCTAGCAAAGTGTCTGTTAAAAGAAAAATCCTGTCCCATACTGTAGCTTTCTTGGTCCAGTGAAGCAGCATCCTCATGCATACAAATCTTGTAAAGTTACTTCTGATAGCTCCCTCTGTCCCTTCATTTTTGTAAGCTAAAGTGCCATTTTCCTTTTTACAGCTTAATTGAGCCTAAATGCACCCATTTTCTGCAATGTGGTATTTTGGTAATTTTACTATTTGCTCATAAGTTTTCCCTTAAGCAAACTGAAAGCTTCCCCTTTATCACTTCACTGGGCCAAGATTTCACACAGTATCCTGCTTGCTACGAAATATGATAGTGTTCTCTCTCACCTTGTTTCTTTTTTCTTCTTTTACTTTCTTTTATAAAATCAGGATATCTAAGAAACCCCGAACACCGCGGAGCACTACATGGTGGGTGTGCCTATTCAAACGATGCCAATGCTCTTTTCTCGGTGCATAGAGATTTGGGGTGGTTGGGGGGTCCATCAGCTGTCCCTCTCGTCTGGGCTCTCCGGTGTCTGGTAGGAGAGCTGGCGCGACGCACTTTGCCGGAGTGACAGCCCTGGAGGGAGCCCTTACATGTTACCTCTACCATTTCCATGCCTGATTCCATGACACTCATAGGGACCATTCCCCCACGAGCCCTCTGCCTCTCTGTCAGATGTGTTTTCAGTTGCTCAGTGGATGGGAGAGCGTTGGGCAGACCGCGCAACAGCTCCTCTGGAAGCGAAGCCAAAGCCACCCCGCTGCGCTCTCGCCTTCTCCGCAATCGAAGCATTTCATTTTTTCCAGGGTGGTCCTTTGTTCCTTCCAGAATCCTAAAGCCATTGGGAATGCAGAAAAATTTTGCCTATCTGATATCACCTGTCTGAGAGTGACGTGTCAGAAAGCTGTTGAAGTTTGTGCTGGCTGGGAGCTGCCACGAGTTGCTCCGGAGTCGCTGGTGGCCGTCCCACAGTGGGTGCACACCGACGGACACCAGCGATGGGCACCTCCCAGTGAAAGCACAGCAGCTGTACATCAGCTACAAATGGGTTTCTGTGTCACAGAGAAATGAGATGACTGCTCAGTCCTGTGACTGTCAAACCTAGGCAATCATGTCATAAAAATACCAAAAACCACTGCACAGCAATACATAACAGTTCCATGAGTACACTCTCGACCTGTCAAATTATAAATCCATTTCAGCTTGCTGCGATGCACACGAATTCAGTTTGCAACTCTTTCATTCTTTGGAATTATGTATAGACTCCTCGCCTCAAATTGTGTAGAAATCAGGTGACCTTACAGTACAAGTTAAATTATCTGAGTTATTTTCAATCCTGGCTATAGCCCTTTTATTAATTAAAACATATGTTCAATGGCTGAGTATACCGATTATGTCTTCAAAACCAATATTAGCACCAAACTTCGTCTTGTCATCATAAAAGCCATTTAAAAACATTACCGTGCAGTAACTGAGGTCACAAGTCTAAAAAATCTGCATATTTACCCATCTTCATCTCATGCCTTTGGCATTTAACAGCCATCATTGTAATATACAGCCTGGATAGCCAATGATCTTTTGATGGAATGCAAATAATGAGCAAAGGATTTTTGAGAAAATAAAATTAAAAAAAAAAAAAAAAAACAGAAAATTTGACTCCATCCTCTTCAGTTACTAAAATTCCCTTTAGTATCACTTGCAATTTAGCATCCATATGCATCTCAGGAAGATATAGTTGAAACATAAATCTATTCTGGGTCTTTTACTTGCAAAAATATCATACCTCAGCTATAATCATATGCAAAGACTTTTTAGAGGGCTTTGTAAATGCCATCCAAATTTATGATGGCATTTTTTGCCTAACAGCTATAGATGTTCCATCCCCAAAGCACCCACATAAAGGTATATTCTCCTATGGATGGCTGCAGTTTGTCCCTGCTGCTATATCAAATCTGCCAAGTATGCTGAAAAATTCTCAAATAACATTTGAAATGAAACAAATGCAATCATGATTTTTAAATGACTAGATGCTTAAAGACATCATTAGAAAACGAGATTTTATTCTTATTAAAATATATATTTATGAAATGCAAAATGACAATGGAACTCACCAGAAATTAGAGTGAAAGTTGAACTGTTATCTTGCTGTTTATTACGCTTCTCATTAATGTTTTCAAATTTAAAATTCTAATGAACTTATATTTTGAAGAAATTGGTAGTGTGTTTGGTACCAGTTTATTAGTTATAGAAAGAATCCCGTGGACAACAGGGCAGGGATGAAGGCTGGTTTACAACATCTAAAACAATCCAGGTGATGCTGTAAACAGAGAGACAGGCAGATAAGAGAATACACTCTGCGGGAACGCTCCACCAAAATACTTAAGGTAGATTTTTAATGGGGTAGAGGCTTAAAATAATAATGAATATTGTGTCAGTTTAAAATTCTGTAGGCAAGATTTATCACCGGTGAAACTGATACTTCTCCTCTGTAAATGGAGCAGTGCTCATTTACAAAGTAGAAATATCGCCCTTCTTCATCCTAAGTGGCATCAGAATTCTGATTCTAACTTGAATGATCATTTTTGGCTAAAAATTGCTGAGGAATCCAAAAGCATTTAAAGCCTAACGCCATTGAATCCATTTAATGCGCCTTTGGCACCTCTCTCTCTTAGTCCTTTTTGAACATTCTGGTCCTCATTTTAATCAATCTCTTTTTATTAAGTTCTTTGGCTCATTTACTTGTACGTGCATTTGCTTTATTTTATTTGGAACATTTCTTTTGTAGTGTCTTGAAAAAGAGTTGTGACATTTCTTTTGGATAGCTTCTTAAGTATCTGGCAGTCACCTATGATACGATGTTGATGGGTACGGATAGATTAGCTCTGTTTTCCTGATGATCTGTCAGATGTCGAGTTCTGAGGAAACTGGTTGTGTGTGTTGCTGATGCATATGCAGTAGTTTGATAAGTGGATAGATGGGAGCTTTCATTTTACTTCTGTAAAATCACTGTTCATTAAGCTGGATTTTGTTTTGTGAAGTGAGGTACTCACTGGCAGGTAGTTAATCAGTGATCATGGTAACTCAGAGTGTGACCAGAGGAGCAAGCACACATTCAAAACACAGCAGCTAAAGAGCACTTCATTAGGAGGAGTGAATTTCCATCGGCATTGTATTTTGCATGTACTGGAGCAACTAATACAGTAAACTGATGGATGGCAGCTAGTGCGATCGTATCTCAGCTGAAGACAAAGTTTGCTCAGCAATAAGTAGAACACACTTACTATGACTGGCAGTAGTGTAGACATCAACATTTCAAAAAACGTGAAATTAGGACTTCCCTACAAAAAAAGCAGCTGATCGGCATTTTTGTTGGTACTGATTCCAGTGGTAGAGGTGGAATAATTTTCACGTAAGGATGAAAATTCCTTGAAAAGTTCTTCCCATATGCAGTTTTTCCTTCAACAGCCAACTTGTCTTTATGCATCACCTGTTTGTCCTGCATGTTGTTGAGTTCATGGTCCACCTGGTAATATCTGAGCTTGTGTGATTCCTTTTTATAGTGTCCCTTGAGAATGAAGATCTCACATTTCATTCATAGCTTTTGTTATTTACGAACCTCCATCAAGAGTCTAGTGACAGAGAGCTGCTGGGAGTATTGGGGTAATTATCCAAGAGTCGTCTTTGGAGGTGAATATTAGCTGTCTACCAACGTGACTGACTGGATATGGAGTTACTGTTTAAGATGTGTGTAGTGAGAATAATGGTAGTAATTAACAAGTGAAGTTGGATGAACACACAGATACAGACATAGCTATAGATATGGAGAGGAGGGGAACTTTTTTCTTGCACTGCTGTGACTGCATTCACTTCATCAACGCTAATCATCATTTCAGTACCTCTGCTAGTAAGGTGCATCGCTATATGGGAAGTAGGTTAATAGATATTTATTTGCTCCGGGAAGGATTGGTGCGTTCAATTCTCACACATCATTTTCTGGTCCATTTAAATATATATCAGCCTCATGCATGAAAATTTGAAGATCTTTAGCTGTACTCAAGGAAGACTTATGTGGTGCATTTCTAGCACTGGCAGACATAAGGAGGTAGGGGAATTAAAAACATCACAATGCTCCAGTTCCCCTTAGAAGATGAGGAACTTGAAGTATTCCAGTGCACTCACTGATTAAACTTGGGCTGGAGGTTTGCGAAGTGCAGAGTTTTGGAAAGTCTTACTGCGGGACTTCAACATCCGTGCAATGGCTCCAGTAACCAGAGTCTCTCAAGGACAAGGATCCCATTTACGCTTGCATTATGCATTGAGCAAAAGGGTGTGATGCATGATGTGGAATGAACAAAATAACTTGTGTGTTTAGGGAAATGCCAAATTAATGAAAATTCAGAAAGCTCTAATGTTGAAAAGGCACTCCAATTCCTTGATAGAAATACAATGCTGCTAACAGTTTCAAGATTATTGTTGTCTGAATTTTCTGCTTATTGTGTACTGCAATTAAAATTCTTTTCAACCGAAAAACCAACGTCAAATTAATATTTCCTTGTGGAAAAAAATACAAAAGTGTACATCTTGTTCCATTTAGCACCATCAAGGTCTTTGATCTGGTTCCCTCTGTCCATTAAAAAAAACAATTCATGTTCATGGGAGCAGGCTAAGACCGTGTATGTTTGGCATATATGTACTTATACAATCACATACAGTGAGTTAAGGAAGCACACCCACTCAGACTTCCATCTGTGTTTCATGCCACAAATCCCTTTATTTTCTTTTTTATTTAGCAATTAACTTTTCCACTTATTCTGTAGTTAAAAGCTGCCATAAGATGAAAATAGACTGAAAGTCTGATTTTCGTCTCTCGTACTCTAAATAACATTCAGAGGAGAGTCAGACCTGGATTACTAAATCTGTGTTTCCTAGAACTGCCAGGTGTGACTGTGATTTGCACAACACTCCTGTGCACAGACTAGTAAGGAACACTTTAAAACCCCACCTGGGTTACCCAGCCGTTGTGTTCTGGCTGCTCTTGTTTATTCCTTGCTCAGAGCAGATGCATAGAAGAAGCAGGGAATGGGGAGGATCCCTGGCTCCATTCCCTATTCACCGGCCAGCGCAGCTGAGACAGGCTGGGGATAGAGTCATTTGTTGCTGCCCTGCACCAGGGAGGAAGCAGAGGAGAGCTGGGACTCCGAGGTGTCCTTAAAGGTTGGCACCTCCATGCAAAGTGCTGAAATCTGGTCTTCGGCGCAGTGGTCCCCAACATCCATCAGCTCATGGGAGCAATGCTGAGGAAAGCGGAGCAAGGCAGCAGCATCCTCCCTGGGCTCTGCCCTTGGTAGCTTCAGCTTTAACTTTTTAATTTCCTGCATCCCTGAGCAACACAGGAGGGGAAGCAGAGGGCTGGGGACCACTAAATGTGTTAAAACTCATTAGGTATGAAACAGAAGACCTTTAAAACTAGCCACGAGGCTCATACATGGGTGCCAAAAATTAAACACCTAATTCTATATTTAGTCATTTAGTTCCTGCTGCACAGTTGTTAATATACAACATGCTGTCTCATAGGTGGCCTCATTTCCATAGGCGCCGGGCACCTCCAATGCTAACTGAACTGTTGAGATTGCTTACCTAAGAGCGAGAGCTGAGGAATCAGATTTAAATTTTTTCTGGGTGATTAAACCCGAGTTCCCTCGCCTTCGCTCAGCTCCTGAAAGGAGCTTCAATGGAATGACCAGCATTGTAACATATGGCTTAGCGAGGGGGGGAAAAGGAAAATGAGTATTAGGACTGGATGGACTAAAGAATACGCAGGATATATCAGGCACATTAACCAAACATATGGTGCTAAATGAGATATTTTTTTAAAATTGCAAAAAAATTGACATTCCTGGCAGTCTCAAGGATAATGTGACATGGCTGTGATAAATTTAGAAGAATGGGACATATTTTGGCTTGTTCTTGGAAACCTTTCTCTTGCATGCCGACTGTATTTCTTCTTTTATTAACCCATTCAAAGAATGTTTGAATTTTGCTGCTAGAGCACCATGCTAGCGCAACATAAAATGTGAATGATGCTAATTGCTTTGCACTGCCTAACTTTCTGTCATACCCTCCCCTCTTAAAGGACAAAACATGCTTTGGAAATGAGCTGGCAAGCTCGTCTTATTCTTTCTCTTGGTCAATATTAAGTGATGTAATTAAGCTCCTGTTTGCATATTCTTCTGAACTAGGAAGCAGCCATTTTTTTCTTGAGATCTGATGGATATGATCACTCACAATAAAATGTGTCATTACAAACCTCAAACAAAATAAAAACATGGTAGAGTTGGCCTGTTCCAAGGCAACACATTTCAGAATATCCTGAAATAAAATAAAAAAAAAATAGCAACAGTAATAATGATGGCAATCAGAACGATGATAACAAACAAATATAATAAAAGTAGGAACCAATTATCGGTGCTAGTGTCTTTCCACTCAATTTTTATTCAATTTGTATTATATTACTCAGTGTAACGTAGCATTACATCAAAATCTCTGTTTCCCGTGACAACAGCTGTCCCAACCCTATGAAACCCTTCCCCAGATGAACGTGGCACTGCTCAGCACTGCTGCAGTTCAAGGCCATCCAGTGGTTTTCATAGAATCGTGGAATCATTAAGGTTGGAAAAGACCACTAAGATCATCAAATCCAACCAGTTTTGTTGCAGTGCCTCAAGTTTCAGTGTTTGGACGCAGTCATGTAAATGTGCTGCAGCTTTCAGCCACATCCCGCCGTTCTCCCTGCCCCTTCCCCAGACCACGGTTCAGGTGAGCCAGGCAGGTTTTTAGCACAGAGGTAAAAGAACAGCTTATCCACTTTCTGAGCTCTTTTGTCTTCTCCATAGCCCTGAAGAGGATATGCAGCTGGAGGGCAAAGCAGCCCACGAGCACAGCGCAGAGCATTGACCCAGACCTCCCTGTTTGCAGTGGTACTGCTGCACTAAAGGCTGCCCTGGAAGCGTACCTGGCCTTCCACAGCCCAGCACAGAGATGTGCCCATGGCTCTGCTGAACAGTTCCTCCACCACCAGACGCACAAATATTGGCACTGCCCTGTGATTTTGTGCTTAGGGCTGGGGTGACACTCCCTTGGTGTTTCCCTCCCCAGTTCCTCCATCACAAGGACAGCTGGGTCAGCAGGTTGGGGGTTGGAACTAGGTGATCTTTGAGGTCCTTTCCAACCCAAGCCATTCTATGATTCTATGAACAAACAGCACCCTTACTTCTTTTGAGTCTTTTTGTCCTGGATATGGACACTCAAAGAGCAGCAACACAGTTACATCCCAACATGCCATTTCAGCAGACATTTAACAGGCTGTATTGGAATATTCCATTGAAATGGCTTAGTTCAGCCTCCTGTTTTCACTTAGCCCAAACTGAACCAACTCTCTGGCTTTTGTCCCTGCCCCCAAATCTTTTAGAGCAACATGAAATGAACCAACCTGGCATTTTTCTTCCGTCAGCTTCAATTACTTTTAGAAGATTATACCTGTAACTTCTCTTGCTATGAGGAAACAACCATCACAACAGCAAACCCTTGTAGCAAACAGTTTCAAGGCAGAAAGCTGTAATTACAGCGCTGGAGCTCTAACCACTCCCTTACTGTTTAACTTGCTGAAATATAAACTGCAAAACCTCACTGAAACCATTAAGACCCCAGCAGAGCAGGGTATAAAGTACAAGAAGGCTCCTGCTTATTGCAATCAATGTCCCAGGGACTATAAAACTAGTGTTATTAAATATAAAGTTAATAATATTGTCCAGACCTTTCTCTTCCATTTTTAACAATTACCTTCTATAAAATACAGAGTAGGTTGAATGACTTTGCTGGTGGAAGTTCAGCTGCCACATTATCTTAATTTTTGCTTTCTAATCTGAAACCTCAACAATTCTGCAACTTTGTTTTGCTGTGTCCTTACGGATATGCAAAATGTGTGATGTACTGTATGTATCGGAAATCATGTATTTTCAGAGTACGTGCAGATAATCAGAATAACCATATGCCTCTATATCTATAAAAATATAGTTAATAATATGGACACACGTCTTCATCTATCTGCTGCAATATTCTTTTATCTAAGCATAAATCATATGTAAGAAGGCTCTGATTTTAAGAGCCTATCCTCCATTAACTTCTTTGGTACCACGTAGAAGCTGAAAGGACCAGGGGCTTGGTAGAATATCAGCAGAAGTAACTCCCATAGAATATGACAAGATGGCCAGATCAGCACTGCACCATATATCCCTGCCCATTGGAGAGGTTTCACCCAATGGCAACTGAACTCTGACTTTCATTGGAAGCCTTTGATATAGTTCAAGGGCATAATAACAACTGAAATAATTCCACTGTGGCTTCTAATATAAAGACACGAATACCATTCACCCTTTAAAAATTTTTGAAAGCAAAAGGGAACCACATAAATATATTACTTTCAAATACCTTTGAAGTCAATAGAGCAAGGAAGGGCAGAGTTTGGACTCAGAAAACTTCGTTCTCTGGTTGTGCCTTGAGTCTTGCAGCACATTTAAAAGATCCATTTGCAATAATCTACTGAACCAGTAAGTGAAAGACAGAACTCATAAAAAGCCTGTAAAAATCCAAATGCTCCAGCTATTACAGATTTCTAAAAATAAAGCAGAGTAGGTTTCAGTAGCAATAATAAGCTGCATCTTATCCATATTTCAGATTTAAAAGAAAAATATGGCTGCCTTCTAGCACTCATTGCTCACAGCAAACCATGGCCACTTCTGCCTCAAAAAAGCCCATAAATAAAAGTGAGCTTTCAGCTTGCTGTTGTATTCAATTTCATTTGTCCTTTAAGTTTATCTAGCTGCTTCTGCACCCACTTTCACAATGCATAGGCTGTCGTTCCATGACCTAGCATTATTAAATTGCACTTATCAATCATTCTTGCCAGGAATGCCATCGCCAACTACATTAAAGAAGTCAGAGAAGTCTGGTTTCAGCAGTCCCTCGCCTTCGCAGACCTCCTCCCTTGGAACGGCTTTCACACAGCACCATCGACCTGTCATTACAGGACCCAGAGGTGAGGCTTAACCCAAGAGCCCCCAGGCAGCTTAAATGTTAGCCACAGCACCCAGCGTCCCAGTGCTTTTCCACGGAAAGTCATCGCCACGTGTCACCCACCCAGTGCCAGGCTGTGCTCCCAAAGCTCCAGAACCTGGAGGTTTTAGCTGTCCAGGCCCGTGTTTGGTTTCGTGAGGCTGGGCTGATTGGTGAACTCCTGATGAGATTCAGCAGGTGCTAAGGTGGAAATGCTGGTTTCTGGGGGCTTAAGGTTTTCACTTGAAGAGGGTGGGGAGCAGGACAGAATATATTACATAGAGTGTCTTCTGCTTGTATCAGTGCGTAGCATAGATTCAGTCTCACTGCTTGAGACAGGGACCCATCAGTCACTTCTGAACCATGCCTATCTTCCAACACTCTGGCTTTGTTTCTGCAAGTCATTTAGTGCTCGTGCTGTTGGTCTCGGTGTGTGAAGAACCGCCTGGTTAGGGGACTCCTTTGAAGTTGGTTCCTGCAATGCTTTGGCTTTTCTTCACTCTTCTGGCTGGCTTGTCCAGCAACAGGGCTGTTCTCTGGGCCTAGATGTGCTTATGAATTTTTGTTAGAAAGGTGCACTTGCATTAACCTAGAAAACCAAACACAATACTCAGTTCATATTTGAAAAGGAAGGAACTAGGGCATAGTAATGTACAAAAATGAATGAACCTTCTTACAAACCTCTTTGGAAGATATAAAAATAGGGATGAATGGTTGTGATATGTTTCTTTTTGATATGAAATTTTGTCTCATTTAGAGAAGATGAAAGAATTGGTCCAATGGTGAAGCATAAAAAGACATATTAGCAATTCACTCCAGAAATTATTCTGAAACATCTGCTTGGCCTAAGTGTGGTTTCACTGAGGACAACATAAACCACGAATGGCCTCTTTGCACAGTGCCAGGTGATGTGGTGTGAAGTAGTGGGATTGCACTAAGTTGAAGTGAGGTCAGAATTGCAACTTATGGTTATTTGAACTTTGCTAAATCTACTTAATGTAGTTTGATTTATTGTGGTTAATCCCATAAAAATTAATTACCTCGAGAGAGACACACCTAGACCCTCAGAAGATATTTAGGCATCTAAGTTCTGTGCAGATTTCCCTTGGAATTTGGATCTGAGCTATCTGGCAAATATATCGTCTTTTAAAAGCCTTGATAATTGGTGATATAAGTATGAATAATATGAGTGTTCCATTAACATTGTATTCAGTGCACATCAGCTGACGCTGAATTCCTCTCTGTTAGAAGTTCAGCCTTTTAGATTTGAATTGTCGATTGATTAGTTAATAGGTCCTTTCTGTATTTAGCTGTGTTTTACCTCACGCTCATTTTTAAGATCATTAAATGCCTTTGTCTGCTCCTATTTAGACCCTCTCTATTTTGGATTTCTGTGTGGCTTAGAGAGGAAATGTGTCACCAGTGAGGTCTTGTTTAAATCTCATCCAGAGTCTGTTTTCACAAGACTTCTTCTGTGCACCTGGGGATACCAGTCAGCTATGTGAGAAAAACGTTCAAAGACTGCCAGAATTTGAAAGAACAAATACAATGATTCTTTTTCCCAAATTCTGTTTGTTTGGAAGGAGATGTCTCTATAGAAAAGTAACATATTTTCTAATTATCATGGTTCCTAATAAGTTAAGCAAAAACTGTTCTTCTGCGACTCAGTTAGGAGTGCCGTCTTCTATTTTATTCTTGTTCACAAAAAAAAAATCTTAGAGGCTTGCAGGAAAAATTCCTCTGAATCTGTCCATGGATTCTTTAAGTGTCATCATCCTTGAAAAATCTTGTTCCAGACTTCCTTCTTTGTTCTTTGCTGGACGTGTCTCTTCAGTATTCTTCCACAGCACATTGGCTGTGCTTCTTTCACGTCTACCACAGCCATTCTGTTAGTAAAGGGTAATATGCTGAGATGGATTATTTTCTGCAAATCCAGCTTTGTTCTTTATCCCATTCCATTCAGTGTACTTTAGGACAGTAAGCAGAAGAGAGAAGCTTTTCAGGTATCAAAAGTGGCAACATAAGGAGCATAATGCAATCGTATCAGAGGATATAATCTTGGAGCAATTCATATCCACCATTAGTTATTGGAACTTGTAGCTTTTTGCGGAAATGATAGGTATAATATAGTACACATATGTTGCCTTCTGTTTGGCTACATATGCATTATGTAAATGGTTGATGACAGGTCATTCTGAGTGGTCTTCAGAAAAAGAAAAGCTGGATTTATCCTCATTCTGCAGAGATTCTCTGCATTTCAGAGAAAGGAAAGTCATGAATAAGTAGGTCACCATCGGAGTAAGCCCCTCAGCCAACTGAACATTTACAAGAAGGTTCAGTCTCCTTCTGAAGTTTGCATGTGCAAGTTTATCACTTGGATGTGTATATGAGATGCATTTGTAAAGCGTGATCAAAATAGGCAGCAGAGAAGAAGCTGTAGACTATTCATGGCAGGTGTTGTCATTGACAACCAGTGATTTGTAACTTCTCAGGAATATTCCAGAATCTTTCACACACTTCCAAACCTTCCTTAGAACACAGCGCACGTCTTACCCTGGGATATCCCAGGATAGTTGAGTGTCCTTCCCAGTGATCCCCACAATGAGCCCCTTTGGGATCAAAACTTGGAGGAATAGATCCTTAAGAGGATTTTGTCGCTGTAAGATGCTCCATTCAATGAACCAGCTGGAAAACCTCTGTTCTCATGAAACTGTCCACGCTGTACTGCGCTGTGGAAGGCTGTACACTAGTTTCCTATCCACGTTGGTGCTGCTGCCAGTACTCAACCCAGCTGGGCAGTAGCCAGCAGAGAGGATCTGAGCTGGCTGACCATAGGACCAGATGTGCAGTGAGTGCTGGCGCAGGGATGCCAATGCTTCAGTGACTCCTCACTAGTTCCAACAGATGGTGGTAGGATCCAAGTTTCTTTGGTGCTAAGCTAGCAAAGTGATTCATGGAGCCTCACTTGATGATGGCAGTTTTTTGGGCATGACTCTATGAATGCACCATATGTCTTCTCTGGACCAGCATGGTTAGGATTCAGTGTCTGGCAGATGGTAAATTGATCACCTATAGGGTGGCTTTAGCACTGCTATCAGTTTTAGAATGTATTTCAAAGCCTTGAAAATTCGAGCAGATAGATCTCTATCTCCAACACAGTGTACTTTTGATACCCTCAAGATAGATTATTTGGTGGTCAGTGTTTCTCACCACAGTGCTCCAGTACTGCAAAGCCATCGTGTATTGCTGGCCTCTCACAAAGTTTCCCAGACATCAGCCTGCTCAAACTCTTTACCAGACAGTGAAGTATTTAAATACTATGGGTGGCAGCAGTATTTACATAAGTGGTTTTAGGTTTCCGTGTATTGCTGCTTACACTCTAGTGACTTCATATCTGGAGCTGGCTGAAACGTTAAATTGACCACGATCTTGTAAACCTAGGATGTACAGCAGCCTGTGCTGTGGAGCATTCATGCATTTCCGCAGAATATGACAACGTAGACAGTGCAAGCCAAAAAGCAAGGAAGAAAAGGCAAAGAAAGAAAAAAATAAGAATGAGATGGTATGTTAGGAAGAGAAATGAAGGAGAAACACAATTACAAGACACAAATAATTCAGCACAAAGGGAAGTACCCACATAATTGGGTGTGTGAGCAGAAAGAGAAGAAGGGATGAAAGTCAACTACTGGAGTGGTTCCCTTTATATTAATCTCCCCCATCATAAGCATGGCCACTGAGATTTTTATCAGGATGAGGCCTACCAAGGAAATTTGTCAGGATGGTACTCTCTGTTAGCGCCTAAGTGGCAGAAACCTGTGAATATCTGGGAAGACATTGTGCCCTTCTTTGTCAGATCGTCCCTAGGATCACCAAAATATCATTATCAGTTAGCTGTCCTGTCAGGCAACTTCACATGTCCTAAAATGATGGTTCCTGCTAATTCCAAAACTATACAATGCAAAAGGACATTTTGTAATACACTATTGTATATATAATATTGCAGATTATTTGAGGGCTGCCCTTCGAAGCTGTCAGCTGCCAGACTAAAGTCACGTTCTACTTTCCTTTGAATTTTGACAAAAACAAAGCAGTGGAAGTTCATTCTGATACAGACACCTCAGACCAAGGGATGTCAATATAAGACAGCCAAAAGAGGAGAGAGCCATGCCACAACGTTTGCAACGTATTCCACAGTTGAGCAGAAACCAAAACCAGCATCACAGTGACCAAGAGATGAGCTAACCCAGCCTCAGTGCAACGTAACACTCCAGTTCAGTGTTTGGATACAGGGAGGGCTTACCTGGCTTTAGCTGACCACGTGGGTGAAAATTTTGATTTTCTGTATTTGCTCACTTTGGAATAATAGCAGTCTGAAAGGAAAAGAGTTTCCTAACAGATGGCCTCAAGGTCAGGGTTTAGTAATTGCGAGATGCCCTACCCGAACTTCCACCCAGTGCCACATCCCAGGCAGGGGAGGTCGAGAGGAAGGCCTGCAAATGGTTAAAGCTTCAGCTAAACAAAAGTCAGGAACCGTGTAATTAAAACTCTACCTTTGTTGTATTGTAAAGAGTTAGCCTGTGACATAGGAAATATTTAAAGGAGCAGGCTGTTCGGCTAATTTGTGTGCGAGTGAACTGCTTAGACAGTCCTATCCTAAATTAACTGTAAGGCCACCCACTGAGATTGCCTCATAAAGGGCCATGATTGCTCAGCTTCGTTTTGTATAACCGTTCAATAATTACTAGATAAATGCATAACTAAAAGCTCTATTACACTAATAATTTGTACTGAGATAGATGTGTGGGACACCATGCTGGGTTAATTTGTCATCCCTGCAGCAAACTTCTAAAGAGGGCTCTTTTGCAGAGGAATTGTGTTAATATGTTGCTCCAGCGAGGACATGTTAGAGCAACAAGATGACTTGGTCGCTTAATCTCCTAAAGAGGCAAAATGCCTGGAGGGTGAGTGCCAGAAAGAAGAATGGGGGGTGATTAACACAGTGGACCCAGATTTAAACTCATCCTGACAAAAGCAGCTGATCTAACTGAGCAAAAGAATGAAAAAAAGGGCAGTGTTAAAAATACTAATAGGATTTCATGCATCCCTAAAAAATAATATAAAAATAAAGTGCTGCAGGACCAAAGTATTTTACCCATGCTTTTACTGATTCAGTGTTCAGTTTCTTTGCTCCCTTTGATGTATCCGTGAAGTTCAACTATATGCTTTAAACAGTGCAGTGAACTATAATATTTTTATCTCTGCTTTATGCTAAATTCTTTCAGCTTCAGACACACACAAAAAGCACATTATTGCTTTAAATATGGAACCCATGTTTAAGCATGAGAGCTCTGGATTTTCAACCTCCTCTATTGACAGAACCATAAATCATGTTAAAGTTAAGTGAATTACTGTAGCGTGGAACTATAGCTTTAACAATGTTTATGTAGTATCAGCTTACCATCTACAGAATGAAAGGGGAAAAAAACACTGATATTAGAAATGGGAATGTGGAGCCCTATTAACTTAACAGCAATATATCACTCCAAAGTCACAGATTCCATTACCATGCCCTTTTTAGTATCAAAGCAGAATTATATCATCACACACATAAAGGTTGTGGGTTTTAAGAGAATTTACATTTCTATTGTAAACTTATCAACTGCATTTCATTATAAGGAAGGCATGATATATTCTCCTAGCGATAGTTTTTATCCTATATATGAGAATGCATCATATGTATTAAAACCAATAATAATATGCAAAAGTTGCCAGTATTTGATGTGAAATAGGAATTCCACAAATAGGTTAAATAAATTTTTTTCACCTCTACCTTTTGTCTTGGGAAGGAGGAGTGCTTTCCATAGGTATGGTTTTTATTTCTATACCCACGTGATCAGCTTTTAGTATTACGATCTCCCCAAAGCAGAAGAATTTGACATGTTTTAAAAGAATCTGCTCAAAATAGCAAAGTTAACTGGCCCCCTGCCTATGTCAGAATCTGAAACCAGCACTCAGTTCAGCTCTACAGGTTTTCAGAAGCAGCCTGTAATACAAGTCAGAGGACACCAATAAACCCTGTGCCCAAGCACAGCTTCAAACACATTTTCCTTTTGCTAGGAACTCACAGGCAAAATGTCCTTCTGCCTCCCACTTGCTACTACAAAATCTCATACAGAAAGAGTATGTCCTGACCAAAGGGTCCAGGTGCCTTACACCATTCTGGCCTTCAGAGCAGCAGGACGGGGCTGATAGCCAGCCCTGACTCGGTGTTACTGTGGATCTGTTTTTTCAGCAGTGCTTAGCCGCCCACCTGCACTTGACTTCAGGAGCTGAGAGATGAGCATTCTGCAGTTCAGTCCTTCTTCTTGATGTCCATGGGCAGGAACAGATCTTCCATCCATCACATTTAGGGTATTTGTATTCTCTTGCATCAGTCAGCTGCTTATATTAAATATTGAATATTTCAGCTATGTCTGTGTGGAAGTAGCGTCGGTGATACCTCAGCCTTACCCATGCTGAGGGTAAGGACTGTTTTTGCTCTCACTCTTCATGATTTCCAAATGTTGTCACTGCAAATACAGGCACACGAGACAGGATCAGTTTGAATTTAGCTCATCCATCCACCTTACAGACAGGTTACTAAACGGCCACTTTGCCGCATTGCAGGACTGAAGCAATGCACAAGTTTTCCACTGCTCTGAATTCCCTTTGAAGGGATTCTGAATTCCCCTCCACTGATCTGAATTCCCTTCCTACCCTGGCCAGTCCTATCCTCAGCAGCTCGGTGTTTAAGTAGACGCAAGCCCTTGCTACCCTGAATTCAAGATTGCTCCACATTTATCACCCTAAAGTCTATTCCTAATGGGCAGTAAGAAAAATGGGGACTTTCAGAAACTGCTGAAAGAGTTTCGGGGACGCAGCTCCCATTGAAATTGAAAAGCAGTTAATGAATTCTCTCAGGACCTCTGCAAATCCCAGCCGAAGTTTCTTAATTATTTTTTTCTTGTTTGGGTAACTGCTTTCATCACAAAAATCTCTGGGCTTAAAGCTATTGTTTTAGGCTTCTATTCTTTACCTCTTGTATTGTATTATACACAGAAGTGTAAGTTCCTTTCAACAAATTTGGATTATTGCCAGATCTCCTTATTAAAAAGTCACTCTTCATATTTCCGATAAACACAGCTGTTTCATGGTGTTTGAAAGCATTTCACATCAGCCAGCATGGTGGCTTAGCCAATTAGTACTCTAATATGGTCAATTTTGAGAATAAGTACCTTTGGGGTACAAAGGGTGGGATACATCTTGCATAATTTGAACTGGCACTCGCATCACTTAAATGCTACTGGAAAGCTTACGGCATGCAGGGAGTTAAAGCAACCTACAAGCCCGAAGTAGAAATATCTAGCAGAACAAACTGTTCTATAACATTTCCAGGGAAATGACTTTTAAAAAAATACTTTCTTAATTGTAATGAAGCCAATTATAATGGCCTCAAAACCAAGCTGATAAAAATGATCCTGTTTCATTATGTTTATAATGTTACTATTTCTGGGAAGATTGATCAGTGTTTAATGAGCTATTAGTAAACTTAACTATCACTTCATGCAGGAGGTATCTGAGCACTGTACCCTAGCACAGCCAATCCACTGTCAGTCTGTGATGGCCTTTGGCTGGGAAGGGACAGTGGGTTTGCTCCCCCACACCACTGATCCCTTGAACAGGTGAGGAGTGCAGGGCCTTTTCCCAAGCAACGCAAAATGACCCTTTCATTGACTTCAAGCATCTTCATGAAGAAAGAAATTTCATCCTAATCACCTGGACTTGAAGGGGCTGGCTAGGCTTTTTGGAAGAGGAGAGGGAAGAATGGATCAATATGCCTTTCCCATATGTTGCACTGTGCTGGTGGAGAAATCTGAGCACTGCAGGTGTGACCACAAAGTCCCTTTGCCACATCAGCGCGTGCTCCCTGGGAGAAGGGATCCCACGGATCCAGGAGAAGGGCCTGGGAAAAGTACTAAATGTCTGAAGAAAACCATAAACTTTTAAGAATTAACCGATTCTTTCTTATCTGCTCATTCAGCTGAATACAGTTTAGAATCTTGTCTCTTATTCATTTGCCTTAGGCATGTGAAGCACCAGCCTAATCAATGAATGTCACTTCATTTATAAGCCAGTTTATTACTGGCTGCTACGAGTAAGAAGGGGAAAGACAAGTCTGGCCCTCACACTCAAATGTTTGAATTCAGCTTTCTGAAGAATTCTCTTCTCTGCAGCACAGCACCACAAACTCATCAAAGGCTCAGAGATGCAGAATAGCGTGCAGCAGCTGTGCTGCATCATTACTTGGCCCAACAGCAGTAGGCTTAAAATACTGATGTGTCTGTTGCAGGCCACCATACATTATCATCTTATTTTCAGTAAAATGTCTGGGATGCTTCAGGTGAGCTTCAGTGGAATTAGAATCATGTGTGCTTTGAAATATTTATACTTGCCTTGAGATGGAAGGAGAATTCCTGCCTCTAACCCCTCCCCACCCAAATACCAGATTTAATAATGCTGGATAGTCCAACTCCTCCATACCTACAGCAGGTAGAAGTGAAGTTCTGATTTGGAATACACGTATTTTAATAGGTGGTCAAACTTATATTTTATGTCATTTAGTGAGGTCAATAATAAAATATAACTGTCACAAGCTGAAAGACGCCGAGAGAAATATGGGTTGGCAGCATGGAGCTGCTCAGGGGTACATAAATAATAAGTCAATAATTAAATAAATAATAGACAAAGACCTGTTTTATCTTGCATTTGAAGATCTCAACGAATTTACAGTCACTGATTGAGACTTGTAAGATCCCATCAGAAGCACATAAGTAGCTATAGCCCCTTTGTGTTTGCAGAAAAACTTGCATCACTCTAGGCATGGTTTTCAGAGGCAGTGACTTTATCATTTTTGTCAAGCATTTCTGTAAATTGTGACTATAACAACCTTCAGGAGGAGTAGGGGAAATAGCAACCAATCAACGTAACTGGTTAAAAATGTTTGTGAGGATCTCTGCCTTTGGAAGCTCAGTGGTGTTTGCCCCAGCACCTGTTTGAAGGGCTGGTTTGCATACCCCACCAGTAGTGACCACAACCCAGCTGTCAGTAATGGTCTCTGTACGGGCTGCAGTTCTCAGCCTTTGGCATTTAATTCCCTCTCTAGTTTAAGGCAGGCACACTTCCATTGCTGCTCAGTTTAATGACAGTAGATTCTTCCTTTTGTCAAGCAGCCCTTCCTATTCTGCTTGAGATATCGGGCATTGCCCACTCGGACACTGCAAAACCAAGCCCATTGGCATCCCTTATTCCATGCGTCACTTCTTACATCGATCCATCTATGCTAAGAAAATGAACCCTACATAAGGCACAGCTGGAGGACTGGTGCTTGTTTGGTCTCGTTTCCTTCCCCTAGTGTTCCCTAGGACCAGCAGGAAGCCCTCTGAGGCTGTGCAGCAGAGCTGGCCAGGACTCAGGAGAGGAGAGGAGAAGAGCCTCCTCCTTCCTGCAGCACTTCACCTCTGTGAATTATTGCCCATCGCTTCTGCGTTCATTTTGCTTCTCTCTGTCTGCAGGAAGACCGCTGACAAATGCTTTCCACTTTGTTTCCTACCCCAACATGCTGCAGGGGTCAAAGGCAGCAAGGACCTCCTACTTCTATGCCTATGAACATTTCCACTTCCTAAATGATCATGTGCCTTGGAAAAATTAAATACAGCGTGGTCTCAGAATTCCCACTTGTTCCTTAGATACAATTTTTTACTCCTTACTGTTTGATTGAAATAGCATTCCTATCTCCTTTTCACCCAGCAGAAGAAAGGGAACAAATTTGTTCCCAGGTGTGTACAAAGACAGGGCAGTTATGCAAGTTTCATGTAGTATGGACAGACCTGGTGCTAAAATGATTTTTTTTCATAAATGTTAAAATAATTCTCTATCTATTTTTTAATTAATTAGAAGTTTCCCATACAAGCCTTCATGTCTCACTTTTATCTTCATCCTTCATCTTTCGTTTGGCATAGAAGGGGGAAATATGAAAGGAGATGCAAGGGAAGAGAAGAAAAAATTGTCTTGTACCAAAAGAAAGGACAGAACTATGCTAATGAAAAATTTTGTTGTAGTCATCAAAACGCTTGCCACCAACTTCTGCTGAATAAATATGGCAAAATATTTTGACAAGCTCTAAAATGAATGTTGCTTCTGGGAGAAGGTGATGATGGGTTCATACCTGCGAAGAGGCTGTGCCATGAGTGTCACGAAAGCAGCTGCACCTCGGGGGTGGGTGCCAGCGAGATCAGAGCTTCGGGTGCAATCATGGAGCAAATCCCACGTTGTTTTTACCTTCAGAGCATGCTGCACAGTTACAGCCTCTTTTAGGAGCTTTGAGGATTTGGGTTCTTTTTCTGAAGAGTTGTTAAATATCCCATAACTAAAGGTGTGAACTCTGAGAGAAACCTGTTTGTCTTGAAGCAAGTAAGGAATAATTCACCGTGTTTGTAAAACACAGAGAGGGAGAGGAAGCACAGCTGTGCAGACAGGTTGGGCAGGCTGGGCCCCAGGTGTTTGCCTTGGCTGTGGGATGGCTGTGAGCATTTCCCCAGTGACGAGTGAGGGCTGTGCTGGGGAGAAGGAGGCACAGAGCAGCACAGCCCTGCAGAGCTGGTGGCCGTGGGGTGGGCTCAGCCCCATGCTGAGCACAGAACCCAGCTGTTCCAGGACCGTGTGGCCGTGCCACCAGAGGAGTTTCCCCGGGCATCCATCTGCTGCCATCTGACAGCTGAAGGCTGGATGTTGCCTCTTAGTGCCTCATCTTCATGCTTTCTTTCAGTGGCATTTTGCTGTTGCATGAGGTACAGCTCACACCACTGTGCCTTTCTGTCGAGGATGTTTGAAGCGGTATTGGAGGGAGCAGACTAGGAGGACTCGTGGGGTTATCAGTGTTACGGGGGCTCCCTGGGGCAGGGATGGAGCTTTGCATCCATCTCAGCACCCATGAGCACAACTCTTTTTGATGGTGGTCTCAGAGCAACCATTGCTGTGCAGCTGGGGAGAAAGGAGTGCGTGGCAGTGCTGCCCAGGCAGCCTGTAAGGAGTCTTTGTAGGGCAGTGTGGTGGGGCTCCTTGCTGCTGTCTCTGAGGACGTGTTGTATCCACGTCTTCAGGCTCTGATGTTGCTAATGGTTTAATAACGCTTAGAACAAAATTATAGCAGAGTGTCGTGTTATTAAGACTAAGAAGCAGATTTCAGTTTTCATTTAACTGTGGCTTTTTCGTAACATTCATCATGCAATGAGCGTTTGCTTGTTTATGTTTGATTTTGGTTAACTTGCCTGCATCTCTGCAATTTTTCCAAAAGTGCCAAAGGCTTTTGTTGTCCACTTATATATTTAACTTCCTTGAAAGCCAACACACGAGGTTCTGTGGGATGTTGCCTGCCTTGCTCAGCCTTATCTAAGTGGGTACGTGTGGTCAGTGCACGGGGGCACCCCTGAAGGAGTGCTGGGACAGCAGGCGAGGGAGCCCAGGGATGCAATGATCACCGCGGGGTGAGAAATAAACCATGATTTACAGAGGAGCTTGTGCTCAGCCAGATCGATTGGCCATTGTAAAGAAAGAGCAAATTCCCATTTTAGAGGGGAAAGGGAGGATTCATAGCGCTCTGAACAGCAGCACTGCTGCCTGATGGTGCCATCGAGCAGTGACAAGCACTGTTAGCTAACGAGGGTCCGGCCCCATCTGTCTCGGAGGGCGAAGGTGTCACATGAGGTAGGAGAGCATAAGTCTGTCTTCAGCTGCACTTGTAGTTCTGCTGGAATCGGATGAAGTACGATTTGTCATTGCCAGCGGGCGTGTGTGCATTACACCTCTACACCTTCACTCCAGCACATTTTCCAGCTCTCCTTTTCGCAGCCGGCTGCTGGCCTATAAATTCACCAAATTAACCATCATCCACGAGCTGGAGGCTTGTTGAAGAGCTGAGCCTAACGTTATTCAGGAGTAATGTAAATGTAATTTTCAAAATGATCTTGCCACTTTGTGCATGTTCATTAGATGAAAACAGATTACTTAAAATAAATGTTCCTAAACCGAGATGGGGGGAAAAAAAAGCAACAAGAAGCGTTAGCACATCTTTAAATTACCAACCACTTACAGCACAGTACCAAATGGATTCGTATGTGCAAATCCAAGTTACACGAAATGTCAATTAAATCAACCCTAATTTCCCAAATACATTTTTTATTGCCTGATTGATTAGGGCTACTCTTAAAGTGATGAATAGTTTTCACTTTCGCAAAGGACTGCTGATTCCTTTCTACGTGTCCACTAAAAACGCAGAGAATCCTCCGCAATGTCTGGCTGCGTGTGCTTGCAGGATCTAGGTGAAGGGAGCGTAGGACACAATGTGGTCTGATATATTAATTGTGAAGCTCAGATGTTTAAGCAATGCTGTACAGTTTAAAAAAAGAAAAAAAAGAGTAAATCTACAGTAGATATAAACTGTTTTCTTTTCCAAAGGCAAAACTCTCTATAACTTCTTTGTTTTCTTTCCTATAGCAAGTCCACATGCAACACCATCGACTCTTCATTTTCCAACATCACCCATTATCCAACAGCCTGGGCCATACTTCTCACACCCAGCAATCCGCTATCATCCTCAGGAGACTCTGAAAGAGTTTGTCCAACTTGTCTGCCCCGACGCTGGTCAGCAGGCTGGACAGGTGGGGTTCCTAAATGTAAGGAAGCCGTTTTTATTTCTTCAGAAGTGTTTGTCCTATGTAAAATTAACCATGGGCTTATGGGATTATTTTAACAGCATGTTGCTCACAGGAACACACCTCGAATAATCGTTGGAAGAGAAAAAAAAATATGCTGCTACGGCAAAAATATTTAAAAAAAAAAAAAAAA
>WBMW01002736.1:0-29798 GCA_013396635.1 Penelope pileata | reverse complement strand
AAAAACCTCCCCAAAAAACCACTCAACCACATTGTGGTGAAATCAACTTAAACTGTCAGAGAAGGCAGTGATACAGTGACCTTCTGGGTCCCTCCGCAAATGACTTTGCTGCATGCGTTGTAACCCTAGTAGAACGAGGGTTAACAAAATATGAAGGCAGAATAATTTTTATTAATTATTTTTGAAGTTCAGGGGAGAGCGGGGGGGAAGGAGCAGGAAAAGGGAGGGTGAGAAACAGATGTTTCAGATCAGCTAAGTTCATTAAAAAAAAAAAATACTGCCTTATAGCACTTTAGATCAAGTTGACCAGTACTTGAACTCAAGATGTTAAAAGTACAGTTTATTATGGTTTGTTATTTCTGTAAGCAGTTATCTTTTCCCCTTATCTCTATGAAAAATTAAGCAGAGTTCCAAAGCTTCAAATAACCATTTTCATTTTTTTAATCAAATAAAGTGAATCATCTTTCTGTTATTGAAATAGCATTCCGGTCAAATACAGAATTTATAAATTTTATGTAAATCGTGTCTAAAATAATGCTCTGAATATTTCATGAAGTGTAATGCCTGTAACTTTTCCCAGCCAATGAAGTAATAACTGGCAAAATTACTGTTTCTCTCCTGGCATACGCAGGATTGAAAGTGTTAATGAGAATTAGTTTAATTATTAGCATCTAATTTATTACGCTTATTTAATAAGCTATATTGTCCTCGGTGCTTTCCTTTCCCTAGCAGAAAAACTGACTCCACTTACTCCAGCTAGCACTGGCTTTGAATAATGTCTGCAATATGTTAGCAGATACATTTATGTCTAGACAACAAATCAATATAGTGCTTTTCTTTTTCCTTGAGTATTCATTTGCTTAATTTATCCCAACCCATTCAGCATTATGAACTGTTAGCACACTCACTATGAACATGCAGCAGGGGTCTTCTTGGCAGGAAAGGGACCTAATTGTGAGACAAGATAGTGTGTGAGAGATGTCACTAATATATTAGTTTATTAATGGTACTGGATGTTGGAAAAATAAATATCCCTGAAGGATCGCTTCTTACTGCAAACACTGGTAACTGCAGTCTTTGAAGTCAGTAGGAGTGCTGTTAAGTTAAATGCAGATGAATTTGAGTCTTATTTATGCCCTAAACCATTTTTGCTCTAGCACGAGTGTGATTTGCACCTACACGACTTTAAGGCTTTTTGTCAGTGCCAAAGCAGGTGAAAGGAAAATAAGGTCCCAAGTGTTTGCCAGCGTATTTTGTCCCCAGCAATTCAGGCTAATGGAAACCCTAACAGGAATTAAAATATTATTTTATTTAGCAGTACTTAGAATATGGATCTCTATTTAAAGCTGAGCTTTTATCATCAACCGAAAAGCAAACGCTCGGTGCCAGAAGAACTGCATTGAGATCAATTTGTAGAGTGCTGTCGAAAGTGATCTCATTTTTGTCACTGCAATGGAACACCTGATTCACAGGCTGTCCTACTTTCTCTTTATGATGGCGTTTGGCATCTCTCTGTATGTTTTTCAAGTGTCCAGGCTGTATTAAAACGTAAACTTAACAACTTGGGAGGGGGAAGGGTGGCATTGTTTTTTTAAGCCTGCTTCTTGTTTCCGTGATACTTGAAAACGCTTTCACATATGGGCAGGTTTTTCAGATGATGAATTGAAAGCCAACACTCGCATAGCTAGCCCCGTTCCGCCTGTGACTGACCACATCCCAGACTAAATACATGCAGGGATTTTTCCTAACGTGCAAAATGAAGCAGTTCTGAGTTCAGCTGTTTCTCCCCAGAATCGTAATGGCTACTAAACCGTGAGCTGCACCATTGCTAACTCAAAAGGGATGTGGGAGTGCAGTTACTTTAATAAATGCTCATTCATTTTTCCTGTAATAAGATATCGGCATGACTTTTAAGACCACCAGAAATGCTTATTTTTCCTTTTAATGAGCAGTATCTTTAAGAAATTTACACTCCAGTCCTAGGCACTGGTATCCTAAGGGTATAGCAGAGGCACGGATCTGGGGCATGCAAGAGGTTGAAAATATTGCTTAAACTCTCACTGAGCATGAGTAAGGGGCTGCAGGAAATGTAAAGAGCGGTAGAATTTAATCCAGAGCAATTCAGGCCAGTTGCTAGTAGGATAAATGTTTAAAAGTGAGGATTTCCTTAGTTTCACAAGATTCGCAAGGCTTGAAACAACGTTTCTTGAAACCAATGGAGAATTAGACACAGCACTCTCTTTGCCACCTCTTTTCTTAAGTAATTGTAAATGTAGTGCACATAGTTTGAAACTGGACTGTTATTACTGGAGGTTCCGAATAGCTGGTTTTTAGTATAATTTTTGTCTGTTTGCTTGTTTTTCGGCAGCCCAATGGTAGCAGCCAAGGCAAGGTGCACAATCCATTCCTTCCTACCCCAATGTTGCCACCACCACCTCCGCCACCAATGGCTAGGCCTGTGCCTCTGCCAGTGCCAGACACAAAACCTCCAACTACATCAACAGAAGGAGGGGCCACCTCTCCCACTTCTCCAAGTAAGTATAGACGCAGCGGGAACCAAGGGCTGGCAGCAGCGCACAGCGCGCTGCGCTCGTCCTCTGTCTCCTGGGCAGAGATGAGGACTGGACTAGCTCTGAGGATGTAGGAGAGCTCTCTGCTCTCTGTATGAGTGACACAATTCTTAGCTTGTTTTGTATCAGTGAGAAGAGAGTTAGCTGAAGGTTACAGATTTATCTCTGGTTTTGTTGGCATTTCACATAACTACGTGTAAGAGAAATCAAAGCCAGTGGCTAAGTTAGGACACGGACCTTTGGCATCAGACCTTTGGCATCTTCTCTACTGTCATGAGGAGGCAATCTGGTATCTCAAGACAGACTTTAGAGGTTAGATACTACATGGAACTCAGACAGATAGCCTCACAGAAAACATTGCTGCTTAGACATACTGGCTAAACTAACAACTCTATCGAGTTCTCTTCACTTATAGTTCTTTTGGGAATAAGTCTTCTTAGATTAACCCAGATGTCTTTCCTGTACGACTTGGTTCCCGAGCCCTGCATTTTGGGCAAGAAGCTATGGTATTTCTTAGGCCCAGGGAGAAAGCTTTCATCCTCTCTCCGCCACCCACACGGCTCCCATATGTATTTTGTGTAGCCACAAGTCAAATATACAAATTCCTGGATACACACTTGGGGATACCACTTTGGACTCGCTCTGCTGGGAAACAAATGCAATTCAGCTGGGTTTGGTGCTTTAAAAAAGTCTGGATGTTCAGGGAGTTAATTGTGAAATGATTTAATGAAGCTATGCTCAAACTGACATTTAAAAACAAAAGGGAAGCTTTCAATGCTTTAATGGCAACTGTAGGGGACTTGTTCCACAGTGAAGGGAGTCCAAATAACATCCACAAACAAAAATCAATCTAATCGAAAGAGCAAATCCCTTTGTGTGCTTTTCAAGCTTATTATTTAAATGCTATATGCAACCGCTGCTTGATGCAAAAAGAGGTGTTCGCTGTTCAGAACATGAGAAGCCCAAACTTTTAAACCTTTATAAACTGCTCAGGAGATCTGCACAGGTTCCAGGGGGCATTTTAAAAAGCTGGTCGTTCTTAGAGCTTTGCATTGCCTTCTGACATGCAAAAGTACATGACTGCAAACTAAGCAAGATGCTCCAGCTTGCTCAGAAATAAAAATAGGTTTTAGTATGAGACAGTCTGGTACGATTGTGAATGCGATCTTCTAGAATCAGATCTTCTAGAATCAACCAGCAAATTTTTGTTGAAACAAGTTGATTCATTCCCTCCCCTCCGCTCCTCTTTCTGACCTTAGACCAACTCTTGTGCTATCAGGAAGTCTGGATGCTTTCTGATGGGAGATACCATCCTTTAAGATATATCAATAAGATTCAGCAGTGGAATCTAAAAGGTTAATGTTTAGTCACAGTTATCACTTAATAGAGACAGCAATGCCTTACTATTTCCTGGTCTTCAGAACTGGGAAAAATGAAACTAGGTCAATGTATATTTGTCATCACAGTTGTGACTCAGTTTACTGGCAGTGTGTAGTGTCTAAAAGAAAGAAATTCCCAACATCATTTCAGGAGTAATCTTCATACTGACTCTTTGTGATACTGTGATCATGTAAACAAGCTCAATGCGTGTCTGGCCTGATTCTCAGCTGGCACAAAAACTGGCGTTTGTCCCCTCAGCAGAACACCACCAATGGGTATCGGCTCAGGCTGGTCACCGGGGCTCCGTGTTCAGCAGACAGCTGCCACGTTAATTGGGAGCTGAGGTTTTCTCAAGAGCAGCTAGTTAATGGTATTTAAACAAAAGATTAGGAAAATAATTACTGTTTGTTAATTAGCTACGCTGATATCTAAACATATAGCTCTGTACATATTCAGGCATGCCTCTTCCTTCTGGTGAGAGACAAGGGTTTTGAATAGTAGTGAATTGAGTTGTAAAGAAGCATATAATTTAATTTAGGGACAAATTTTACAGAAACGTAGCTTGTAGGAAATACTTTGTAAGCAAAAATCCCTTACATATGTGCTAAAGCCGGTGGAAGTGGCTGGCCACATAAAGAGAAGGACAAAGGGAAGTGCCTAGGCTTTCAGCGAGAGTTTGCCAGAAGGGTCCACTGGACATCATTCAGTGTGTCAATCAGTACCAGCCCTCCATTTGTGTCGGTGTTTATTTTTTTCTTAGCTAAATATTTGCCTACGAACAGCAAGTGCAGATTCACCAGAGTTTCATAAAAGCTGCACAAAAAGGTGTTTTCCATGGTGACGAGCTGCTCGAGTGCACCGGTTCGGGGAGTGTCGCTGGGTTATGGCTGACTGCCCTGCAGAGCTCTAGGATATTGGAAAGTCACTTATGCAACAAAGGCAGGAGTGATGTTAGATTTTGGCCAGACTCTCTCCTTAGCTGTGTGGAGGAGAATGAAGCCCCCCCCCCAAGGAAACGGAGTGAAAAGGGTTGGCATTTGCTCCCTTCTCCTTCCCTTTTTTGGTCTAGCAGAAAGCCCTCCGCAGAAAGAAAATGCAGTTGTGGCCCTACCAAAAATTGGAATATGGCCCTCCTGAAGAGTGCAGGAGCCAGGAGCAGCTGTTCAATACAGCATGGCCTCCTGGGAATGAGAGCTAAAAATCACAACAAGGTGGTTAATGATTCTCAGAGCAATAGTGAAACTCTCCAGCTGTGACATTAACCAAAACACGAACATTAGCACTGTCCAAGGAAGGAAGAGCCCCTGGAGATGCACACTGGGGATTTGCCACTACTGGGTGGCCAGGCATGCTTTGGGAGTTGAAAATTTCAGCTGCAAACCCTGTGCCTTTGGAAAGCCAGCATTTTCCTCAGTGAGATGACACAATGGAGATGGGATTCACGTGGTTTAGGAGGGTTCATTTTTCCTCCATAAAAAGCTGTTCCAATAGAACACATCCTCGATATCAGACAGCCTCAAAATCACTGTCTTCAGATCTGATCTCCATTTTGTTTTGTTGGTAACCCACAACAAACACAAAGCAATATTTTCTCCAACCAGACAGTTTTCTGGGCTTGCTATCTCATTGCCCAGAGAAAACACCACCTTGCTACATGCCAGTTGGACTCTATGGCTGTTGTAACTGAATCTGTGCGTTAGAATCTGTGGCCCTCATTCCCTTTTCGAGTCTTAAGATATTGCCATCCTGTAGACCATCATTTCTAAAAAGCGTTTTTTAACTGAATGTTCTTTTCTAAGGTTCACAATTCAACATGGGGGAAAACTTAGCTATTTTCCCTCGTTGGGCAAGATTGTTATCGGTTAATGTCCCTTAGCGCAAAGGGGTTTTCGTGTTAAACAGCATTTGTGTCAGGATGAGAAGAATGATTTGGTGGCTATAGTACTGGGTTCATAATCAGATTGGATTTCTCTCCCCCTCTCTGCTATGCATTGGCTGAGCACCCTCTGGGCAAGCCATTCCAGCTTCTGTTCGCTCCTTTCCCCATCCATAAAAAAAAGGGTGATGACTGTATCATTTAATTTGTTAGAATTTGCAGTTCCCTCTAAGACACTCAGCTGCAGAGTGAATTGTGGTAGGAATTGCTGTATTGCACCATGTTCTTCCAGTTAATTCTCTCACTACAACTCCACAGTGGCTAGACTGACTTTAGTCCTCTGCAAAAAGTACAGCTCTTCCTATCGAGCACGTGCACCTGTTGATCATGTCTGCAAAAGAGAGCAACAGTGGTACACTGGATTATCGCTCATCCAGATTATCAACCAAAAGTTTTTCTTTTCAATCCAGAATTGATAAACAAAACACTTCTATACTTAATAGAAATTATTTCAGGAAAGTATATTTTGAATTAACATTCTGCTACTGCCGACAATTTTAAAACACATGACATTCCCAAAACTGTTTGTTTGTCTTGTCTTTCATACAATTTCTTGCCATTTTGGCTAAATATCAAAGCTGTCTGTGTGAGCAAACGTTCTTTCCCTGCCAGCTCCTGTTTTGCTTGTTCCTGAAGTGAAGCATCATAGCAAATTTGTGGCATCACATTCATTTCCTTGGCTATGGGCTATGATGTTGCAAGCAACCCTTAGTGAATTCCAGTAGCAGGAAGACTAGGCTGGGCAGGGAGATGTTCCTATTCAAGCCCAGGGGCCAGCTGTGGGTTAGGGTAAGCTACCCTGGGTTTGTGCCATTCCCATAGAGCAAAGCTGATAAACATCAGGCGATCTGCCTCAGAGTCATGGCTTCTGTTCCTTTCCATGCTTTGGCTTTTCCCTTTCACAAAAAGGAGTGTGAAGATCCCACGACAGGCCTAGCTTATCTATATATACTACAAAATAATATAACTAAGATTTCAGTGGCTTGTCCCTTAATCTCAGGACAGAGCACTGAGATTAGAAGTGGCAGAATCCAGAAGTGGCCAGGATAAGAGGGATCCAGGATCCCTCCCCCATGTCACACGGGTACATATATATATATATATGGACACTGAGGAATGGCAGGAAGACGTGCTGGTGACTGTCTAAGCAATGCTGGGCACTGCTCCCTTTTCTGAACAGTTTCCTGTGCTGTAACAGGAGTCACTGCTAACACGCATTCCGTGTCAGTCCAACACTCAGAGCCGAAAGGGCCAGTTACAATCCTCAAGCATCTCGTGACGTTTTACAGTGAATTGGGACTGGCACCTTGGGAGAGTCCAGTGTAAAGCCTGCTCTGCACGTATGTTCCCCATAGGTTCAGTCCTCTCTGCTTCTTGGCTCTGGCAATGTAGTCATATGCCCTTAAGGAAATACCACGCTGACATCTGAATATTTTCAGAAAGTAAGTTAAACACAGTTTGGAGCATTATGGAAGAAAGGTATACATGGCAATTCACCCAGAAAGGTTTCAGGGGACTTTTGTGCAGATTACAGTTTTTGAAACGCTTTAGAATCTGTTTGAACATAGGAGACGTTTAAGACAGTGTTCTGATGGTTTTCCTTTGATTTTCTACCAAATACCACATCATAAGTATCTGCCAAAGGAACTCTAAACAAGATCTTGAGTTCCTTCCCTTCTGAGTGGAACTTACCTGCTCCATGGGATTAAATGGCCCCTCTGCTCATTTTGCTTCCTTAAAAGCAGACCAGAAGGACCAAACAACAAATGTTTGATTTTTTGAGCTTTCAGTTGATTTTCTCCACCATAAAAGGAATTTTTACTCTGGCACAACACAGAGCTCAATACTTAAACTAAAAAAAGCTTACTCTAAAGCAGCACAGACGAACCTTTATACGTGACAACAGAGACGTATCCTGTCAAGTTTTTGGCTTCTTTGAATTATTAAGCAAATGAACATTGTAAAAAGGCAAGGAGCACGACTCACCGAGTCTGCTCAGTTCACTTCTTCCTCCATTTGCAGGTAGGAACAACAACCAGTGTACCTGTTCATTTTCTAATAAGCAAGCTGCACTGCGATTCATAAAATCATCTTGGAAAGATGAATCAGTGCACTGAAAAATTCCTTTAACTCTCTGTGAGGGAAAGGTGTTCCTTACATGGTTTTTACAAGAGCTAGCAAAGTGTTAGATTTTTGAAAGAAAAGTTCCCCTCACCAGAAACAACAGGGAAGAATTCATTCTTAGAAGTCAGGCATGCTGTATGTCCCTTCTGCTCAGTGAGAAAAGAAGATAACACAGTTCCTGGAGTTCAGGGGAATGCTCTGCTGCCTCATTTAGTTGTAAGAATAAAGAGACATTGGGAAATGTTCATGAGATTCAGGTGGAGAGCCAAGGGAAGGGTGCGCTTCTGCATTCCTGGAGACCTGGGAACTCCTCACAAAGGGCTTTGTGGGATGCCAGAAGTTTGCATGGGCAGCCTGGGCGTTCACCAGTGGGAAATCCCTTGCAGGCTGTTAAGTACAGGGCTGTCCTTCAGCTGAAAATAATCAGGCGGTAAGGAAGAATTTGGGAAAGTAAAATATGTGACTTATCAGAACCTGTGCATGTGCTTGTGGTCCCTGTGAGAGAGAGCAGAGGATGAGCTGGACCGTTGGGTTGGTTCAGCCTCACACCAGAGACTCCTCCAAGGCAATGCCTCCTCCCCAAACGTTTTGCCATAAGCAAGGCAACAGGCTTCATCTGCACAGACAACTCAGTGTCTCCTCTGACTCTCAACTCACTGTATTTGTCTGCAGTGTTGAGGCCTGAACATTATATTTAGCCTGACTGGAATTTGGCAAGTAACTTTCCTTTTGACATTGTTTTTGTCTCTTCATTGGATGGTTAGATTGTCTGGGGATTTTATTCAGCAGAATGCATTCCCATAAATATATTTAAAATAGACAGAATGGCTGTTGGTATTAAGGCATCTATTTAGGTGATTTGAATTTAGATCTGAACGTGAAAAACTGAACAAAGGAGGAGATTGCATGGGGGATTCTCAAATGAGAGGAGGACTGAAAATGCACTGAAAGCTTTTGAATTTGGAAGTACGTGGCATTGTGGACGGTTGCAGTGGAGAATATAATGCAACAACAAAATCATTAAAGTACTTCAAGTTTGGAAGTAATCTGGGTTCTTGGCTTGCATTGCATTTAATAGCTTTACATTTATGGGAGCCATTCCAGTTTTTAAAGGCAGCTTCAGCCTTCAGACTGATTGCACTTACCACCCAGTGAAACTGCAACCCATTAATTTTTTACCGAAAGGATCTTCCTAGTTTGTCAAACACATCAAGTGAACATTTTAGAGAGTGCAGACCACAGCAGTATGAAAACCAAAACTTTATATTGAGAGAGAATGCTGGATTAGCACGAAATCAGGGCCCGGTTCTGTTAATAAGCACTTCAGTAAATTCACTGCTGTGCAAACTCCGTTAGAGCCAGAGATGCCACACACCGACGTGAGGACAGGGACGCATGTGCCACGCCAGCACGCACCCAGGGCTCTCGCCCTGCCTCTCCCAGCACCCTGAGGCCTGCAGAGCAGTGCAGAGCGCTGAGCAGGCTGCTCCCGGCCGCATGGCATTGCCTTGTCCCTGCCCGGAGCCGCTGCCCAGCTCAGTGCCCCATCGTTAGGCCCAAGCCTTTCCGGTGTCTAAAACCAAACTCTCGCTCTCTAAAACGTTTGCACATTTCTATGTTAAACATCTGCTTAGGTGGCTCTGAGACGGTGTGTTTTGGTGTTGTTCGTGTGCAATCTAGTGCCGCTTCCTCAACGCATGTGTCCCTTCCCTTCACAGCCTACTCGACACCCAGCACCTCCCCCGCAAACCGATTCGTCAGTGTTGGACCACGGGATCCAAGCTTTGTAAATATCCCTCAACAGACTCAGGTGGGCCGCTTTCGACTTCTCTGTATGCCTGCAGCCTCTTCTTCTTCAGTGTCCTCTAACGTGTCCCCGCGGAGCCAGCTGCATTGCCGCTGTCACCTCACCCACATGGTCTCAGTAACTACAGTGAAATGTCACTTGCAGTTTGTTTGTCTGTTGTGTTTTTTTGGGCTTGTGTAGTAATACCGCTGCTTTCGTGACTGGAAAGATCTCTCTTGCTTTCTCCTCTGCTGCTTCTAGCGCACATGCGCACATTTTGCTCCTCTACGACTGAGTTTTCAGACTTTGCGAGCCATTCCCTAGGCAGTGCATTTAATTGTGAGTGCAAAAGGAGCTGAGCGAGACCTGCCAGGTAACCGTGCACCTCAGTCCCCCCCAAATCCTGGGAGCCTTTGCCAAGGACTTCCACATTAAAAAAAAAAAAAAAAAAAAAAAGCCTCAAATTCCTGGCTGGACGCTTGCATGGGAGGCTTTGAGCGAGCACGGTGATTGCGAGCACATCTGTTTCCTTACACAAAGAGCAAGAAGCCCGGGTGAGGCAGGCCTATAAAGCTGGGTTAACCGAATTCATAGAGCTGCTATGGTCGAATCAGAAGCTCAAGTAAACATTTGTGTTTCTTTAGGAGAAGGACAAGGTTTAAATGTGCTTTTTCCAAGCTGTATCAAATTCCCAGGGTCGATTAAGAAAATAGTTGTTGGCAGTTTTGTTAGCAGCTAATTTGAGCCAGATGTTGAAAAAATTAAGTATGCGCTTAATATCACGTTATCATGGGGGAGAAGGTATACAGAAGTGAGTAGAACTAGTGTTCTAGGACAACTGCAGTTTGCAGTCTGGAGCGATTGCTGAGCTGGGTTACAATTCTTTCAAAGGCTAACATGGACAGTATTTGTAATTTTGCTTTGAGCTGGCTGTGGTGACTGGAAGCTAATAACACAAGTAACTAGCAAACTGTGGAGGACTACTTTTAGCTCTTGCAAGTTCTTTCAAATCGCTTCTATACATCTGCATAACTAGTGTGTGGATTCGTGGCTGCCACGTGCCCGGGCCTCCCTGTTGGGATGGCTGCAGCACCTCCACCAGCCCCCGAGATCTCCAGCTCGCAGGGCTGCAGCCACATGCCCGTGAATGCAATGTGTTTTCTTCCTATCTGTTCTTTGTGTACAATTTGTTAGGGGGCTTTAGTTTATGGCACTGTCGACAGCACAGGTTAAACTACATTGGATCTCAAACCTTCTCTGCATTAAATAGGGTCACAGAAAGTACACCAGCAGTGCAGAGCAGGGTTTTAACCCATCAGGCTCTGATTTTATTTCATGCACTAACAAAACGCAGCCTGCACCCCTCTTTCCAGGCCTCTTCCTTTATTGGGTTCGTTTCCATGATGAGTTTTGACGTGCCTTCACGTTTAAATCCTATTTCTCCAGTCGTTTTGGAAACAACTGGAATACACAGAAATACACTGAAAGCAGGAAACAGCAATGTTCAGGCATACTGTTAAAGTCCTTAAGCATTTGGTCTTTCCCTTCATAGCTCAGGAAACCTGAAACCCTTTGGAGAATGCTACATTACCTTTTCCAGAAGACTTGAAAAACAACTAGTTGGTAAATTGATTATGTAGTAAGACACAACAGCTTTAAGCCCCCAAAATATTTTAACCTTTCTTGCATCCTGCAGCCTAGGTTTCCCAGATAAGTTTGTCGACTCTAAACTTTTATCCTCCTTCTTTATGACTTAAATCATTTTAAGAGCTCCAGCCTTACTTCAGCTGCCTCTCCGTAATGCAGTGTAGTGAGTAACAATGCTGTAATGTGAAAAACAATACTGGAGCACGGCGCTCAATTAAAGTCAAACATGCTGCAGTGGGGAAGGAGGCTGACTCCCAGTCTCTGACTCCAGCTGCATCCCCGAGCTTCTATACATCACTACCCCACCGCAGCCCACTCGGTACTAAATATATAATTTATCAGTGAGTAAAACTCACTACTTATTCATGAAACAGCTCTGAAGTAGATTGTGTTTTAAATCAGAAGAGTGAGGTAAAAGTACCGACTGCAATGATTTGGGGTTTACTTAGAGTTCCTCTAAACAAAGACGTCCCTTTGTAAGTTTTTTTGTATGAATTAGGAGGGTCGCTTAGGATATTTTCAAAATGAAAATATAAAAACAAATAGGACTGTGTTATTAAAAGCAGCTGGGGTGGCTGCTTTCCATCAGGGTTTTTATAGAACATTCAGGCTCAGGCTAAGATATGAGTCCTGAGGACCACTAACTGTCAGGCCACACAGCTCCCTTAGCCAGGAGGAAGCAGCAAACACTTCAGGCTTCAGAAAGCCAAGCTTAAATGTAAGGGTTAAGCAACTCTTTACTGCTGCAACAACAAAGTTAAAGCAAAGACCATATCTGAACTTTTTATTTCTTTTTTCTTTTTGGAAATTACTGTCCAGCTACAAGTTAGAAGACAACATTATGATTGGTGTTTGTGTTGCTTTGATTTTCTCTCCCATTGGCAGGTCCTTTGACTACAGGCTCTGGTTATACCCCACGGTTATTAGACTTAAAATGCTGCAAAAGTGCATCTGTGCACAGGGATGTGACAGTGCTGCTCTGCACAAGTCGCATTTCCCATACATGGGCATTCGAGGGCTTTCACAGAACATTGGAATAAAATCGCAGACAAATGTACAACAGTGTGGCTGGATTTGAGCAAGGATCATTCTGTCCTGTGCTGTTTTTAAACAACTGAAAACAGTACATGCCTTTCTTAATGGGCATTATAAAAATTAGCAATAGACATTTCCATTAGCAGCGTGTTCTAATTCATGTCAGATTGCGTCAAATATAATCCCTTAAAGGAATTTTTTATAACTTATATAATACTTCACTGAGAGAAAGTCTGTATTCCTATATCAACAAAGGTTGCAGCCAGACTACGACTCCATGTCAGACGAAACCAGGAACCAAGCTGGTTCAAGTCAGTGGTTCTGATTTGGTAACAAAAGCCCCAGAAGGGCTGTTGGTTTGCCTGGCTTGAGCCACTTCCCAGCTTTTCTGTTGCTTTGCTTTTGCAGACGCTGCCTTCGCTTCCCCCATCCGTCACGCTGCCACTCCAGTGGCTCACCACGTAATTGTCCTATCTGGGGGGGTTATTTGAATCTGAATTTCTGTTTGAGCTATTAGAAGAAACACTTGACTTGGCATCCTCTGTGTATGTTGACAAAAAGGCACAGGTGTTGTAACCTTTGCTTGATAAATCATTTACTTTTGCTACTTGACTTGCAAGCAATATAGGGGCATCAGCTTTTTAACTACCTTTTCCATATGCAAATCAGAAATACAGTATGCCTGGGGTACACAGTCTTTAGTTTCAAAAGCAAGCTGGTCTAGATGCCTCATGACTAAGTAATGGATACGCCTCTCATGTTGCCAAGGACTTGTAATAAGGAGAGTGGTGGGGGAATGGGAAAGTACCATCACATTAATTAGGGACTGCCCTATCAGTAGCAACAATACTAATAGAGAATAAAAGGTTCTGAGTTGGTTGGTTGGTTTTTTTCCCTAACCAAGCGACGAAAGTAATTGTGAAACACAGGATGTGTGCCTGGAGCTTGTGCAGCTGGTAGTGCTAAAGGAGCAATGCGTGGCCAGAGCTGGTGTTGTCACTCCCTGCTCCACGCAGTGTGGTTGATCTCTAGAGCCCTCACTTTTCCTCTGTAGTACAAAATTCCTTCAGGGATCGTAAGTACTCAGTGTGCTGCTGTGGAACTTCCTCCAGACGCTGTTGACTAGGCTGAGTCCTGTTTGCCACCTAGTTACTCTGCATCTTCCTGGAAATTGTGCTTTGGATGCTAAGAGCAGCTCCCGAGCAACGCTAACCTACTGGAGGAATCCCTCCTACTTGCCCGGAGCCCGGCTGCCGCCCGGGGTGAGGTTACGAGGATGTGCAGAACACAGAGAGCCTCCCACTGCAGCCACCTAGGCAGAGGATCAACTGCTTTACCACCTGTGACAAACTGAATGCTTTTCTTCTCTGCTTAAGAGAGAAAAAGCAATATATACCCTCCTGACCGCTGTTTCAGGAAAGGTTCCTCTCTAATGTAAACATACTTGAGATCAGATTCATCCCAGTTGGCTTCTAAAATTTAGTTAAGCACAAAAAGCAAATATTTATTCCTATGCCTTTCCCTAGGAAAGGATAAAACTATTTTCAAAAAGAATAGAAACAGCAGTTCTTCCTACTTCTGCTCCTGCAGGACCCCAGAGCTACACAGCCAAGGAAGCCAAGGTCTTGTCTGTTCACACTTGCCGTGACAGGGCCTTAGAGCCACCCAGCTACAGCAGTGCTCTAGGCACAACTGATCCTCTCTAATGGAAAACAATTTTTAAAAAAGATCCATAGCTTTACCTAGCACACCATGATAAAGTATAAGAAAAAAAAAAATAAAAGCTTAGCTATTCAGGCAAACTACCAGGATGAAGAACAGCAAGCTGAGAAGTACAGCCCTGCTTTTGCTTTACAGCCTGAAAAAGGTACAGAAACCTTTCTATAGTGAGTAACGCTGCCCTGTAGTAACTTGGGGGGGAAATCATTGCAGTTCAGCAAAGGGGATGCTGTGCTCATAGCGAAAGGAAATTGCTAACTCCTCTAGATCTGCTCCTGCTCTCTGCCTGTCCTGAGTTAGACAGCGGTACCTTTGTAGCTTCTTTTAAGCTTTTATTTATCTCTAGAAACCCACTTATGCCTCAGGTGTGTATCAAAATCTACTTGTACGACTACTTTCTTTTCTGGAGACAAGGGGAAGACTGCCCTGCTTCCCCACGGTGCTTTCAGAAAGCAAACTGCAACCTGCCATTTTTCACTGGCTGCGCTTTAAAACAAAGGGCACTTGAAAAAAAATGAGCTCGACGCTGCGTCCTGTAGGTTAGCAGATGTGAGCTCTGTCAGACGAGGCAGGGAGGCAAATTCCAGCGTCGATGGTCCTTCTGTGATAGCAGCCAGCCGGGCTGCCAGGCGCTGGGCTCGGAGGAATGCGGTGCAGGTGATGCCCCTCGCTGCGGTGCGGGCAGGGGGAGGCAGGGAGGCGGTCCTGCAGGTAGCGAGGCCCGAAACCGTGCGACTGCAGAGGATTCATAGATCAAAGTCAGCACCTTGAGCAGGAAGCTAATGCAGCTCCTCCAGAGCGACCGCTCCTGCGGCTGAAACCGCGGGGCTGTTCTGTGCCCAGGTTCCATTGCCACCCTATGGAAGAAAGAAACCAGTGCACACATTTTTCTTTCGACGGATAAAACGTGCTTTGCTTCGCGGGGATTTTCCTTTTCTGCTTCTTGCTGAACCTCCACCACATTGCCCTGCCCTTTGCGCTGCCAGAAAGGGATGCCGAGCTGCCAGCCCCGTGCGCGGCTCATGCTGATGGGCTTTATTAATGAGCACCACGAGCTGCCTGTCCTCTGCTGCCTCCGCACCCTTCTGTGTCTCCCATTTCCCCGAGCCCAGGAATTGCTCTGCTCAGACACGCAGCACCTGCTGGCCCCCGGGCAGGGAGGGCAGGGCAGGCTGTGCTCGGGCTGCAGCACGCTAACAGCTGAGCTGAGCCACGGGCTGGCCGCAGCCAGCGCTCAGTGCTGGGGCTGCGTGTCCGCACATCGCAGGGGACGTGCGGAGAACATGAGAGGCTGCAGGAACGAGATCAGGCCTTTTATTTTGGGGGTTCTGAGCTGTGCTATTTATAAACCAGGCTGGCAGTACTTGTTGCTCAGGTGGCTGTTCCTGGACGGGAGCTCTTATCCCAAGGGCTGAATGCACCGCTCATGTTTAAGCATGAATGATGATATAGAGCACTAGTTTGGAAGCATTTGTTTTAATCAGTTCAGCCCCCTGAGAACTACGTATTCCATAAGGTAACCTCACTAGGAGAGCACACGTGGCTTTGGGAGAAACTTAAACTGCAAAGCACTGTTAAGCAGGACCTTGTCTACCCCTGTCCTTGGCTTGGCCCATAGCAGCAAATCCTGTGGCAGCTTCAGAGCATGATTTGGAATAACACCTGTCCTGGGTAAAGAAGAGAAATTTGCAGAGATCAGATCTCAACACATTTGTGATGTGTGGGACTGCTGCTTTGCAGAGCTGCTGACGTTAGAAGGGTCACTGTCCTCCCCAAGGTAGCTGAGGACTTCTCATATGGGCAGTGGATGTGGGGGCTGCCCTCCTCCAGGGCTCCCAGCAGAGCCACAGCATCCAAAATGCCATCTGAGTTTTGGTCCTGGTTGTGCATGGGCCCTGTGCCATGGGAGTTGCATTCCTAGAAGAGATTTGCAATCCATGTCAAATGAGAGATCCAAACCGGAGATCAGGGCCAGAACCACTGCAATGAACTTTTGGGTGTGTGAAAAGAGTAGGTTGTATGTGTGACACATTTACACTCATTGCCTGGGCTGAAGGGCATTGAAGGAGGGTAGGTTCTTAGGGGCTCGACCCCTCCCCTGGCCACTGAAAGTTACAATGCAAAAAGTGTCCTGCTGCAGAACCAGTGGCACCAAGCTGCTGATGCACGACCTGAGTGTTGGTGCTGTCACCTTCCACCCTGCAAGCAGCTGTACAGGGCTGCTCTTGAGGGTGGCCTGGAGATGGCTGTAAAAACGTGACATCGATCTGCAGAGAGCAGGCACAGCAAAAGCAGTGTCAGTCTGTCAAGCACCAGCAGGTCTCAGACCCTGGGAGGCTGAAAGAGTTCAGATTCTGCCTTTGCTTTGTGTTTAGCCGTATTAAACTTGCTTTTCTCTTTTGTGGAAATTAGTCAAGGAAATGTGGGTTGAATCCTTTGCTGAGTTAAAATTGAGTTGGTTCCACCATGATGGGAGCAAAGAGCCTGCACGCAGTCGCGGTGCTCTTGATGTGCCCCGCTCACATAATAGCTCTGCAGCCACACGTCCCCAGTGCTGCACGAGAGTGAACGTGCTGCTCTGATCACAGCTGCTAATGAAGTTCAGAGTGTGCTCCACAGAGAGGACATACAAAGGTGACCAGAAATCAGGGGCACTTCCCAACTCCCATCCCCTTCTCTGCCTGCTCAGCTCAGCGCACAAAGCCCATTTAATTGAGCTTTCGCACCGAGGGGCAGTATGAAATTTCGCTCTCAAATCAGTTCTTAAAAAGCAGCAGAGAACAGTGTGCCTCCAGAAGAAAGCACATGTTGCACTGTAAAGGTAAAGGTTCATAGAAGACTTCCCAGTACCATCATGTGGCCTTATCTTCAAAGTGGGTTGGAGCCAATTCAGTCCAGAAATGCCTGGGTTCCTCCTCAGCAGGAGGGATCCTTTTTCTTGTGTTTTTTCTTCCTCCTCCTCCTCCTTGCAGGCTCCAGTGAGCAGTTCAGATTTTTTTTTTGGAAACTAACGCTAAGCATCCTATTTCCAATAGATACAACATGCAATTATTCACAATGCAAACAGACAAATTTCCCAAACTAAGCAATCAAACTTAGTGCATTTTTCCCCTCCGTACAATAAACAGGAAGCCTGAGCGCAAGGCACCCTTTCTGTGGGTTTTATGGCCATTACTTCTGCTCCACAGTAGGGGAGAAGAGAGAGAAGAAGTTAAGTGTGGGCCTGGTGGGAAGAGTTGGCAAATGCAGAAATATGATGAATGAGCTGGAGAGATTTAATTTCTTACTAAATTCTCTACAAGCTGTGTAACCTTTCTTTAGCTAAACAATTACTCTAAAAGGCAATGATTTTCTGCGTTTTCATTGAAAAGTCCCCTTAATAACAATGGCCTATGTTCTCCTTCGTGAAGAACTTCTGCCAAAAAAACAGTTTTCTTTTTTCCATTCAGCAGGAAATTGTCTTTTATTTTTTCAGTCTCATATTCCCCACTAACACGGATTTACAAGGCCTACCACTTACTGCACGGGGTGGGAAGAAGCTTCCCCTCCGGCCAAATCATTTTGGTCCATCTCCTCTACAGGGATCCTCGCATCTTCCTCGGAAGAGAAGTGCAGCTGCTGTCAGAGACACAACACCAGCCCCCAGTGGCCGCTTAGTCTGACAAGAAGTGACAGGTCCTATCAGGACGTGGGAGGGGACTCCTGGATTTATTTGTCAGTGGGCAAGTGGCTGCAGCAGAGGTGGCATGCAGAGGAGGGAGCAGGTACTGACCTCCGTGGGGTGCAGGAGGCAGCCAGCAGCTCGCTCAGTTCAGGGTGCTCAGCCCCAACCACGTCACACGCCTTGGGGCTGTGCCCTCGCAACTGACTCGGAGTGCTGGTCCTCATGGAGCCACACAGTCCTGGGACCGTGTGGCTTAGGGCATGCAGCACGGGTAGAGCACTTTCCTCCTGCAGAGTTGCACGCATTTTCAGATACGTGCATGCATACACAACCACAGGAGTACAAGGCCAGATGATAGCTATGTACCTCTTACTGCTTTTCCTTGACGTAGCTGATTTCCTGCCGCCCCCCGCCCCAGCCTCCATTGCAGATAATGCTGTATTGGATTAGTCTGCCTCACTGCTGCATCAGGTCCCAGATCGATTTATTGACTCTGTCAGAGTGGCTACTACAGTAATTGTTACAAGAGCAGAATGGAAAGCAAGAATGTGTCCACATAAAATATAAAAATGACGTTTTGTTCTTTCTTTCCTCTTTCGCCCTATAGATCTTTATGTGTTTACACAGTGGAGAGCACTTTACTTAAGTTAATCAGCTCCTTCTACATTATTAATTGCGACAGTTAGGGTGCTACATGGCGGCAAACGTATTATTGAGAGCATTGATCTCACGCTCACGGTGTGGACCTGAGGAGGGTTTGTATTCCTTCCCTTCTTTTGCAGCTGCTTTAGAGTACGATCAAATCATATTTCCTTGACTGACAATACACCGTCAATACAATTGATTTCAGGGAGGGGCAGAGAGGGGCTCAGGAGAATGAAAGGAGTGCGCAGACCTTTAGTGTCTTCTGCAGGCTTGGAGAAGGGCTGTTGGAAGTTGGTAATCACGATAATTACCTGCCTGGCCTGATTTCTCTGTTTGTAAAGAGTATCAGTTTAAGAGCTGAAGTTTCCTGAGTGTTGAAGATCTGCAGAGATGGCGTGATGAGACCTTTTAAGATGCGTCTAGAATGTATACCCTTAAAAAAGACATACTGACTTTTTACAAGGGTTTTGGAAGTGCCTTTGAAAGACATTTCATGAAAGTTCAGCTTTCGCAGCTGATACCTATATGAGCGCCATAAATTCCACCCAGCCTGACAAACTCCAGTAGGTGTCACATGTGACCTGGATGGAAAAGGTCAGCAGCTGAATTTATGGCTTTTGCATTTACTGGAACATTAAGATTTTTGCCAACTGCCATATATACTTTTTAACAATTCTGCAATCAAAGGATTAGGACCACAATGTACAGTGAAGGTCAAAAACTAAAGGCCACAATCCCTACATGCATCTCAACGGATAGGCATTAAGCTGCTTCTGTTCTGAGAATCACCTTTGCTTAATGGCCTTAACAGGGAGGTCAAGGAATAAATAAGCTTCAGAAGTGAACATCTTACAAAATAGACTGCCTTGCTCTGGAATTAATAGTAAATTCCATAAGAAGGGACCAAAAGATGAGAAGCAATTTCCTAACGGAGAAGGGCTCTCCAGTTTGCAGCAGATTTCATCTGTGCAAAACAGTGAGCATCACCTCTCCTAGTGCTGGACCATCCTAGTCAAAAGTAAAGGGCATACAGGGAAGGACTTGGGCTTCAAAAAGAATACAGCAAAATGATACAGCAAAATTACTGTAATTTGTTAAAAAATGCTTGTATTTTAAATTTAACAAAGATGTCCATTCTCAGGGAGGATTACTGACAGCATGCCAAGGTTTGGCTTTCAATTTTTTTAGTGTGACCAGTTCAAAACAGGTAAGGGTATTGTTTGGGTTTAGGCAGTTGTTTTTGTAGCGTACTCAAACAGGAAAAAATTAATCCAATGAAAAAAAATCCTTAAAAAAATCTAATATTAAGAAATCAAGAGGCTAATGCTGAACATATCTTGTCAGCTTAACTATGTAGCCTTTAGTTACTCTAGTTATTAATATCCATTTTTCAAAACAGTACTGACACTATAATCATAATATTTTCAAGCAAGTTCACTTGAATGAACCAGCTCTTACATCATCTGTACAAATACTAGTTATTGCACAAGAAGAGATGCAGATAATATATTTCAGAAGGCAATCAAATGTAATTTCATTTATGAGATATAAATAAGAAAAAATCACTACGAATAAAAAGCAGCCACCTCTGAGGCTGAACACAACAATCTCTGCATTGCTTGGAGCAGCTTTATACAACTTTAGATATCCTTGTGTGCTTTTGCTATAACTACGTCTACTGAAGTGTAGCAATAGAGGAGGTATCTTTTTTTTTAAAAAAAAAAAAAGGATACCCAATTTGTAGGTGGGATTTGGTTTTTTCATCCTTGCATGTGCTAAACAATGAGATTTGAGATTTTTCAGGAACATTTTTAGTCATAATATTTCTTGTTTAGCTCTTTTTGTCTTTTCCTGAAAGTACTTTCCTGTAGTCTTTTGGGTTAAAGATCACAGCTGTGAATCTATGGTATTGGACCTGACTGAAGCTGATGAGAGCAGGAGATGGAAGACTTGCTATTGGCAGGCATTTGTTTAAGAAAAACAATAATCTTTTTGTTTAATTGTGTTTATATTTTGCTTATAGATAGAATAAATCTACTCTTTTTGAAATAAATGAGCTAAACGATAACATTCACATTTACTTTACCGAGAGAGCTCGCACCACAGTAATCATATCTCTACAATTTTTATTTTGTGGCTGCAGATATTATCTCTCAGTGATTCCAAAGCAATTTTCCTTGATGTAGAGGTGGGTTTGGTTTTGGGCTTTCCCTAATTTTCTTGTCTCTGGAAGCCAAACCTGAAGGTATAGGACAGGTTGTGTTCCGCCCGGCTCGTTCCCGGTCAGGGGGGAGGCTCCACAGGCTGCTATCAACTCTTTGTGCTGGTAGCAGCAGTAACGAGGGCAGAATCCGTCCCAGTAATTGCAGCTGCTTTATCACTTCTGTTGATGTTGCGTGAGTCAAAACAGAGCTCAGGTCCTCCTGCGGCGGCTGGAGGCTTTTCAGAAATATGAGGAGTAAAAAGTAGGAACATGTAAAAAAAAACATGGGGGGAGAGCTGTAGTTCCCAGCACAATGGAGCAGCTTACTTACTGAGTACAAAGAGCCACTTCTGCAGAGTCTATTTTCAGAGAAAAGCCCCACATTCAGTGACTCATAAAAGCAAAGAGACACCTTTTGATTTTAAGTTCAAGGTTTACATTAGTAATTTTGTCTGTTTTCTCTGTTAGTATTAATTAAATTGAGATCGTTTAATTAGCATTACTAAATTTGATCATTAGTAACGATTCATTCTGCCTGCCATACTGCACAAATACGATGAAGCAGAAATAACTAAATTGTTTAATTTCATCTCGTTTAATGACTCCACATTCCTCCAAGACTTTCATTGGCATCTCCCAGTACGTGCGAAAATCACTCCGCGCTAGGCCAAGACCCGACCACGTCCCCCTGCATTTGGAGGCAGATAACACAGCACAGGGTTTTGTCCTCCTCACCCCGGTCACCCAGATCCTGTGTCACCCCACCCCGCTGGACAGGGCTGATCGGCCACCACGTCCCCAGCCACTGGGTCACCGCCGCGTAACGTGAGAAGCCCGGGCGTCACGGCCGGCACCGCACACCCAGCGAGCAAAACGCTGAGCCCGGGGATTGTGCGCAGCCTTGAACTTTTCTTAGAGCAGTTTGTTCAGTTTAGTGAGGTACAAAGCATCAGGAGAAATGCAGACATCAAAAGTTCTTGCATTCAGGAGGCTTTTTTTGTTCAGCTCAATGCCCTCTCGGTTTTCTTTTTTAAGGGGAGATTTGGGAAGGGGGGTTCGCTGCTGAATTGATTCATTATTCCTCCAGCTCAGTGTCTCATTTTAAGGTCAATGTGGCAAAAACTCCAGAGCTGCCTCCATGTCCCTATTCTGGCCATGTTAATTGGGAGGTGGTTTGGGTCTCCTTGCCCGGGACGCCTCGGACCTGCCCAAATCCGGATTCCTCTTCCCTTTCTGAGGGCTCTCAAATTCAACCTTCCTCTGCCTGCTTCTGAAAAGTTACCTCAGCCCCCTCGCCCCCAGCTCCCACATGTCTGTCTGTCCGTCTGCACAGCCCTGTCCTGCCAGCCCCGCTGCCCCTTGTCTGCACGTCCCAGCTCTCGCTCTGCCTCTATGGGCTTTGCTCGTGCTGCCTTGGCTTCCCGGCAGCGCGCCGTGACTGCTCATTTGTCTGCTTCACCCACAAGCAGTCGGTGCCGGGCAGAGACCAGGCACCGAAGGCTTTTGGGAGGATTTCAGAGACTGGTGCGGAGAACTCTCCCCCTCCAGCCCAGGTTATTATTTCCCCCACACACGTTTTCCTCTCGCTCCGTGTGCTCTAAAAAGGCTCTCAGGGCAAGCCAGAAAAACAGCTCAAAACTACCCTTTGTCCCCAAAACTGTCCGAAGCAAAGAGCTGAGGCTTTGCTGCAGCACAGCCCATCCCCATGCTGCTGGCTGGGGCTGGGGGAAGCGTCCCGGGGGCAAACACCCCGAGTTCGGGTGTGCAGGGTGTGTGTGTGTGTGTATGTGCGCTCGGGCTGTCTCGCTGCAAATGGAGCTTGGGAGGCCCAGACTGGGGGTTGATTTTTTTTGGATGACTTTCCCTGATTGTCTAAAGCAATAAAAGTAACGAAATTTCGGGGGAAATGGCGGTTGCGGGGAGATTGTTTTTGCAGTCCTGATGCAGGCAAAACTCCTGAGGCTTCGGGAGAGCTTTGCTTGCCTGAGGACTGCAGGAACTGGCTTAAATTGAATAAAACTGTAAGTACAGTATGGGGGACTCGGTAACAAGGAGTTCTGCAAAAGCAACAAAACCAGAGAGCACAATGAAGAATGGAGCGGGTTACGCCGCGGTGAAAGTATGTACTGGTTGTTATAACACCGTGCCTCCAGAATAAATTATGTCCCTTTAAAAAGTAATACTTTAACTGTGGAGCTATATAGAGACAATTAAGACGATATTGTTCTCCTCATTTCCCTGCCCCCCTCCTTCCTCCCTCTCTCTGCAGTAGCTCTGTGGAAACTTTTAATGCTGCAGCTTGAAACTTGGGCCTCTGGGTCTAAAATGCCTGAGAAAGCACTGCGGGCTCTAACTGTAAAACATTCCTTCGGCGGGCCCTGGAAACAGGGCGCGCTGGCGCAGGCGAAGTTCAGAGGGATCACATGTAAATGAGGGCTGGCTATAGACTCCCGAGGAGCGTTTTATTTCACTTAAACCTGAACTTGAACTTGAAAACGCGCTGCCGGAGCGGGGCCGGGCAGCGGGCGGCCATGCGGGGCCTGCGGGGCCTATGGGGCCTGCGGGGCCTGCAGGGCTGGGGGCTCCAGCTTTGTGCCACAGAGGCGTCGGGCAAGGAGGAGGCTGCAGCCAGCACAGTGCGGGGCCGGGGAGATGGGAGCGAGCTCGCCAAGGCTCCCGAGTGGCCCCATTTTCCTGGACCCAGTGTACACAGAGGGCTCTGGTGGGAGCTACCTCACGTTGTAAGCGGGTCAAAATCCGGATGCACACTTCACTGCATGGAGGGAAGGGAATAAGTGAGGTTTAACTGCAGAGCTGTTGCACTTCTTAGTGAATTGAAGTGTGCTTCCAGCAGAATAACAGACAGGGCGATCTAAAACGTGAGGGAGAAAGAGTGCAGAAGTTAAAAACCCCTTCACAGAGTATTTTCTTGTAAATCGTAATCGCAAACGTAAACCACAAGGCACTTTGTAAAGCCTTTTTTTTTTGCTCTTTTGGCAAAATGCACCCTGGTACTTCCTCTTCCCCATGCACCAGGGGAACACGGGGGAGCAGCCCCAGGTGAGGCGGGGACGGGGCAGCCATGGCCGCCGGCCGGGGACACCGTCCCCAGCAGCGCTGGGCTGTGGGACACACTCGGGTCATTTCGGATGACTCCCAAACAATTTTGGCTGTGTCTGTAGAGAAACTTTGAAAGGATGAATGGGCAAAAAAAAAAAATCTTTTTGGCAGTTACTCAGGAAATATCTACAAAGATGTCCTTTCTGGAGCAAGATATTATTTTAGGGTTTGTGTTAGGATCATTTTTATTCTGTGACAGCACATGAAGAGACCAGGACAGAGCAATGAGGTCTGGCATAGCTAAAATCCCTTCTGTGTGTGTGAGGTTATATAGTTTATCAATGCAGAAACCACCACGGGCTTTGCAAAGTAAACAGCTGGCTTGGTTCTGTGTGCTGCACTTTGGAGTTGTCTGTGGGATTTAAATGGCTAGGCTGCAATTTTGGGAGTAGAGCGAATATATATATTTTTTCTTTTAAACATGTCAAAATGATTTTGCAGCCATTTGTTTTCTTAGTTCCTTTATTTGTTACAATTTTCCTTTCTGTTTCATTTTGGTTTATTTTGCTTTTGCAAACGTCTTCACTGCCACCAGCAAGTCTACAAATAGGAAAAAAAAAAAAAAAGTTTCTATCCCAGTCAGAAAACCTTATGGCAGCGACAAGTATCAGAGAAAGCCATCGTCTCTCTCAAAGATTTCATCTCACCATCCACTTAATCCGCTTGCTGTACCTCAGATCTCAAGTAACTTTCATACTGTGGGCTCACTTTAATGGATAGAATCTATTTTTCATGAAAAAGCAGGAAATAAGCTGTCTTTCGTACAAAGATTTACAAAATGTAATCATTGTTGAAATATTCTCTTTGAACTGCCTTGTCCGCAGGGGTGTCTGGCTCCCAATACCCCCGTTTCTTTAGAACACCCTTACAAGTTCTTCTGGTAGATCAGGTACACTGGTGGTTCTGGTCTTTGATGTCTTGAATGAATGAAAGAAAAGCATAATAAAAGAGAGCTGTTGATCAAGCATAAAATACTCTTTAAGCTGACAGAATGGCAGAGTTAACACATTCTAAGCTGCTTTTAGGTTTTTCCTTTTTTCCTCACATTTTCCTGTGCTTTGTGTACAGTGGGGGTTTTTATTTTTTGAAAAGTCTCTGATCTATGTAGTATGCCGTCCTCTAACAAAAACCGAAATGGGATTGTTTCTCTCTCTTTCTCCCCCTTTTTTTTTTCTCCCTCTTTCACTCAGCTATCTTTTTTTTTTTTTAACAGCAAGGGTTACGGTTTAGCATTACTGCAGCATGCTTTCAGTGCACAACGAGAAGTTTAGAAGCTGTTTTGCAGATTTCAAAGTCAATTTACTAATAAATAAACAAAGTCATTCCCTTAATTGTTTAGAAAACTGGGGGCAAAACTTTAACTCGCAAAATGTTCCCTAACTAAAATGAAGATCTTCTGTCCAAAGGCAAAACTGTAAACCAAAAGAGTGACATAAAAATGACCTCATTGTGAGAGAACTTTCTTTAAGTCAGGGAAAAGGAAAAGTTTTCTTCCTGTAGATCTAATTTAGATTTTAAGTTCCCATACATTATTTATACATCATATTCAAAGCGCCAGCCTACTCTGCTTGCTGGATTACATTTCAAACATTTGCCATTGATAAGTCTTTGCTATATTATATTCAGACTAAATGTGAATATGTCATAGCGCAGTCAATCTTTAATCCGCTGAGCTTCAGGTTCGGGCAGCAGGGGGTCCAGCGCTGAGAGCATTGCTTTATACTTGGGAAACATCTGGGGCCAGCTGGGACACTTTACTGGAACATTCAGATGTCTGGAACAACAGCGGGAGTTACTGTATGAGTGTGTTTTCATAGGTTTGGGAGGGTTTGGGGTGACTTAGTTAAAAACACGAGCTATTCCCAACTTGAGGTTTGAACCCAAGCAGCAATCTTGCCTGAAGTGAGCTTGTTGGTCCCAGGAGAGAAGTGGTTTGGACTACTATACATTTTTAATAGTCAGCAGGCAGAAGTCCATATTACAGAATTATTGCACATAATTTAATGCAGTTTGCCACAATTGGCATTCTCGCAAAAGCTATTGGATGCAGAGCTACTGTGCACATCGCCTGGAGACTAGTGTCCCTCACGGGATGGGTTTTATCTTCCTCAAGACAGTATAAATGTGCTCATAGTGGGGCATGCGACTCTCTCGGGTTTGGGTTTTGGACAACCAGAAGATTCACTCATCGTTTTATGTCCCTTTGGGGATGACCAACATGCTACTTACGTCCCTTTTGGTATTCCATTTCGGAAAATATAATTACTAAATAATTAATCCCAGCTCTAAGAAAATAACTTGCGTAGGCACAAAGGTGACCTTGTATTCGATATTCACCTTTTGGTTTACACAGTAGGATCAAATTTCATGCCTGGAGAAACTCTGGAGAAACCAAGAGAGAAGTGGGAAGAGCGTAGGCACGGGGCGAGGGGACGTGGACGCTTTGTCAGCAGGAGCCTTCGCTCCAGGAGCTGAACTGACACAAACTTGGCCCACCCTGGAAGCCCTTCAGAAGCCATATCAAAGCCCCAGTTCTGGCCTCTTACTTTCAAGTGACCTGCCATGGGAAGAGCCCCGCCGGCACCTTTTGCAAGGTGATGGCTAATGGACCATTTCGCTACCTAGCTGTTTACATTCTCTCTTTATCTTTGAAACCAGAAGGACTCGTTACCCGGATGCACCATCCCGAGGTTAATGTTTCTGAGTGCCTTGAAGTTCTTGCAATGACTGAAATGTCAGCCCCAAACAAAACAAACAAACTGATGCGCCGCGATGAAGCCGCGCAGGTGCCCGGCAGTCGCGGCTCAGGTTCGGCTCTGCTGCTCAAACAATCCCTTTGCCGGCGAGCTCTAAAGCTGCAAGGTTTTTTAATTTGGGCTCTTATCAAAGGTGGATTTCCCCGCCCGGACGGTGCTGCGATAACTTGCTGCAGCCATGCCAAGGGCAGCAACGGCTGCGGCGGAGCGGCAGGCGCGTTTGAAGTCCCGAGCCCAGCCGCTGCCGGCCAAATGGGCCTAGACCAAGAAAATGGCCGTCGAAGGGCAGGTCCTAGCCCTAAGTGGAGGGGGTGAAGAAAAACGTGTGGAGTTTGTCAGAGTTTCAAATGTGTGAATGTCCTTAAATAACCCGCATCGCCCGGAGAAATAAGCCAACTGTCACACCCAGTTCTGGATTCCACATTAACAACCTCCTTCCGCAGCGTTAAACTTTGCCCTTGAGGACTTTTGTTTAACTTTTTAATTTGAAAAACAGATAGGGCCGCTTTACAACCTTCACTTTTTGCGCAGACTGAAAGGCCTCATTGTTAGCGCAGGGGATGTGCAGGTAGAGGTAAACTTAACAAGTTTTTGTTTGATTGTCTTTCTGTTTGAGAACGTGTGAGCTGTGATCACGGCGAGGCTCGGGAGCCGGGAATAAAACGCATGGCGCAGGAAGGCCACTGTAAGAAGGCTTTTATAAACAATGGGCCCGTTCCTGCGCTCCTGACGCAGGCAGAAACTGCGACCAAAGTCAGTGAGGCACTTTCAGCTTTCCTCCTTTTAAATATCCTGAACCGCGGAGTGGTTCCTCGCTGTTCTGCCGATACAAAGGAGCCGATTGTCAGAAGTTGCTGAAGGATTTTTGTATGTCTGTGCTATCTTCAGAACAGCATAAGAAACAAATAGACTCGCGCTATCAAAGACACGTAATTGCCATTTCAGACTTCCTGTTTAGGATTCAGTCAAGTAGATATTGTTTATGGTTCATAAAACCTTACTACTGTGAGGATTCTCAGATACTGGCAGCATAGAGTTTCAACTTTCATGGTGCTGTAAATTAGAAAAAAAAAAAAAAGTGTGATAATACTCCTCCGAGAACAGTAAAATAGAGCTCTGCAATGGTTAAATGGAATTTTATAAGCACATTCGGTGTGGAACTGTTTTGCATTACATGAGTTGAATACCTTAGAGATGACACACATCTGCAGGCACTTTATTAAATCCTTAGTCAGCACTTTTCGACCTGATGAGATTACTTCTTCATTTGACTGGAGAAAGGGAAGCGACGATCTCGTGCCGGACTGCAGAATTCTTTCTGATGTTTCACCTTGAGCTCCGGGAAGGACGCAGGATGCTCCGCAGGACGGTGCGGACCCGCGGCTGTCACCGCGCCGAGCAGCACCTCCAGCTCCAGCGGATTCACTGAGCTCTGAACTCGCTGGGAGAACAGTCCTGCAAAGTAAATAGAGAGGAAATAAAACACCAGCTCTTTTATGAGCACGCAAGGAGATCATATCATCCTGACTGTATTGCGATAGTGCACATGATTTAAATGGAGATTTTAAATTAAGGAAAGGCAATACGCTGTTCCCCGGCTGGGTGCAGCCGGATAGATTACAGGACGTGAAGGGGTTAGGCAGGGGAGCCCCGCTCGCACCCTGAAAGAAGGCAAAGAGAAGGCAGCGATCCCAGCACAGGGACCAGAGCTGCTTTCCTCCCCCCGAGCCCCTAACGGCACAAAACAGGGCCATGCACAGCTCTCGGAGCCCCGACACTTAATGCGCTTCCCGGGTGTCGCGTTCGAGGCGCCGAGGTCTCCTCTCCCCTCGCAGGAAAGTTTCACAGGTGCTTCAAAGGGACAATGGAGCTCTTCAGACATAATCCGGGAAGACTTAGACGTGTATAGGAGGCTTGAGGGGGGATATGAGATCTTAATATTAAAATGATTAGTCGAAAAGGAGGATCATTCTGTGTGTGCGTTTCAGCTGTAAGACGCTCTAAATTAAAACGGTATCCTGAGAGCAGTGCTGGTGGGATCTGATGAGTAAATGCACTCTCTGTCTTGCTGTTCTGCTGCCTCAGCCCATAAAACATTTCATCAAAGCCGGGCTGCGGGAACAGCCAGCGCGGTGCAGCTGTTTGCGAGGTACTCGGAGTTTGGCTCCTTTAAAAGCAGCTTTTCAGTAAAGTCGGTCCCTGCACGGAAGTTTAAAAAATATCCGTGCAGTTCGGTGCGATCCCGTAAGGGTTAATTAAGCTTTGCATCGGCATTAAGGCTGAGCGGTGTCTGCAGGAGTCATATTGACACCCCGGTGCATGGTAACTCTACTCCTTTATTGACATGTTGCTAGTCAAGAGCACAATAGCACTCTGTGTCTGCAAATCATTGCTAAAATCATCTCGAGAAAAAAAAGTTTGAAAGCCTAACGCGAGACAAAGGCCCCAGAGCTGCACTGCGCAGCGAAAAACTCTGGAGTCAGCAACTTCTATTGATTAAAAACTAACCTTTAAAGTAACTCTCAGAGTGTGTGGTTAGCATTTAAATTTAAACATGTCATGAGTTGATTTGTGTTACTGAATACCAACTCAGAAGGAGTTACATTCACATCAGATTTTTTTTTCTAATTCCCTTAAGCAGCTAAAGTATTTCATGAAATGTCAATAGGGCAGGGGAGGAAAAAAAAGGTGTTTTGGAGGGAGGGGACTCGCGCGGAGCCTCGCCGTTTCTTTTCCCATGCAAATAGTCACCCCAAAAAGAAAAGTGTGGGGAGCGAAACACAATAATTAGGCCTTTGTCTAACTTTCCCAAGTGCCAGAGAAAGACAGATTAATTAAATATACAACAGTGTTGGTTTTTGGAGTGGGGGTCTCTCTCGCTGTGTAGGTCATAAATTAGGCAGAATAAATACTTCAATGTGTTTGCAGCGGGGCTGCTACGTCAGAGCGGCTGGCGGGCGGTGGGAGGGCGCAGCGCGGCTCTTGCTAATGATAGTCACGTCTGGGGCTGTCTGGTTGCTGCTAGCAACGAGACATGATGTAACACCAGGATGAACTTGAACTTGGGGGACTTGAAAAGGGAACAATAGACCAGAGCAATCAATAAAGCCTATTTCAGTGAAGGATTACAGAGCCGCTCTGGGGTAACCTTGTCTGCGAGGCGCAGGCTGAATAGCAAGATGCGTGAAGGAGCGCCGGGCCGTGGGGGAGCGC
>WBMW01002735.1:11911-52082 GCA_013396635.1 Penelope pileata | reverse complement strand
TTAGAAACTAAGACACAGATGAAACTAAATGGCTTAGGTGTAAGAGTTTTGGCCCTTTTTTCTGTTATGGTTTTCGTGTGTGCATATTTAGTATTTTGAGAGAGTTTTTCAGCTAATTATGACAATTGTCTTAGTGATTATCCTTCCATAGGAGGAAGATAAGATCCAAACCAGCTTCAAATTATATCAAAATTAATTTACTTCAGGCCAGTTGTCAGTGTTTCAAGATTTGTAATTCAGTAGGTAATATGTTCAAAAATGAAGTTGAGAGTTCTTGTTTGAGGGCATCAACACAAAGCAGGAGTAAGTAAATAAATCGAGATGCCTAGGACAATGTGCTCCATGTATCTGTGATTGTAGTTGCCTGAAGAATAAGGTATTTTCCAGTCTACATTCAAAGGAACTGGATTAATTACTTTTTCATTTAAACATCAATTGGAAACTTCAATGAAAATTGGCTTCAGTGACAGAATAAAAGATAATTTCAACTCAACTGGCTATATAAAAACAACTTTAAATACTGGGCTTATGTCACATAACAATTTATGTTTTCCAAGACAATGGGATGCTTTTCAAGCTCAGGCTTCATGTGATGAAGACTTAGAAATGGTTCATAGTGTGTTCAGCTATACAGGGGATTGTCAGCTCACAATGAATACACAATCTTGCATAAATCAATCAAAGTCATATTAGAGCTTGTCCATATCAGTTTTATTCAACAAATTGTTACATATACTTCTTTGTGTATAGCATCGATAAAACAGGGGAGGGGGAAAAAAAAGTCAAGAACTTTTGTATGTGATAGATCTGGGACCTTATTATGTTCTCATTTAAGCTGCTGACAGACTGCCCAATAAAACAAAATGCAATGTTAGAAGATGTTTCCATAGACAGACATTTTCAACTAGTGGACTCCTTTGCTTCAGGAGGAACAAACAAACTGTCCAGTTTAAATTACCTAGAGCTTAATCATTACTTACTTGGAATCTCAGTCTTCTCATATATCTTTTTCTTCCTGGTTCTGGGCACAGACAGGCAGGGACACAAAAAAAAAGGACCTGGCAACCCCTCTGAATAGAAATTCTGCAGGCTGAGGGGGTGGAAGTAACCGCTATTGTTTATGTTTCCATCACAAAATTAAAATAAGATTTATAATATAGTATTTCTTAAAATAAAGCTTCTAATAATTATTCTTTTTCAAAACCAGCATTTTTTACTTGGAAAGTCTCCATAAACCTGCCTACACTTCACTTTGCTTTAAATTGCTGGTACCACACAGCAGTAGCAATGTTGCAAAGGCAACTCAAAACTTTGTAGTAAGCTTGATTTTAAAGTATCTTTAAATATTTTTCAAGATTAGTTCTGTTTTGAACGCTAGATTACTGTTGTTTTCCCAACCAAATGACAGTAGCTGCACACCCTGCACTTAAAAGAAGCAAGAATTTCTTCAGCTAGTCTTGTTTCCTATTCAGAAGAGACCTGAATAAGCATTATAGAAGCCTGTCTCCTCTTGACAATGCTGCTTAAGAGCTTTAGTAAGGACTATGTTGAATTCAGTGGAAACTGAAATGGATAACAACTAATAAATTCAAATTCTATGGCTTCAGTATCTCAATTTTGACTCATAGAACTTCATCAGGAAGGGCTAGGAATGCTGTCAAACAATTGTGCATTTTAGAGTAGGATAGAAGACTGAAAGTGTTAGAGAAGCTAGCTGAAACTGAAGCATTTCAAAACATGACTTCTTACTCTTGAGTAATGGCAGCAGTGCTGGCATCAACAGAAGTTGCCTCCTGCTGAGAAGAGTGCAAGGCTCATGAGGTCCCAGGGGTGTGATGGGGATTCTGGACCCTGACACTCTCAGGGTGTATGCGCTGTGTGTGCGCTGTGTGTGGAGGCCTGGCCAGCAGAGGACCAGACTTATGAGAGAGTCGAGTGAGAGGTAGGCAGAGATGGCTGAGTGCCAGCAACCAAATCCATGACCAGGGACAGGGCAGTTCATGAGGGAAGGGCAGCACAGTCTAGAAGTCATTGGCCTGCTCCTACTCACAGGTTAAGTCTGCAGCCCTGACAGCCTCCTCAAACAGTGGCAATGCATTAAACAATATTCTGTAAGGTGTCTGGCAGTGAGGAGGCACACACATGATGACTACTCTACAGAAAGCCATGCACTCTCCTGCTATTCCTCCGGCATGTTATAGTTCTCATGAAATCACTCAGGTGGAGCTCCAGGAGTTCATGCAACCACTCAGCTCTCAGGCTATGGAGTGTGCTTGGGTCTACTGGTTGAGATGGAGGGCAATAGCTCATACACCTTTGGGAGGTGTGTCCAGGTAGATGAACTGCTCTGCCTGGTAGCCAAGTTTCTGGAAGAGGTGAGGAGACTGAAAAACATCTGGGATTGAGAGAGAGAGAGGTATGTGTCTTGCATCAGGATAGAGGCAGCAACTTAGGGGACACTGAGGAATGACAGCAAATTACTACATGGAGGTGTGAGAGGAGCCTCTGTCAACACACTCATCTTCCATTAAGGAACTTCCACTAGTGATCTTCCATTATGAGTCTCTGTGATGGTAATGAGGGATGTGAAAAGATGTATGAAGAGACATCCATGGAAGTTCTTCATCCAAGGCTGGATAAACCAAAGCCTCACTGCAAGTGCAACATCAAGACCAGTGCCATGAAGGAATTATGAGTTGTAGACGTTGTTGACCCCCTTTTGTTGGAAACAGAGGTTCCATCTGGAGACCAGACCCTCTTTGCAGAGAAGTTTGCTGCCTCTGTGAGGCTAGGATCAAGGATGTTACCAGTAAGTTTTCAAGCATAATGCAACCTCCAGGCTGTTACTGACTACTCCTCCTTCATGTGGGTACCAAAACACAGCAACAGGAAGCCTGCAGCCTATCAAAAGTCATTTCAGCACCCTGGAGAGATGACTGAGAGACTTAGGAGTACAGATATTGCTTGCCTCAGTCCTCTCAGTAATAGGGAGAGATAGGAAAAGAATCAGGCAAGCCTAGGTCATCAATGCCTGACTCCAAGACTGGTGCCTCCACCAGAATTTTGGGTTTTATAATCATGAAAGAATCTTTGAGACTGATCTGCTGAGGCCTGGCAGAACCCATCTGTCTCAATGGAGGAAATGTTTCTTGGCCTGCAACCTTGTGAGACTGATTGAGAGGTTAAGCCAAGGGATAGTACAGTGCTGTTTGAGGATAGCAAGGCTAGTGAGAGCCAACTGAGGGAGCACCGTGGGTTCAGAAACACACCTGAAATGCTTGTATATAAACACATGAAGTATGAGAAATAAACAGGATGAACTAAAAGCTTTGATCCTTTATTAGAGTTATGACATCATTGTTATTAGTGAGACTTAGTGGGACAATTCCCATGATTGGTGTGCTAAGATAGAGGGTTATCGGCTGTTTGGGAGGGACAGACAGGCTAGGTTGTTGCACTGGATCTAAGGGAGATATTAGACTTGTTTTAGGGATGATGCATTAGAGAGCCTCTGAGTGAGGATTAAGGGTATAGACAGCAAACCAGAGGTTGTGGGTTCCTACAATAGTAGGGACTTCCCACTCAGGATGATATCACAGATACTGTTCTATAAGCAATTAAGGGAAATCTCTGATCAGTTTCCCTCATCCTTATGGGAGATTTCAACTTTCCAGACAAAAAATGCCAAATTTTTCACAAGCTGAATAACAAACAACTAAACTGAGAAGGAAACTATGACTTTACAAGGTGCAGGCATACTTTCTTTTCCCTAAAAAAGTGCTGCTACTTTTGCTGCTGGCTACAGATTTACCTGTAGTTTTCTGTTATATTTTTGTGCTATTTCAGGTGAGTAAGATGGTAGCAAGGGTAGGAAAATAATTTATGGAATTCCATATATTCCCCATACCTTTCTATCAGTTGCTATATACCTTTATGGGATGGGGAATTAGCGGAGAACTTGAATGCACAGTCTCTAACTGTGCAGAAACACAAGAGGCTTGTGTACATTCTCATACTCCTGTGAATGCTCAGGCCACCAGATATACAGTACAGTCTTGGGAAATTTGGGGCAAATTACATAACTTTAGGACATCAGTAAAACATTTATTGGTATCTTGCATATCTCTCAACTTTCTTTGTGCTTCCTTACCCTTCTACAAAGCCATTTCTTTCTTTTCTGTCAGAACTGGAGTGCTCTAATAAATGTCAGGTATCCCTTGGTCTAATTGGAGGTCATTGTTTCAAGATGTTTCAAAACCACAAGGGGTGTGAGGTCATCATTTCATTTGACACCTTGTATAATGTAAGACATAACATCTTCCTGAATTAGTGTTTCTTTGACATGATTTTTGGAAAATAATTTAATCTCAGCTACATTTGTTTTGTAGATGAGGAAATCAACCATAAGCGTTGTAAATGCTGCTGACTTCAATAGGACCCATAAAGGAGAGTACAGGTAAATAGCAAAATCTGTGTGAATAATGTATCAGTGCTGACTCATGGAAGTCAATGAGTAGGAGAATCTATTGCAAACAGGCTCACAGGTAATGATTTAACTACACTTTCTGCTAGAATTTGTCTGATTTTTGCAATCAAAAATGCAGCTTCATTGTCCCATGAATGGTTTGTGATAATCACATTTTTATTCAGACATATTTATGTTCTTAATGTAAGTACAAATATTTTATGAGCAAATTAATCCTTCAGTTTCATTTGTACATCTTAGGTAGATCGAACTCCTTGGGGAAAATCACAAAAGCTGTCTACTTCTTAGTATTGTTGCTATGCTCTCTGTGCTAGAAGATGTGAAAGAAACTCCTGCAGAACAAAACTGAGAGCAATACCTTAATTTTATATGTAAACTTTACTTTCTTACGTCTTATTAATTGTGTAACTTTTCTGTATACTTTTTCAGTGTATCAATGTCCTTCTTTAATTGAGGTCTATAGAGACTATGTCATAATAATGGCTCAGTATCCAGATGGAGATCAGGGACAAGTGGTGTCCCTCCGGGGTCAGCGCTGGGACCAGTGCTCTTCAATATCTTCATCAATGACATTGACAGTGAGATCAAGTGCACTCTCAGCAAGTTTGCAGATGATACCAAGCTGTGTGGTGCGGTTGACACACCTGTGGAATGGGATGTCATCCAGAGAAACCTACAGAGGTTTGAGCAGTGGGCTCAGGAGAACCTCATGAGGTTCAACAAAACCAAACGCAAGGTCTTGCACCTGGGTCATGGCAACCCCCACTATCAATACAAGCTAGGAGATGAAAGGATAAAGCACAGCCCTGCAGAAAACGACTTGGAGGTACTGGTGGATGGCAAGATGGACATGAGCCAGTGATGTGCCCCTGCAGCCCAGAAAGCTAGTTGTATCCCGGGCTGCATTAAAAGAAGCAGGTCGAGGAAGGTTGGTGGTCCTATCTCACTACTCTGCACTGGTGAGACTTCACTTGGAGTGCTGCATCCAGTTGTGGAGTTTTCAGTACAGGAGAGACATGGACTTCTTGGAGCACATCCAGAAAAGGGCCACAAAAATGATCCAAGGGATGGAACACTGCCCCTATGAGGACAGGCTGAGAGAGTTTGGACTCTTCAGCCTCAAGAAGAGAAGGCTGATAGCAGCCTTTCAGTATCTAAACAGGGGCTATAAGAAAGAAGGGAACAGACTCTTTAGCAAGGTCTGTGGTTGTACGGAAAATTACAGATCACAGCCTGAACAGGGGACTAGCCTGTGAGAAAGGGCTTATGTTAGCTTGGGAACACAAGTGCACTGCCTCGGCCTGTGCACCTGCATGTAGCTAGATGAAAACTTGTTTGTGAGAAAAGTGCCCTGTAGCTGTAAGCAAGTACCCTTGTTTTGTGTGAATGACCTTGTTTACCCAGATGTGTATGTATCCCCACACTACTACATAAGTGGCCACAATACTGGGGGGGGTCCCTCCCACTCCAGCCTAACCCTGCTACTGAACCCTTGCTGGGGTGCTGCCGCAGGCATCCCTATCGGCGATCCTACTGCCGGCCCACCGGCACCTCTGTAGGCAAAACCCTTGCTGGCCCGCCGCCACAGGCACCCCTATCGGCGCAGACTACGCGGCAGTCGTCCCGGTATTGCGAATACCCCGCTATTAAACTGAGGAATCTGAGCTTGACTCTGAGTTCTTTCTTTGGAAATGGTGAACCTTAAAGCAGAAGCACTGTCACTTTTGCACAACAGTGGTAATACGACAAGGGAAGATGGTTTCAAACTAAAAGAGGGGAGATTTAGACTGGATATAAGGAAAAAGATTTTTTGTGATGTGGGTGGTAAAGCACTGAAACACGTTTCCCAGAGAGGTGGTGAAAGCCCTGTTCATAAAAACATTCAAGGTCAGTCTGGATTGGGCTGTAAGCAACCTGACCTATCTGTAGATGTCCCTGTTCTTTGCAGGGGAGTTGGACTAGATGACCTTTAAAGGTCCCTTCCAATTCTAGCGTTCCTATGATTCTATATTTGGAAAGAGAGTCTGAGCACTGCAGAGTTGAGGACTGCATTAGGCTTTTCCAGTTGCAGTATGTTACTGCTTGTCATCCCCAAGATTTTAGGGTTTTAACTCCCAGGATATACTTCCCATTCCATATATGTTGTTCACACTTTTGTCCCTAGATATGTGATTTTATTTGTCTATAATAAAATAAGCTGTTTTATCCCTTACCGACTGGTGAACACCAATTGCTTATCAGCAACCTTTCCTTAGTTTCATTTCATACACCTCCAGATGCTGTGTTATTCACAACTTTTTTTTTTTCAATAATAATGCAGATTTACTGAGGCAGCAAATAAGGAAAACAAATCACTCCCTCTGGTATAGTACTAGAAGAATGCATGTTCATTGACAGTTCCTTAAATACAGTTGCATATTAAAACTTACACGTTAGAAGCTTTTATTCAGTTTAATACATATAAATACATATAAATTAGTGTTTGCAATTTTTTCGTCAATCAGCATATTCATTTTAAAACTAAATGACCTATAGAAATAAACCAAGATCACCAGTATCATCCTTATCAGTCCAATGATAGCTTTTCCTGATCAGCTTATAAGCAAGTTCAAAATTATGTATTTCCCATATGCCCATGCTGATTGCCATTAATTATATTACCCTATTTTGGTAGGTTATTCATCAAATTCTGTATCTCTTGTTTCATAATTTGTCTGGGATCAATGTCAGGATGACAGGCTTATAATTAGTTGTCCCATTTATACTTTTAAAATATTGGCATAACATTAGCTTCATTGCAGCCCTTTGGAAATGCTCCGGTGCTCCAAGACTTATCGAAAATCATCACTGATGATCAAGAGATCTCCTCAGTTGACTCTTTACAGCTCTTGGAGGAAAAATTATCTGGACCTGATGCTTTAATAACATCTATCATGCTGTTATTTAGCAACCTTGTTATTTCCCATTATAATGAAAAGCCTTTTATTATTTAAATCTTATGCAGCCACGTCTAGCATTTTCACAAGATAATAGAAATACATATTCTCTCATTCTTAATGCCAAAATCCAAAATTTTGTCTTCTCATAAGTTTTATAGAGCTCTTTCCTTCTATCATTTCTCTTCTCACCTTTATTTCCTTTCCTTTTCTAGTTTCTGATTTATCTGGATTTCTATACATTTCATTTTTCTTCTATATCTTTCACACTTACTGAGATACACTCACTTTGTATATATACACTGAATATACGCTTGTAGCCTCTGGGAAGTTTAGTTAAGGTTTTGAAGATTATCCTATAGCTCTGACCTTATTTTCAAAACCTCATTTAAATGACTAATCTACTGTGTTTGAAAAGGCAGCTTAACTCCGTATGGGGAATACATAGTATTTATGAAACTTGCCTCTGTTTAATACCTCTAAACTAATAAGTAAAATGTGTCATGTCCTGCTTTCTGCAAGTCATAATCTAGTATCTTTATTACAAAAGGTAGATATAAAATTCAAAACAATAATTAACTGTCACATACAGACTTTATTTGAAAGTGATGACTGAATCTGTGATACTAAAAGAAGATAATGATAATGCTGTCAAAACTTCCTGCTCCTGATCTTTTTTCTTCTTAACTGTTCCCACAGTATCACTTTTGTGGTGCCGTTCTTATTGGTTTTTTCTTTTTTTTTTGGTTTGTTTGTGTGTGTGTTTTATTTCTTCAGCCAGTCACAGCTACATTAAAGGAAGTTAGGGGTTGTCGTTTCATCATTGTCTTAGTTTCTAACAGAAGTTACGCTTCTCGTAATGTCTAGTATGAAGCTATGTTATGGCCTCAGAGGATAAACAAAAACTGATAACAGCCTGGCAGTGTTAAACGGAGCTGAGGACATAACTCACTTCCGCATTCCTCTGCCAGTGAAATAGCTAAGGGGGGCATAAGGAGCTGGGAACTGGAAGGGGGCAGGACCAGGGCAGCTGACCCAAATTGACCAAAGAGCTATTCCATACCATATAACATCATGTGATTGGTTTGTTGGGTTTTCTGGGTGCTTTTTTGTTACGGAAGGGGCTAGCCGGGAGGAAGGGGTCACCACTGGCTGTGAGCCCTTGCTCTGCGTATCCTCTTTGTATATATATATATATATATATACATACTGTTATTTCTTTTGTTCTCTTTACTATTTTAGTAAATAGCATTTATCTCAACCCACACATTTTACTGCATATCTCTCTACTTCTCTCCCCTGTCCCATTTAGGGAGGGGGGAGGGTGAGTGAATAACTGTGTGGAACTTAGCTATCTGTTGAATCAAACCACGATAATCTGGAGCTGGGATCTCTGCTGCACATTATTTTCTGTTTCCTCAGCTTCTGCCTGATGCTGCTTTCTGATCCTCTCTCTCCCAGACTGCTTCTGCTTTGCCCACCTGGCCCTTATCTAAGCCTGGGGCAACCCTGCCCCAGATCCACCCATTCCAGACACAGGTGCAAGTCATCTACCAGCATTCCCCAGGTCAGCCACACCCCTCCACCATGTGCTCAATCATCAGTTCATGCTCTGATCAACTGTTCCCCTACAAAAACTCATGCTTCTTTATTTTCTTATGTATTTCTAGATGAAACTGAATGCAGTACTTTCTTTTTGAACCTAGGATTCAGAAGCCTACAGAACTAGCACAATGTTGAAAATATTTGAGGGTGCAGATGGCTCGTGTATGCCAGGTGAAGGATTACTTTCATCTTTATATTTTAAACATTAGAAGTGAGGGGAGTCAATAATGATCTCATTCCAGCAACCTCTTAGATCACTAGCCACAGAATTGTCTGAGAGGGTGACCAATTTTCCACTGTAAAGTGATCATTAGCTAACACAGTTATAGCCAGTGCTTTGTACCTTTTCAGCTTCATGAGTGATGGAGAAAATATCCATGAACACTAATATTTTCTGTAAGATAAGCAGATATACACAGTGCAAGCATAGAAAATAAACACATTCACCTTCTGTCACAACATTATTGTATAGTAAGTTCTTATTCTTATCTTTCCCCATATTTCAGTAGCTCCTGGATGAACCAAGGTTGTCGGGGTGAGACCAGAGTTTTCTTCTAATCCTGCTTTTCTCTACTCTGGACTGGGTTTAGGCTCTTTCCTGAAAATGAGATGAGATCTTTGTTTTCTGTGTTTGCAGTACCATATATCTCTGCTGCATTCAAACAGCATTGAGGAGGGAGCAACCCAATTGAGAAAGACATGATTCTTGTTGAATAGCAGAGGAAAGTAGACTAGGAACAAAAAATATATCTTGAAACTATCAAAAGGTGAGCAGTGGGGAGTGTGGCTGAGCAAAGCTACTAGATTTTGAGAAATGAATATAGAGGTTGGGGACTAAGGATGTGGGGTCTTACTTGGGATCACAATGAAACTGAGAAAAAAGCTGGGAACAAATGGTAAAGGAAAACATAAGATGGGGAACCAGGATCAATGTGAAAAAAAATAGCATGAGATGGAACTAGAACTGGATGAATAAACAACAAGAATGAAAAGAAAGAGCAATGAGATTAGGTAATAGGCTTAAGGATGAAAAATAGGAGAGGAATTTTGTGGAAACAGGAGGAAAAAAAAGTGGCAATTAGAGTTTGAAAAAGAGAGACAGAGAAAGGGCATTAAGGATGGAAATAATCCAAGAACAAAGCATAATCTGTGGAGAGGCTCTTGAAAGAATATTTGTTGTAGTAACATTTTTAGAAGAGGAACGATCTAAAAAAAAAACAGGAAAGAGTGGTCACATGGAGATCAGAAAAAATGTATCATCAGATACAGAATCTCAATAACCCTGTTTAATAGATGCCCTTTTGCTGCAATTTATCAATACTGATGTTTTATTCTTGATTGGAAACTTATCTCTTTATTTTTCCTAGTTTTCACAACATAAAAAATGTTTTGAAGATGTATTCAGCTTAATAATTAAATAATATTGTTTTATATTTGAAATACCTATTTCAAATGCATTTTTAGACTTTTTATAGTGAAGGTTTTGGTTATAGAGATTTCTGAGGTAAGAAGATAATTCTTTTCCACTGAGGATATTTTATACTCATAAGTGAATTTACTTTGATGGAGAAAAATTAATTGTGAGCTGAACTCAACATTGGTCCACACAGCCAAAAAAATGATGTTGGATTGCCTCCTTGTTATAGTCAGATAAGCTCTCCAAGATTAACAAAGAAAGTTTGGATGCAATTATTTTCAACAAGAGCCTGCACATCATGCTTGTAAAAATTTATACCAGCAAAGATGACCCATTGTTTCATAGCTGCTATGACGGCATCATTACTGAAATGTACCACCCACCACCTCACTGTGCTAGCTGTTTGACCTCAATAAATGTTCAGCAAGTGTCAATCAATGTCAATGGGTGCCATTTTTTCTGCATGGAGGAATTCAATTCCACACCTTTTCTTCATCCACACTCGCATGTCAGACACCATTTTGTCAGACTGCCCCTCTGCTGCCCTCTGTCACATAGCAACAAAATGGAATGAGATATTGGTGGTAAGGTTCAACCTCTACTGCTACGCCACTAACGTCCACCTCTGACTTTGTGGGCCAACGTAATACAATAGTGGGCATTACTTGTGGAGCAGCGCTTGTATTTCTTTCCTAGAGGATTGCTGACATACTACAATAATTGGCAACTTGATACTGCAATAATAGGTAACCTGGTCCTTCCTAACTCACTGTCTTATGACTAGATGTATAATCAGAAGATGGAGTATGAGACAGAGAAATTTATTATTGTATTCTGAAAGCTGCTGAGAAGCCATCATTGCTACCGTCAGCAATGAGAATATTTGTTGAGGTTCCTTATCACCGTGGTGAAAGGAGAATCAGTTTGGGCTTTTTCTGTTTATTTGTTTTGTTTGTTTGGTTTCGGATGTTTTTTTTGTTTTTTTTTTTTTTCTCCAAAAGTCAAGGTATTTTTATATTTCCAGCATGTCTGAATAAAGCCTCTTTGAAGTTCCTTGTGCTGAGTTGTTTAATTTGTCTAATTTGCTCACTGCCCCACTCCCAGAGGAATGGTAAAGAGAACAAAATAAAAAGCCATGTAGAACTCGTGGGTTGAGATAAAAGCTATTTACTAAGACAGGAAAAGGAAGAGAAAAAAAAGGATGGTATATATACATATATAATGTATATAACATGTATAATTATAATATCATAGAATCATAGAATGGTTCAGGTTGGAAGGGACCTTAGAAATCATCTTGTTCCAACCCCCTGCTATGGGCAAGGACACCGCCCACTAGACCAGGATGCCCAAAGCCCCATCCAGCCTGGCCTTGAACAATTCCAGGGAGGGGGCATCCACAACTTCTCTGGGCAACCTGTTGCAGTGTCTCACCACTCTCACAGTGAAGAATTTCCTCCTTATATCTAGCCTTCTCTTCTCCAGGCTGAAGAGTCTTAACTCTCATTACTATTTTCCTATATATAATGCATGGTATATATAAAAATAAAAATAAGTCATATAATGTATATTTGCATAAATATAATATATATTTGCATATACAATAAACATAACATAAATTTAACACATTTTTATGACTGTCTTCGTTTCTAACAGAAGTTACTTTTCTCGTAGTGTCTAGTATGAAGCTGTGTAACTTCTGTTAGAAACTAAGACAATGACATATATTTACATAACATTTATATTCACATATTAAATCATATTAAATATATAAATATATATGTGTATAGAATACATGTTATATTTCTATTATATATAATGATTGTTATGTATTAGAATTTTATCTATAAAATATATAAATAAATATATATATATATTATGCATACATGCATAAAATGTGTATATAATAATTATGTGTATATATATAATTAGTATATATACATATATAAGTATGTATATGTACAAGTATGTTTATGTACTAAGTATACTTATATATGTGAGCTGAACTCAATATTGGTCCACACAGCCAAAAAACTGATGTTNAAGACAGGAAAAGGAAGAGAAAAAAAAGGATGGTATATATACATATATAATGTATATAACATGTATAATTATAATATCATAGAATCATAGAATGGTTCAGGTTGGAAGGGACCTTAGAAATCATCTTGTTCCAACCCCCTGCTATGGGCAAGGACACCGCCCACTAGACCAGGATGCCCAAAGCCCCATCCAGCCTGGCCTTGAACAATTCCAGGGAGGGGGCATCCACAACTTCTCTGGGCAACCTGTTGCAGTGTCTCACCACTCTCACAGTGAAGAATTTCCTCCTTATATCTAGCCTTCTCTTCTCCAGGCTGAAGAGTCTTAACTCTCATTACTATTTTCCTATATATAATGCATGGTATATATAAAAATAAAAATAAGTCATATAATGTATATTTGCATAAATATAATATATATTTGCATATACAATAAACATAACATAAATTTAACACATTTTTATGACTGTCTTCGTTTCTAACAGAAGTTACTTTTCTCGTAGTGTCTAGTATGAAGCTGTGTAACTTCNATCATCTTGTTCCAACCCCCTGCTATGGGCAAGGACACCGCCCACTAGACCAGGATGCCCAAAGCCCCATCCAGCCTGGCCTTGAACAATTCCAGGGAGGGGGCATCCACAACTTCTCTGGGCAACCTGTTGCAGTGTCTCACCACTCTCACAGTGAAGAATTTCCTCCTTATATCTAGCCTTCTCTTCTCCAGGCTGAAGAGTCTTAACTCTCATTACTATTTTCCTATATATAATGCATGGTATATATAAAAATAAAAATAAGTCATATAATGTATATTTGCATAAATATAATATATATTTGCATATACAATAAACATAACATAAATTTAACACATTTTTATGACTGTCTTCGTTTCTAACAGAAGTTACTTTTCTCGTAGTGTCTAGTATGAAGCTGTGTAACTTCTGTTAGAAACTAAGACAATGACATATATTTACATAACATTTATATTCACATATTAAATCATATTAAATATATAAATATATATGTGTATAGAATACATGTTATATTTCTATTATATATAATGATTGTTATGTATTAGAATTTTATCTATANAATGCCCAGCCAGTCGCTGAGCAGCAGCCCCTCCCCTTCTAACTCCCCTCTGTTTTATAATCACGTAATGTCATATGGTATGGAATATATTTTTGCCGATTTAGGTCAGCTGCCCTGGTTCCGTCCCCTCCCTGCCCCTTGCGCCCCCTCACTGACAGGGCAGCATGAGAAGCTAAGAAACTGAAATGTCTTTGGCTCTGTACAGTGCTGTTAAACAACAACTAAAACATTGGTGTGTTATCAGTACTTTTTGTCTCTTAAAGTCAAAACATAGCATCATACCAGACACCATGAAGGAAAAATCAACTCCATCCCAGCTGAAACCAGGGCATGAGTGCAAAATCTAAAGATTGGTGCTTTTCTCTGTGCCCAAATATAACTTCCATTCACACTTAATCCAGAGTGCATCTTGCATATTGTACACGTCTTACAGCATCAAGGCTTTGGCACCAAAACAGTAAATTAATCTGAGGTATCCAGTTGTGTAAGCTGAAAATGCTACTGCATGATAAACTTCTATTTCTATGCCTTTCAAACTAAACAAAACAGAACAAACAAAACAAAAACAAAGCAAAACAAAACAAAAAAATACATAATTGTATAAAGACAAAATAGGTCCAAGTTGCAAGTCACTGGAGATATCTATCCAGATATTAAGAAAAGCGTTTCCTCCTTTATGTCATCTTGTCGCAATATGAAGTAAATACGCAGTTTCTTCCCTTTTAACAAATGTCTCAGACATGACAGAATTTGGGTTAAATGCTCCATGGATTTATTATTTCTCCTTGAAAGGTAACTTCAAAGCCAATAAGAACACTTTAGCAGTCCTGTTGCACAGTGTGGCAGAAATATTCAAGCAAAAATTTACCTATTGTGCTTTGCAGTATTCCAGAATTTCCTCAAATAGAAGTAGATCAGAATGGATATATTTTAAACTGATTAGAGCTGATAAGAAAATGAAAGTCTACAATGGAAAGTTTGCACTTTACTCAAAATGTGTACAAAACAGAGTTTCGGCAATTTTTCCGAAAGAAATATATGTGAAAATATGTAAATTAAGAAAAGGCACAGTCAAGCACTTGTTCTAACTGCACTAACTGAAGCTGCAGGATACTTGAGAATTAAGGGTCTATCTGTAATTCTCACTGATTTTGACCCAAAATTATATTCTAAATTTAAAAAATAATCAAATATAGTAAAACAAATCAAAACTAGCTTGGATACTTTCTCAGTTACATTTTCAGTTTTATTTAATAAATGTATTTTGATCAAAATGTGCTTCATTACAAATTCCAACCTGGTGTTTCTCCAGTATTCCCAAATTTTAGTGGCTTAGATAGAACTGAACGGAGATCTAAATGCGAGTAATTTCCATTTCAAAACCTAACCCACATAAATAAGTTTTGGCCAAAGCAAAAATAAAAGCAAGATACAATCTCTAGCGCAGCTGTGATCATAATAGGCTTAATCACAAAGAATGTTGAGCTCAGGACTGTTTTTTCTTCATTTCTAGAATTGCTGCATAGTCTAGAAACTGAAACTGAAACTTAATTATCTTGCTGTGCTTTCATACAGATAAAACAGATGAGACTAATAACAGCTATTGCTGCTTGATAGCCTAAAGATAGCCTAGCTAAAGAGATTGCATCTGCCATCATGATTTGGACATTGCCTCTTTTCTGAGTGAGAGAATAATACATTTGTTTTATTTCTGTTATATGCCACTTTAAAGATACAGATAAAATCAAGATAATTTTAACGAAATAGGAACTCTAGCTGGAAATGCATTGTATATCACACTGATATTGAATTTGCTTGGTATTGATTTGCTAGGCAAAGAGTAGTATTATTCAAATATGTCAGGATTTTTAAGATCACTTATCAAGCAAAAATCACTTCTCACAGAAGAGAATTTAACTAAATAAATGTAGAGTTCCATATCAGTTATAACCATCAGTTCTCTCAGTAGAAAATGATATAGAATACTTGCAGTCATCAGCCTCATACGTACAATCATTCAATAATGTGCAAATGAAACTTAATACATAAATCTCAATGGGTCAGCTATAGACGGTATGTTTCCAATTCTCCCAAAAGGGTGATTCCAGGTTTCTTTCGGCATAGTGGTGTAAGTGGCAATTTCTTTTAGTGTGGAGATTTTGTCAGGTCCTTGCTGTTAACAGATCCATACAACTGTTCCTCTCAATGTAAAGTTATTTTGTGTTCAGAGAATAAGATTTCATCCTCAAACGCCTTATTTTAATGAACTCTTTCTTTACCACATAATAACTAATACAGAAAATTAGTGGAATTTTGAAAATCTACAATCTAGTACATTTTCTAATAGCTGGAAGAATATTTAAAACTAGCTCTCTACCTGAAATGCCTGGTGAATAAAAAGCTTCACACAAGCCAGCAGTGTGTGCTTGCAGCGCAAACGGTCAACTATATCCTGGGCTGCATCAAAAGCAGTGTGGCCAGCAGGGCGAGGGAGGTGATTGTTCTTCTCTAATCTGCCCTTACGAGGCCCCACATGGAGTACTTTGTCCAGGTCTGTGTCCCCCACCACAAGAAAGATGCACAGCTGTTGGAGAGGGTCCAGAGGAAAGCCATGAATGTGATCAGAGGGCAGGAACACTTCTCCTATAAAGAAGACTGAGACAGAAGAGAAACCTCACTGTGGCTTTCCAGTATCTAAAGGGAGCTTATAAAGAGGAGGGAGACTGAATTTTTACATGGGCAGATAGTGATAGGACAAGGGGGAATGGTTTTAAACTAAAAGAGAAGAGATTTAGATTGGATATTAGAGGGAATTTTTTTATTCAGGTGGTGATGAGGCACTGGAACATATTGCCCAGAGAAAGTGTGGATGACCCATCCCTGGAGGTGTTCAAGGCCAAATTGGATGGGGCCCTGGGCAGCCTGATCTAGTGGGTAGCAACCTTACTCACAACAGGGCAGTTGGAACTAGATGATTTTTGGGGTCCCTTCTAACCCAAGCCATTCTACGATTCTATGATGATGTTGTAAATTCACTCATTTTAGCGAGTTATGAGAAAAATTGGTATTTTATTGACTAGTAATAGTTACTAAAGATTATTATAATTATATAATCACTATTATAAGACTGAAAGTGCTCAGAAATGTTACAAATTAGTTTATGCTCCGTTTGTTATCCAATTCTGTAAAAGATGGATATTCCAAGAATGTTTAGTTTTGCTCAAATACATAAATAATACCAAGCTCATTATTTCAGAATTTGGAATATTTTCCTGTAATAAACTACTTGGAATGAGAGAAACCTTGCTAAAGTGGTTAATGACATTCATATTTATGATCAAGATTTTGATCAGCACAGTGAAAAGAAGACTTACACAACATAGAAAAAGTGTTTATAGCGGTTGATATCAGTTTATACACAGTGTTGTAGTATTCCAGGAAAAACTAGTTTAAACTGAAGAACCTGTGAAATAGGCATGCTCATTATTAACTTTGTTAATTCAGGGAAGAGATTAGCATCGTTTACTGTACACTGTTGTGGTATCATAGTCTGTGGATAAAATATAATGATGGATGTGGGCAGAAAGGGCAGTACATTCCATGTGATGAAGAATGGATCAGAGGCAATGGATATTGTCAGCAGGACAATAGCAGACATAAAGGAAAATTAAATTAAATTAAAATAAAATAAAGTATTTTTAAAGTGAGACCATGTAGTGAATTTTTTTCCATGATCAGTGTCAGAATCTTCTGTTCTAAAGTTTCTGAATGTCTAAAATGAAGATAAGCTGCATCTGAATTCATCTATTGCAGTGGTACAGGGGGGTTTTGGGAGGTTCCTTTCTTAAGTTGCTCCAGGGGAAATTTAGATTACATATAAGGAAAACCTTTTTCTCTCAAAGAGTGGTCAGACACTGGAATGGCCTGCCCAGGGAGGTGGTGGAGTCACCGTCCCTGGCGCTGTTCAAGAAGTGTCTGGATGAGGTGCTAAGGGATATGATTTAGTAGCTTAGTGGGTAGTGATGGTGATAGGAGGACGGCTGGAGTAGATGATCTTGTAGGTCCTTTCCAACCTAGTGTTTCTATGATTCAATGATTCTATATTTCATTTTGCTTTTGTGAAACTGATGCATCAATGTCTGGTTCAATGGAAATCGTTGCCGTTCTTAGTGAGTTCTCAAGCTCCTTGTCAGAGATCTTTCATCTAATTTTACTCGTCCTGTGCTTCATCCTTGAGAATAGTTGTTCACAAATGTATGTACTGCCATGAAGCAACGATATTAATAAGGTGTGATTGTGAAATGAGGGATATTTTTCTTTGGAACATACATTTTATAAAATTCTAGTAAAGAGGCATGATCAACTTTTTCTCGCAGTTCAATGTCTGATTGCAACTCTATATGTTCCATTTGAAAATTCACAGATAATGTATTTATGTCAACTGAATTGAGTCACAAAATATTCCAAAAAATTTGTGATTTTATTTTTAAATCTTGAATCTTATTCTCAAATTCCTTTATCAAAATGGAAAGCAAGGCTGCATATTTTTTGCTGTTCACAGGAGTGCATTTAGCTAAGTATCAAAATGCATAAAATTATTTGTCATAACTTGAACTTGCTATAATTTTAGTTTCATTTCAAATGCTGTTATGGTTTGAAACAGCACAGCTGAGCTGATTTTCACCTTGAAGACACATGTTTAACTCACTTAAATGAGAGGTCAAATCCACCAAAATGCTAAATCTGTGAGTCATTTTTGATCTCCATGTTCTGGCACAAATTTTCCTTTTGATTCTATAATTGATTTCATTTCATTTTGCAAATCATAAAATCATTTTAGCATCTTTTTAGCATCACATCTGCTGATTAAGCTATAGTTTAACATTTGGTATCTATCTAATTTACCCCCCCCCCCAACTCCGGGAATACTTCAACCAAGTCTATTTCCTATTATAATCAACAGGGTTAACAACACCAGTATTACTTATGTAATGCTTTTGCAGTCCTTTCTGTTGACCTTACAGCTCTAACTGTAATAGGTCTACATCCTGAACATAATATACATTTGTATAACAAATATATTTTTGCTATGTAATATGTTAAGTATTAATACATTAAATTATTACCATTATGATTTTCCATACTTTTCATTTGCAATTCTGTATGAGATTTGACTTCAGTTATTACTGGAAAACTTTTATTCTTTTGGAATTTCTAATTAAATTGTAAATTTTAGATATAAAATGTTATTCATATACATTCTGTAAATAACTGTAAATGAACAGAATATCTATCATGTGGGTAGCATCATTTTTAATATGTTTTTAAAATTTAATTTTCCCTTTGATTAAAATTTCTGCAGGCTCTATTCTAAGATCTGTGATGATAAAGTATCAGTTCATATCTAAGTAGCTCATGAAGAATTATAAAACAGAGTGCTGAGATAATTAAATAAGTATTAAGTGGATTAGTTGGTCACATCCCAAGGCACTGTTAGGGCTTTTCAGTGGGAGAGAATGCAAAATGACTACAAAACCTCATAGTATGATTTCATTCATGGATTTAAGTGTAAGCATGAGCTCTTGCTTTCTGCCACATTTTGTACCTGCCATCTTACAACAATTACCAAATGAAAATCAGGATATTCTAATTATATTTTGTTTTAAATATCAGTTTAAATATCAGAAATGGTCTAGAATGAAAAATTGACTATTTGTAAGTATTTCGTGAAATCTATGCTAAGTACAGAACCCCTCTAATCTCTTTTTTTCTACAGCTGTAGGAAATGTGAGTATCATTCTAGGGCATGTCTTCACTATTCTCTAGCACGCACCACAAAAACCTGGAGGTAGTTGATGACTGTCTGGCACAGGTACATATTGTAGATAATGAAATTTAAGTTCAAGACCTGAAAGCCAAATAGTCATTTCTAATAACTTGTGTGCGAGAACACCAGCCAACAGTGGCCATTTTCATCCTTATGTGACATCCCCCTCAATCAAAAAACAAACAAACAACAACAACAGAAAACAACACCAAGAAAAAACAAAACAAAACAAAACACAAAAGGCAACATTGCAGTTGACTTCAGTGGGAATGGGATTCCAACCCATGCTTTATTGTGGAGCTGCTAAATTTAATTATAATTGTTGAAACATCTGAAAATTTATTGTATGCTTTGGTAACTTGATCAAATAATTGCTGTTTAACAGAGTTTAAAATGAGCATTTTGTTTCCTCTGTGATTTTATGTATATTTTCAAATTTTCCAAAGCTTCCTAGATACATTTCTAAGAATGAAAAATCTTAGGGTCAAAAGTTCATAATTCCCTTTCTTGATATAATACATAATCATGTAAGCAGATAAATGATAACAACAAAGTGAAGTGTTCCAAATTAATTACTTTTAGATAATGAATATATTGAGATGAGAATTAGGCTTATATTCTAGGTTTCTACTCTTTTGGGATTTTTTCTTTTCATAAAGATTAAAAAAGACTTCCATTTTTCAAAGACACAAAGACAGAGTTGCAGAGATGTAGATTCTAAAAATGTAGCTCAATATGTAATTTTGTCTTTCATCAAAAATATTGCATTTGTGGAGATTCAAATAATTGCAATTGTTCAGGAAAAAAATAAAAGTTGTTCATATTTCATATATTTCACACTAAAGTAGTGTTCAGTTTCAAACAATTAATTAAAAGGAATAGTTATATCAGGATTTAAAAGATTCATTATAAGTGGTGTCTTAGAACACAAATAATACATATCAAGACATCAAAATACAGAAAGAAGAAAATACTGGCTAAATAAAGGAATTGTTCTTTTAAAGACAGTGGCCAGACTTCTTAAAATGACAGTCAAAAGGAGAACAAATAGAAACTAACTGCAATGATTGCTAGTTTTTTCCTTCCACTTTGGAAATTTTAATTATTCATTATTTTGCCTACTGGCAGATCCGAGGCATGTGATGCAACCCTCGTATGGCAACCCGAAGTGAAAACTTGATTTCAAAGTAGAAAGCTATAAGCAGCCACAAGCAGCTCTGAAGTAACACTTTAAAATGACCCGACATCCTTTTTTTTTCTATAACTTTGTTCCAATTTTCCTTTTTGTATTTAGCCTAGGGAAAAGTACTTAAGCAAACACACAGGAACTGTTTCATCACAGATATTTAAATGTGTGTTAATTAATCAAATGTCTATATAATAATCCTTCACATCTTTACAGGAAATATTTGTCTTCTCTTGCAATTTCCAGTGTTAAAAATCTGATTAATTAGCTTTTAATTTTATCCCCGATTCTCTGGAAATGTGTCTTTGACTTATGAGCTTCATCCTTTTCTAAGTCCTCTCTCAAGAATAACATTGTTACATTTTTCTTCTAAATGTTGTGTACTGTTTGCAATATCTTTTCATGTCAGGTCTGCATCTTCCTGGCCGACCTTTCAATTTCGTTTCAGGCATTAATCTCTGATGGATTTTTCTTTGGATCTCTGAAGAGAATTGTTCCTTTGTGATTCAATTTAAATTCTCAGTAACAAAATGGTAAACATCCCCAAGGTGTTTCACTGGAGACTCTTCAGTTCAGCCCTGGCTCAGCTTATAAATTACAGACACATCCTGAATTATCAAAAGATTATGAAGAGAAATTTATTTCAATAGGTCAAAGACCTGTGGATAGTTTTCCTTAATTGCTTATGTTTTTCTTTGTTTTGAAATAATGAGATTCCAAACCATTCTAATTTGATATGTTCATTACTTTAAAACTAATTTTCTTAAAGCAAATATGCATGTATCTGAATAGAAACCTTAAAATGTTTTGTCAGCATTATGTTGGTTTGTTTATTTATTTATTTATTTTGCAGTAGAGTCATAGCAGAAAAAATAGTTATGCTACCAATACACTGTACAGCTCTTTTTGCCACCAGGCCTCTGAGGTTTCTTCTTTGCACTAGTGTTTTAAACTAAATCTCTACAGGCTGAGAAAACCAGCAAACTGGATATAGACTTCTCCACTGAAGTGACTTTATACAAATGAGTACTTAATGCAGTCTCCAGGATGTTGCCAGCCCAGTCTGTTTCTGTTCTAGGATTAACTTCATAACATGTGTTTGCATCTATTTTATGACAGTGGTAACATTTCTCTCTTGTGAACTAGGAATTAGCCCCAAAACTTTTGAGCAGTAGCAGCTTGCTATACAATATAGGAAGCTGTTGCATAGATGCTTTAAAAATGATTTTAAACTTTCCCAAAGCATCACTTAAATAAATTGCTCTTTTAAAGGTTTATAGAATAAATGCATACATTGATTCCAGCCGTTACACATTCTGATGTCTTTTTTCATGTTATACTATACTGCAATGTGTCATTTCTTGTGACTTTCCTACATTGTTTCCTTAGAATTTCAGAGACTACATGCTGTTACGGTAAATAATGCGATCTTACAGGACCTGAACAATCTTGCATACCAGAAATTAGCAGTGAAGTGTTCTATTGCTTTGTTTTCCCACCTTTTGTTTCTTTAGAACAAATAAAAATGTTTTGTTAACAACATAGACAATACTTATTACTATCTACTGGTTATGTTTTAACATAACAACAAGCTACAAAATGTGAAAAACCTGTATAAATATTATACACATGAAAATAGTTTTTGATTGCACAATATTCAACAACAAATTGATATTGTGTCTTTTCTGGTCTAAATAAAAATGAAAATTCAAACCTGAAAATCTTCTTGGCATTTTTAAAACTTTGATATCTGACTTCGGAGATTTGTGGAGAAGTAGGATTCGTAGTCTCCTTGTCACAACTGGGACATCAGGAGGAAGAAAAGGGAGAACTGTGGCAGCTTCAAACAGGAGGATTTTCTCACTCTGTAGCACTAGCTGTTGTCCTAGCTTGTTCCTTTGGAGCTGGTAGAAAAGTGATCCCAACTTTCCACAGCTCTGGTTCAGCAGGGAATTTAATGATGCAACGACTGGTTTTCTGACTGCAGCAAGCAGCTGTCTTCAAAAACTGCACGATTACAAGCTCCTCTGCCTTCTTTCTAATTTATCATTCATAACAACTGCACTTCTGCTATGCTTCCACTTTGTTCTTTTCTTCCTGATCTCGTGAATCACACATTTTGATTTCTTCAGTGATGGAGCTTTGTCAGATAAATAGCCTATACTAAACGGTCATATTGAGACATGGATCTGAATCTATCAGGTTGAAATGCAAATTTTACCTTTATCATCAATTTCTTGCATGATTCTTAAAATATTAGATAAAATGTTGGCAGGACTTTCTCTTTTTCAGGTTGTGCTTTGAAAGAAAATAGTGACCCATGTTCAGTTATAGCTGCAGATGCTTAAATACAGAGAAGAAATCCAGTCTCTCAATTTTAATTTGATACAAATATCTATCTGCAGGTAAGACAGAGGTCTATGCAGTGAAGAACAATATCAGCTCCATGGTCTTCCTTATTTCCCAAAATCATAATCAGCATGAGTATTTTGAAGTATCTAACTTTTCTGTGTGCTGCATAGGTGACTTTAGCTTGAGAAAATGAAGAATTAATATATGATTTCAAAGGAAGATGAAGTCCAAAATCAGATGAGGAAAAACTCTCTTTCTCCTACTTGCACACAAATAAGGAGATCATTCTTATCTTCTTTCCACCTACGAATTTGAAATTGAGTACATTCTAGTTCATTTGATATGCTAGAACTAAAATTTCATCTTGGATTTTGCTTTGTGGGGAGTGGAAGGAGAGGTAGGGGAGCAGAGAAGAAGGTGCTGATCTTCTCTGGTGATAGCAACAGGACCCAAGGGAGTAGCATGGAGCTGTGTCAGGGGAGGGTCAGGTTGGAGATTAGGAAAAGGTTCTTCACCGAGTGGGTGGTATAGCATTAGAACAGTCTCTCAGGGCAGTGAACATGGCACCAATGCTGTCAGAGTTCAAGAAGCATTTGGACAATGCTCTTGGACATAGGGTTTAATTTCAAGATAGTCCTGTGTAGAGCCAGGAATGGACTCAATGATCCTTGTGGGTCCCTTCCAACTTGGGATAATTTATTCTATTCTATTCTATTCTATTCTATTCTATTCTATTCTATTCTATTCTATTCTATTCTATTCTATTCTATTCTATTCTATTCTATTCTATTCTATTCTATTCTATTCTATTCTATTCTATTCTATTCTATTCTATTCTATTCTATTCTATTCTATTCTATTCTATTCTATTCTATTCTATTCTATTCTATTCTATTCTATTCTATTCTATTCTATTCTATTCTATTCTATTCTATTCTATTCTATTCTATTCTATTCTATTCTATTCTATTCTATTCTATTCTATTCTATTCTATTCTATTCTATTCTATTCTATTCTATTCTATTCTATTCTATTCTATTCTATTCTATTCTATTCTATTCTATTCTATTCTATTCTATTCTATTCTATTCTATTCTATTCTATTCTATTCTATTCTATTCTATTCTATTCTATTCTATTCTATTCTATTCTATTCTATTCTATTCTATTCTATTCTATTCTATTCTATTCTATTCTATTCTATTCTATTCTATTCTATTCTATTCTATTCTATTCTATTCTATTCTATTCTATTCTATTCTATTCTATTCTATTCTATTCTATTCTATTCTATTCTATTCTATTCTATTCTATTCTATTCTATTCACTTGTCAGTAGGGAATCTTGCTGTTTTTTTCCCTAACATGTTTTCAGTGTTGCTGTTGCTACTGTGACTTATATTTTTCACTGCTAAAGTATAAAAGAGAAACAGATACTCTCCAAGTATAAATAAAATAGTCACCAGGGACATTACTATAAGGGACAAAACTAGACACTTGTTAAAATATAAAGAGAAAACCAGGATGTTCTTCCAAAGTTGTAGTTGTGGAAAACACAAGGAAAGGTTCCAGACAACCATAAAACAAAGTTCTTACTCTTCCTATCACTCATCGACAACTCTCCTGAACTGAAATAGATGATATGTGTTTGTAAATTACCAAGATCTTTACAGGTTCTTTACTTGAGTGAAATGCTGGTAGTGCATGCTGCACAGAGGGAGTCACAGGAAAGAAGCAGGACTCACAGGAGCTCTTTGATTAAGTCATGAATACATAAGTTAAAGCTTACTCATGATATGTGTTATATGATGTGGAAGCACATTTTAATATCAGCACAATGAACAATGAATGAGCTGAGCTAGTGCACATTAAAACAATTCGAAGATAGTGTAATCAATACATTTCAGTCTGCATCAGGAGTCTGATTACTATAGCACAGTATATTCACACAGATGTAGTGAAGAGGACATACGGGGCACCAATAGAAAGGTCACGATATAGTGCATAGCTTTAACTGAGTGCACTGCTTATTAAGAATAGCTACAGGATTGTGTACTGGCTTTAGTGAAAATGCATTTTTAAATTAAAAATAAGTAAAAACAATCTCTTCTTGTAGCAGCAGCAGCAGCACCCTTGCACATACACAGGCAGCCCGTAGGGAGGGCCAGTGACCAGGAGCATGGTAACCACAGCGGGCAAACAGAGCACAGTGCATCAGTAAGGGTGTGGTGCAGCAGTTTTCACAGCAGTTTGAGCAGGCAGGGAGAGCAGGGATGGTGCAGGGTGGCCCACTTTCTTCTTTCTTCACTTTTTTTCTCTTCTGGAAACAATTGGTAGTAGGTTTTCATTGTGGTAAATATGATCATCACCTGTTGCAATGGCCGACTTGTGGTAGCAACCTAGCCTGAGGGGCCACAACCTTTCTGAGCTGACATGTACCCAGACAGACCTCCTGAGGAGTGAAAGGGCTGCCCAGACCTTCCACCATGGGGAACTCCAGAATCTGGAAGTCCCGCTAGGGTCTGAGGGCATAAGAGAGTGTGGCGGGTGCAAGTGTTCCCTACTCAATGAATTTCTTGAGCAGATGGCCAGGGTTCAAAATGAAATTGCCAGGCTCAGAGTTATCTGGGAATTGGAGAGGCAGACGGATAGGAGAAAGTCTGAACCACCATATGCTGACCAACAGCCTTGTCCAAAGTCCTAGCAAGGGGAAAAAACTAAGCCAACTTCCTACCTTGAGGAGAAAGGTCACAAAAATACGCAAGGTGAAAGGGAATGGACTGTCGTCTCTGCTCACAGCGGAAGGAAGAGTCTCCCTCCTGTCCTCATAGTGCCACCAAGCAACAGATATGAGGTTCTGGAACTGAAAAAAGGAGATAGTGTACGTAAAGCTTAAGACCCAGCAAGCAACAAACATTGAGCAGGCCCAACTGAGGTACCATATTAGAACTAGCACCACCAAAAAAGGCTGAGTCTTAGTAACTGGGGACTCCTCATTGAGGGGCACTGAGGCCCCTGTTTTCTGCCCAGATAATCTCTCCAGAGAGGTTTGCTGTCTGCCAGGGATACACATTACAGATGTCAGGAAGAGGCTACCAGGACTGATAAAGCAGGAAAACTATTATCCACTCATTCTCACTCAAGTTGGATCTTGAGAGGCTGTGACAAGGGAACCCAGAACATTAAAAGAGACTTCACATCCCTTGGAAGGACAGTGAAGGGATCAAGGAATCAGGAATGCAAGTAGCGTTCTCTTCTGTCCTCCCAGTTTGTGGCTGGGACCTGGGAAGAAGAATGGGTCAGGTGAATGATTGTTTGCATGAATGGTGTCATGATCAAGGCCTTGGGTTCTATGATCTTGTATAGGCCTTTGAAAGACCTGATATGTGGGCCTATGATGGGACACAACTGAGCAGGTGGGTGAGAATGTTCTGGGCTAGACTATTTACCAGAGCTTTAAACTAGATTTGATGGAGGAAGGGGGTGAGGTTTGACGTGACAGAAAAGGGCCAGAGAATGCTATCACTTTAGGAAACAGCAGGGAAAAACCTCAGAATTGTTCCAAAGGACCTCGAGTGTTACCTGAGAAGGTAACACTGCCAGTAGCCCAGCTGAAGTGCCTCTACACCAATGCACACAGCCTGGGAAATAAGCAGGAGGAGTTGAAAGCCACAATGCAATTAGAAAATTATGACCTTATTGTGATAACAGAGACATGGTGGGATGATTCACATGACTGAAGCACAGCAATCAAGGGCTAAAGAATCACAGAATCAAAGAATTTCAGGGATTGGAAAGGAACTCTAGAGATCATAGAGTTCAATCCCCCCACCAAACAAGGTTCCCTCCAGTAGGCCGCACAGGTAGGCATACAGGCAGATATTGATTATCTCCAAAGAAGGAGACTCCACAACCTCTCTGGGCAGTCTGTCCCAGTGCTCTGTCACCCTCACCATGAAAAAATTCTTATTCATATTTGTGCAGAATTTCCTAAGTTCCAGTTTTTGGCCACTGCTGCTTGTCCTATCGGTACACACCACTGAGAAGAGCCTAGCCTTGTCCACTTGCCTCTTGAACTTGAGATATTGATAAATATCGATCAGATCTCCTCTCAGTCTTCTTTACTCAAGGCTGAACAGACCCAGATCTCTTAGCCTTCCCTGAAGGGAAGAAGTAGGTCCAGAACTGGATACGGTGTTCGAGGTGAGGCCTGACCAGGGCAGAGTAGAGGGGGAGGATCACCTCCATCAACCTTCTGGCCACTCTCATTTTAATGCACCCCAGGATCCCATCGGCCTCCTTGGCCACCAGGGCACACTGCTAGCTCGTGGCCAACCTGTTGTCTACCAGGACATTCAGGTCCTTCTCTGCAGAGCTCTTCTCCAGCAGATCAGCCCCTAAGCTGTACTGATGCATGGGGTTATTCCTTCCCAGGTGCAAGACGACTCTACACTTGCTTTTGTTAAATCTCATCTGGTTTCTCTCTGCCCAGCTCTCCAGTCTGTCCAGGACTTGCTGAATGGCAGCACAGACTTTCGATGTGTCAGCCACTCTTCCCAGCTTTGTATCATCAGCAAATTTGTTGAGGGTGTGCCTTAGTTTCTAACAGAAGTTACTTCTCTCATAGTGTCTGGTATGAAGCTATGTTTTGTTCCCAGAAGAGAAACAAAACTGATAACACCTGGCAGTGTTAAACACAGCCAAGGACATATTTTGTTCCTCAGTGAAGCAGTTAGGAGGCATAAGGACCTGGGAACAAGACCAGACCCAGCACCGAACCCTGGGGAACGCCCCACTAGTTACAGCCTCCAACTGGACTCTGTGCCACTGATCACAACTCTCTGAGCTCAGCCAGTCAGCCAGTTCTCAAACCACCTCACCCTCTACTCAACTATCTCGCACTTTCTAAGCTTCATTAGAAGGATGCTGTGGGAGACAGTATCAAATGCCTTGCTGATGTCAAGGTAGACAACATCCACTGCTCTTCTCCCACCTACCCAGACAGTGATGACACAGAGTAGAAAGCTACCAGGTTGCTCGAGCACAATTTCCCCTTGGAAAATCCATATTGACTACTCCTGATAAACCTTCTTCTCTTCCAATTGCTTGGAGATGGCATCCAGAACAAACTGTTCAATCGCTTTTCCAGGGACAGAGGTGAAGCTGAGCTGCCTGCAGTTTCCTGAATCATCCTTCTTGCCCTTTTTGAAGACTGGATTGACATTGGCTATCCTCCAGTCTTCAGGCATCTCTCCAGTTCTCCAAGATCTTTCAAAGATGATAGAGAGAAGGGTTCAGCCAGCAATCACTTCTGCCAGCTCCCTCAGCACGTGTAGGTGCATCCCATTGGGGCCCATGGATTTGTGCATTGATTTTGGCTAGATGTTACAAGCTTTTCAGAGGTGATAGGTGGGAAAACAGGGTTGGGGGAGCTGCCCTCTATGTTAAGAGGTGGATAGAGTGTGAAGAGGTGGATAGAGTCTGAGAAACAGCCATGATCATGTTGAGAGCTTGTGGGTGAAAATCAAGGACTGGACCAATAAAGGACATCTGGTTGACGAGGTCTGCTGCAGGCTGCCCAGTCAGGAGGAGTCTGTGGATGAAGTCTTCTTGCTTCAACTGCAAGAATAGTCAGGCTCGCAGGCTCTTTTCTTGATCGAGGATTTCAACCACCAGAATATCTGCTGGGAAAGACGTACACTATGCTGCAGGCAACCCCAAAGACTCCTAGAGTGTGTTGAAGATAACTTCCTAGTCCAGATATTAGACAAAATGGCCAGAGGATAAATGTTTCTGTATGTGGTGCTCACCAATGCAGAGAAGTTCATTAAAGAGGTTAAGATATGAGGCATTCTGGGGTGTACTGAGCATTCCCTGGTATAGTTTGTGATATGGAGGAGTATAGGCCTGGCAAAAAGCAAAGTCAGGACCCGGAAGTTTAGGAGAGCAAACTGCAGTCTATTTAAGGAATTACTAGATGAGATCCCCTGGGAAGCTGTCCTTAGAGACCAAGGAGTGGAGCAAAGGTGGTAACTCTTTAAGGATAACTTTCTGAGAGCAAAAGAGTTCTATATCCCCCAGTACAGGAAAATAAGCAGAGGTGGCAGGAAACCGGCATGGCTGGGCAAGGACTTGTTGATCAAACTGAAGGAATAGAAGGGCATGTACAGGCAGTGGAAATCAGGATGCGTCACCTGGGAAGAATACAAGGATGCTGGCCAGACATGCAGAGATGGAATAAGGAAATCCAAGGCACAGATGGAATTATGCTTGGTGAGGAATGTGAAAAAAATGAGAAGAAGGGATTCTGCGGGTACATTTGTCACAAGAGACAGGACTCGGTCTTCTCTGGTAGCCAGCATTCTCATGTCTCTCACATCCTTGAAACTCTAGGTGGGAGCTGGAGGAGCAATACCCCACCCAATGCAAGAGCAGAGCAAGTCCAAGACCGCCTCATGAGATTAAATGTGTATAAGTCTATGGGGCCTGTTAACATGCATCCCAGGGTCCTAAAAGAACTGGCTGATGTGGTTGCAAAGACACTCTCCATCATACTTGAACAGGCTGTCACATGAAGTTCCCAGTGACTGGAAAAAGGGAACCATCATTTCTATGTTGAAGAAGGTGAGAAAGGAACACCAGGGGAACAACAAACAGGCCAGTGAGCCTCACCTCTATGCTTGGGAAGATCATGGAACAGATCCTCCTGGAATATATGAGGGATGAGCAGGTGATCTGAGACAGCCAGCATGGCTTCACCAAGGGCAGGCAGATCATACCTGGTCTTCTACAATGGAGTGAGAGCATTAGTGGACAAAGGAAGCGCAACTGATGTCATTTACCTGGACTTTGGCAAGGCCTTTGACAAGGTCCTGTACCACATCCTTGTCTCTAAATTGGAGATATATGATTTTGAAGGATAGTCTATTCAGTGGATAAAGTGTTGGTTTAAAGGTCACAGCCAGAGGGTTGTGGTGAGTGTTTCTATGCATAGGTGGAAGTCAGTCACGAATAGTGTCACCAGGGGGTCCGTCGTGGAATCAGTACTCTTTAACATCTTTATCAATGACTTAGATGATGGGATCGAGTGCACTCTCAGCAAGTTTGTTGATGACACTAAGCTGAGTGGCGCAGTTGATATAACAGAAGGAAAGGATGCCACCCAGAGGAACTTCGACAAACTTGAAAGGTGGGCCCATGTGAACCCAATGAGGTTCAACAAAGCAAAGTCCAAGGCGTTGCACTTGGATTGGGGAAATTACAGATAGTTGTACAGACTGGGAGAAGAACTCCTTGAGAGCAGACCAGTGGAGAAGGATTTGGGGGCTCTGGTGGATGAAAAGCTTGACATGAACCAGCAGTGTGCACTTGCAGCCCAGAAGGTCATCCGGAGCTGCATCAAAAGAGGGGTCGTCACAGGGTGAGTGAGGTGACTGTTGTTCTCTACTCTGCCTTTGTGAGGCTCTACCTGGAGTACTGCATCCAGGCCTGTGGCCCCCAGTACAAGAAAGATGTGGGGATTTCGGTGGAAGTGATAGAACAAGGCGGAATTGAAAATTTTAAACTGAAAGAGGGGAAATCTACATTAAATTACAGGGGCGACATTTTTCACTGAGGGGTGGTGAGGTGCTGGAACAGGCTGCCCAGAAAAGCTGTGGATGCCCCATTCCTTGAGGTCTTCAAGGCCAGGTTAGATGGGGCCCTGGACATTCTGATCTAGTATCTGATGTAGTGGTTGGCGACCCTGTCTGCAGCAGGAAGGTTGGAACTAGATGATCTTTAAGGTCTTTTCCAAACCAAGCCGTTCTATGATTCTATGATTATGCCTTAACAAACCTAAAAAACTCAATTCTAAAAAACTCAAAAAATCTACAATTAGAATGTCTATTCATTCCCATAAATTCCAGATGTTGGCATATGTTACTGCTTGTGTGATTTCTGTTTGCAGCTGAAATGTATACACTTATGAAATAATTTCTTTATAAATCATTAATTCAGTTTCAGGATCAAGAATGGCATCTATGTATTAAATGCCTGCAGTGAAAATGTCTATCTATGATTTAAAATGAATTCATGTATGTTTTTTAAACAACTGTTTTGGTCTTATTATCTCAGTATAATGGGATCATAGGATAATTCAAATTTGAAGGGATCCCAGAAGATCTGCATTCCAACTTTCTGCTTAAAGCAGGTACAACTATAAAGTAAGACCAGGTTTCTCATGGATTTATCCAATTTCTTTTTTGAGAACCTCTAGAGATGGAGTCTGTACAGCCTTCCCAAGGAACCTTTTCAAGTGTTTGGGTGCACTCATGACCAAGCTTTTCTTTACACTAGGCATTTTCTTTCCAGATATTACTAGATGGTGGCTTATTTTTGCATCAAAATATAGTCTTATTTCTGTTTTTTTGTTCTTTTTTTTTTTTCCCAAGCAAATACAGTAAAGCAAAGTAATACTTAGTTCTAAGTGTGAACTAGCACTTACTTAGGGATATATTCAAAAACACCCATAAGCCAATTTGAAGTTAAACACTAATGAAATCTGGATGAATAAATTCAAGGACTCTGTCTAATAACACAGTCTATACGTTTTTTGCCTCTGGTTGTTTAACTTACCCAGATATTTACAGAACATTATTTAAGCTGCTGACACCCTTGCTGAGCAAACCGTGTTCATGCTTACTTCACTCCTAGGTTTCATCTGCTTTGGACTATGATATGGCTCTATTATGAGAATATTACCTTTTGAGGGACACTTCAATTTCAGTTAATGTTTTCATGACAGGTTCTGTTCTGGATCTTGTGTCTGTTTTATAGAATATGCACAGGAATCTCATGAAGCAGGGAGAGGAACCTAGTATTTCCTCCTTTCAAAGGAGTCCCTCACCACTCTCCTGCTTTTTCTTCTATTGCTTATATTCAAGCTCATAAATTTTACACAGTGACAGAGAATAATACACCTTCCAGAGATGGAAAATGAGAGGATAGCCTCAGCTGGGTGTGAATTCCTAACATAAAACTTCTGTATATCCAGTGTCCGATCTTGTGGTGCTATCTTGAAGTTTCCATGTAGTTTCTGTGAATATTGATAACAAATCAATTAACACAAGCAGAGACTTGCTCAACATGTAGAATTTATAAACAACAGAGGTTTGAATATACAGCTAAATCCAATCCTTATGACTACAGTAATGTAGGTGAGCAATTTGTCTTCTTCATTTTAATTCTTCCAGGCAAGACATATTCAAGAAGATAGCAGATCTTCTTCTCTAGAAAAGAGGTAGCATGCTCATTCATTTTATCTAGCTACACGTTAATGCAGATAGTAGTATATATGCATGCTTCTATGGGAGGTTGTTTTCCTTCACTGTTTAGGTATAATTTAGGTAAGTTTGCCTACCATGACTCTCAAATCACTCCCCTTTGCCATAGGAAAACTTAATCCTTCTGAAAGTGTTACATGAGAAGAGACTTGCATATATAGAAAAACACTAGAAGCCCCTTGCTTTTCAGAGGAGTTGAACCTCCTATTATATCGTTCTCACAAGTAGCAGGAATTCATATTCAGCATTTGCCTTAGGGGAAGGAGATACTGTTTCTAGGCAAGACTGATCCTTTCAGTGTAGTACCAGAAAGGAAAGAGATTCTATGCCTGTCTCTCCATCCCACTCAGACTATAATAAATGGCAATGGTACCTTCCTTGTGTTTCATAAGAAAAGGAGTTACGGTAACCAATACATAATCATCTGGAACCATTTTAATATCCTGTGATATAAAGTACATTAACATGAAGCTGGCAGACACAGTTAAGGTCCTGCAAGAGACTAGCAGCCTTTCAGAGCAGTAGCTGGGTGTCAGGAGGCGTACTCTAGGGCATACATCTGGTAACAAACAACAGTGTAAATGGAAGAGGACGCTGAACACTTAAAGTTCATTGACAGATCTGCAATTCATCTAACAATATGAAGCACAGCAACTGATCCTTGTATCTTTTTATAAATTAAATTCCATCTTGAACAGCAGAGTCAGCTAGCACTCAATGACCTTTGCATTTTTTCCCGTCTTTCTATAAACTGGGAAAGAAGACTCAGAAAGAATCGAACATGAACAAGTTCTCTATGCAGTCCATAACTCTCTTCAGACAGGAGTTATACAGCTATAACTGCACAAAAAGTGACCTAAAGTTCTAATCACATTTTTGTGATTTTGACAATGTCTCTGAAGACATAATCTCTTTATATTTTTTTGAGCATGGCAATGTACCCAACAATTGAATGATGCAGTCTCCTTCAGGAAGGATCCAAACTAGTCAGAAGCATTAGGGGTATATATCTTGCACTCTCCTGTCTTAACCGGAGCTTAATTCATATCCATTGCATAAGCAAAGTGAGAGTCAGATGAATAAAGCTGGAAAGCTAGTTACAGTGTTTTACTTTCTGGCCTGAAATACTTCATAGCACACACATTTTATTTTATCTTTCAGGATGTCTTTCTTTTTATACTCCCTACTTTGGCATTCTGAAGGGCAAAGCTCATTTTAAAATATGTATAGACTTCATGTAAAATAAATGAATCTAAAACCCTCTGGGGCAAAACCATGTCTGCTGTATCTCACCTAACTTCAGTGAGTTACACCGAGGTTGTATCCAGGCCTATGTCCTCTCATTTGTCATCAGCCTAGAGAAAAGCAAAGAAACTCCTTTAAAAATATGGCTGTTTTACATTCTCCCCCTCATTGTCTAGTTTTCTTTTACAGCCTAAGTAAAAACTTATTTAGTGGGATTTCATGCATTTATCTTTATGTTTGATAACATTTTTGAGCACTGTGATAAAATCAGCAGAAATTAATGTAATTGTTTCCATCCAGATTCAATAAGTCTAATTACGAGCACTTTTAGTTCAACTGCATAATATGCTTTACAATCCAGTGTATGGAAGAAAATTTAACTACCGTTGACTCAGTGTTCTTTTATGTTTATGTAAGGAGAACAATAAGAAGAGTAAATAAAGAAAAACAATGAATTTGCAAATTTCTGTTTGTCATAGAATTATCATTAGGGATATTGCAGAAATCCATAGAAATATATAAAAAATCCAATCAGGAATCTTTTGTCATGATGTATTTACAATTAGACAAAATTGTATGAATGTATTATATGAAATGATGTGTCATCACAGTGATGGATTTCTAAATAGAAAAACATCTATGATATCCTTAAATATCTACCTCTTTCTGATGTGATATATTCATCACTGTTCATACTATTCCACACTCCTATTTTTATATTCTGCTTGACTGAAAATGTTTTCAATGGCTTCACATGCTGAAAACATTACAAAGGAAAAGATCTAGAGACCTGATTATTCTTCTGGATTTGATCAATGAAAGTAAGGAATAACCATAAACTACTTGTATCCAGAAGAATTTAAAATACACAACCACAGAAATTGTTGCGTTGTTAAAATACAAAATAAATAGTTTGTTTAGTAAATCATTGATTTATGGATGTTTTGTGTTACATAAATTTTTCTAGGTATTTTTAATCTAGAAATTATACTATAAAACACAAAGTTGCCAGCATTCTTTACGTTGCCACAGTTGACTCATGGGACTGCAAACAATGCGATTTATCATTTTTTATGTGGAACACACTGTTCTAAGTCATTAAGCTATTGTAGACATGGTATCTCTAACACACTGAGAGGACAGATTAGGAACAAAGATTGAAATCATAATATTCAGTTGTGTTATCATTAAGGATACAGGAAGTCACTACTCCACTAACACATGATAGATAAGCAAAACAGCTAGCTTTTTGCTACTGAAAATACAATTATTCATATGTTCAGAGATATTCAGGATTTAATCAGGATTATAAATGTAACTGTTTAAAGCTCATTGGGGATATGGGATTATAATTAATTCTCAAGGCTGCACATAAAGTGATTCACTGAGTTTATTACATGTGGTTCAACTAATCGTGGGGTTTGAATACATAGATCACAAACTACCTAGTTTAAAATAAACATTATCATTACACAGTAAACATGAAATACAGATTTGTTTTCTAAAATTTCACTCACATTTTTAGAAAAAAAATATACTTTTTTCCTCTTCAGCCTTTAACTACAGAAAATAGGTTTCCTGCCTGATGTCAGAACGACATACTTATTTAACTTTCTACTTATATGATCCAACTGTAAATTTAAACGTGCATCTCTGTGATGTTCACTTTTACTTGTCCATAATCCCAAGCTGTGTTCAAGGACACAGAAATCTACATATTTTATATAACATGCATGTCACAAACTCAGCTATCCCTTGCCCTTTCATCTGAAGTGATTATAAATTGGAAATTCACAGGTAGTCTGATGGACTCACCAGATCCCTTTTCTTTTTTCTTCAATAAAAGAAATTTACTTCTCCACAGGGTAGTGCTCTGAAATCCTGAGCTTTATACCCTTCTTCTTCAAAGACATGTATATATATATAAATACATATGTCAAATTTAGTATTGGAGAACAGGTAAAGAATTAAGAGTTCTGAGTAGCTGTCATTTCCAGAATTAGATGCTAGGTCCTGTTTATGTTCTTGGCTTGCTTTGTCTATTTTAACTCTTCTCATGCTTTGTTCTCCTGTATTTTGTTGATTAGTGCTTGTGCCAATCATTTTTTTTTTCCATTCATGCAGAGTATTCCACCTTTAGAAAGTAGCTGTGACAATCCCAGTAAAATCCAACAACTCAATAAATTAGAACACTTTCTCATGACAAGAAACCTAATAATCACTACTGTTTAGGAATGTGGTCAATATTTTTAAAGTAGTTGATTTAAAGAATAGAATCACACAGGGGAATGCAGGGAGCCTGAGTAACTCCAAACATCCAAGCTTAGATGAGTTCTCAGACTGCACAGTGATAGAACGCTCAATGGGCGGTTAAAACATTTGGAAGACCACTCTGTCTTTAGGACAGCTTTTTTGTGATCTTAGCACACTAAGGCTTCCTTTAGTCATAATATAAATATTTAATTTACATATTCTAATAAAAATGACGTTTACTTCAGTAGAATTTTTCTGCAGCAAAAACTTCAGAAAGTTGTCTAATATCATTGGATATTTTAAACTTTGTAGATATCTAGCATTTAATATCAGCTTTTGTGAACTATGTTTGACTCTGGTCTTGATTTTCTTTATGAGTTTCTCATTCTCCTCCGAACTGTGCCAGACAACATTGGATTGTAAGGACTGTGCAACATAGACACAGCATTAGGTATTGCTCTGCAAAGCAGCTAACATACTTTGGATTGCTGAATATGTAGAGTAATGATCACTGATAATAATGAAGAATTGTATAGATCTGAAGAAAATATAATTTTACTTACCTGATTTCAGCTGAGAAAGTGTTAATAGCACATTGATGTTATGGTTGTTATTGAGTGATGGAAGCACACCTCGGGCTGATACGGGCTGCTTGGCAGGGCAATGCTGCCACCATTACGGAGCAGTGACAGGGGGTGGGGCAGAATGAGGACAATTGGCCTTAATTAGTCAAGAGGCTGTTCTATACTATGTGACATCATGCAGAAATCTGTAAAGCTGTGGTGAGTTGGCTGAGGGGGGGGTAGCCACTGCTCAGCAATTAGCTGGACGTTGGTCAGAGGATGGCGAGATGTTGCATTGCTAGCAGAGTGTCGATCAGCAGTCAGTTGTATTGTTAGCTGGTCTCTGGCAGTTTGCAAGTCATGCCATTGTGGATATATATTTATACATACGGAGAAGAAGAGAGAGAGAAGTATCATTGCATTTTTGTTTCTCTTTTCCTTCACTGTCTTGGCAAATAATTTTTTTCTCATTTCAACCAGGGAAGTGAGAGAACGGCTGTGTGGTGCTTAGCTGTCTGCCAAGTTAAACAACAGTCCTGTTGGCGCCCAACGTCAGGCTCAAAGTGTTAAGATAACAGTAGATCTGATTAGAGTATGTTAAAACAACATTATTTTAAGTGTCATAACAGTGTAATAGTTACTGGTCACAATGTTATTTTTCTTATTTTTGGAGATCTTTTAGAGTTTTTTCATAAAATCTTATTATTTAATACTTTACTTGCTATATATGACCCCTGTTGCACTGTTACCATTTCCAGGGGCTGGATTAAGGTTATCATTTTTCTGTATGGTTTAACACTGGTTAGAAAACTAACCTTATATTTGTATTTGATATTGCAGTCATCTTCATACTTTGGAAACCATATCTTGGAAACTACTAATAATTTCACTCTACACTTGGTCTCCTCAGGGAGTCAAGCTATGAGGGAGATGAGGGAATGTTCAAACCATCACCTTCCTCTTTCTATGTCTACTGAATGTGTTTCAGGTTTTGTTTAAGTTTAAACAACTATATACAAATACCACTCAGGGATCTGCCCGGAGGCTAACTAGTTATGAGTGGCAGGGAGTGTGGGGAGGTATGGGCGGGTACCTAGAGCAGTGGGCACCCCCAGTGTTTTGGAAATTCATCAGTGAACAACCGCAGAATCTTTAAAAACTAGTAGAATATATGGAAAAGATATACTGTCACTCTGGTAATTCTAGAGAGACACAAATCACTGTGAAGTGTTGCCCTTGCCTACCAAACACTATTCAGCACCTGATAGGGAAAGAGATATCAAAATCTGATGACAACGCATCAGGTCTTGCGGTTGCTCCAGCACCTGCAACAGGCTTGCAGTTCAATCGGAGAACCAACCTGTGTTACTATTGGTTGCTCCTATACACAAGACAAAAAAATGGCTGCAAAAGTCAGCTCTTTTAGTAAGGAAAGAAATTATGACTAAGACAAGGATGAAAGAATATGAGGATGAAGCAGGGCCATCACGTGGATCATAGAATCATAGAATGGTTGAGATTGGAAGAGACCTTAGAGATCATCTTGTTCCAACCGCCCTGCCATGGGCAAGGACACCTCTCATTAGACCAGGACTACACTAGACAAGAATGGAAGGTGGAGGAAGAGGCAGAACACATAAAGGAGACAATAACCATCTGATCTCTAACTATGGCTGCGAGATATGCAAAAAGATTGTAGTCATCATCCAAGCAAGCATGTTGTCATCTGGCTGCTTTGATGCTGGGATAACAGGACCAGTAGCCTGGACTTAGTGGACAGCAAAGCAAGGCAGCAGGGATCACATTCTAGAGAAGGGAGCATTGACAAAACAATTGGAAAAAGGGAATAAGCCTTCACCCTATGGAGGAGACTCTTGTCAGCTGTGAAAGAGTGATATCCCTTCAAGGAAGATCTGGTATGTTACCCGGACAAGTGGACCACAATGGAGAAAGTTGTCCAGTACCTGAGGGAATTAGCTGTGCTGGAGGTGATGTGTAATATTAACCTGGATGATGATCAATAATCCCAAGATCCAGATGATGCCAGGTGCCCATAGCCCTTGTGATGGAAATCTTTACAGAGTTCACCATGATTCTAAGCCAACATACTGGCAGCAGTAGCCTGGAAAGTTCAAGAAAATCCAACTGTAGATGAGCTGTGTAGCCTGCTTTGACAATATGAAGAAAATCTCTCTTCCACTCTATGGGCCTGTGTCTCAGCTGTGGACAGACTGTCCTGAGAGTTCCAGCAATTCAAAGACAATTTGTCCTACTCCTCACCTGTACAGACCAGAATCTCAGCTATTAGAAGTAAGTATTCCTCTTCTTGAGGGAGGAGATATAGTGGATACATACCACCTGCCACTCTGATTTTACCTACATGACCACGGAGAGGAGATGAGGGAGTGGCATGGAAAATCTGTCTCCATCCTAGAGGCACGGGTATGTGAGTTGCAAAGAAAAACAATTGAAAAAGGAGGTTCTTCCGTAAAAATGGCTTCTTCAGTTTCCAGTGGGTAGTCTCCCACACAGAGAAGGGAGAGAGACAGGAACGGGGGAGGTGATTCTTCCTGATATTCAAGGAGACCTAATGATTATTTGCCCTCCTTCATGGAAAAAGCTCCAAAGTACCTTCGGCCCGGCTCTTCTTGTATCCTTCCCAGACCTTGGCACACCTCCCTGTGCTTCTCTAGCCTAAGGGCAGCCAAAGGCAGAAGTATTTTCAATAGACTAAGAAACAATGTAAGCTTCAGGGATTTCTGGATGACAGATTTTAAGATGTAACCTAAGTAGAGGTGTGATTAAAAATAACAAGACCTAAAAGCTACCTCTGAACTGTAAAGGCAAATGTGCAAAATTATCCTTCCTCAACGTCATCATGAATGACTGAATAATTTCAAATTTCTTTACAAAATCTATTATGTTATTTTTTCTGTGTCCCTAATAATACAGTAAAACTGATTTGAAGGAGCATCATCAGTTACCTTCTGGGAGTATGATTCTGATGGCGTTTCCTGCCTTCTCCCTCCAGAACTTTCTTGGCATCATTTTCATTTGCTTATACTCTCTACACCTTGTTCATTCTTCATTGACCTGGACTCTACACCAGAATTCATTATCTGTAGCATGCTTCGCTCAGGTTGGGTATATATTTTTTGTTCTGTTATCACATAAAATTTGTTTTACCTATCTCTTACCACTGCATTCCCTTGATTATAAGTGATTAATCACTGATAAGTTGTTTATAGATGGGGAATATTATATCATCTTACACCTGTATTTTCAAGTTACTTAAACACAGGTATCATGCCAACAGGTAATCTCATCTTTTCCACTCTATGAAGCAGAGGAGTTAGGAATGCTGAGAAGGAAGCTCAGGGAAAGCAAATAGAGAGGAAGTGAATGAATCACAGCCTGGGTCTGTGGAAAGGTTCTTCAGGAAATGCAGACAAATGTAAGAAAAAAATATAGAAAACTAGGATTCACCAGTTTGGTACTATTTAAATAGTTGGAACAAGATAATCTCTAAGGCTCCTTCCAACCTAAACCATTGTATGATTCTATGATTCTATTTTAAAACAGCAGTGTGTGGGAATTTCTTTTTATCTGTTTATTACTTCTGGAATTCCTGTTTACTCTGACCATGTTTAATATAATGATACAACTTGCATTACATATATTAGAAGGATGACTTTGATCTCTGACTTATCCTAACATCTTTGAAGGATGTTTTATTCCTACATTTATTCATGCTTATACTCCAGAATTAGACTTTTCCAACAAAATCAGTCCTGCTTCTCAGATCACCATTTCTCTTCCTTTCATCAGTTAAGCTGTTCAGTTCTTA
>WBMW01002735.1:0-11768 GCA_013396635.1 Penelope pileata | reverse complement strand
CTCGCCTCCCCCATCTAACTTAAGAAAACTCCAATGGTTGTACCATTCAATGAGACAGGCCTACGAAGGTGTTTTTTCTGCTTAAGAAAACTTACAGTACTTCCAGAACATCCTGCATCAATGAAAAATGTGTTCCAGTCCCTGCCAAAATCCTACTATCAAAATTTTCATACTATTGATTGAAAACACTACTATGATGAGACATAAATAATAAGTAGATTTCTTACATATTTCATTTTATGTACTAGGCAACAATATCTTTTAGATTCAGTTGATCTCTCTGTAATTCTTGTGAGCCTCCAGTCTTAAAGTACACTTTGTTACTTTTGAAGATGCTAAAGACTTTCTGACACAAATAACTGCAGCAGGTGTAATTCACACATTTTTACTTTTGGTTTATTTATTCCTTTTTTGAAGGTCTCTGGACATACCTATGTCAAAGTAATAATAACTTGCTAAATTTGTGAGCATTGCTGCTGAATATATTGGTGTATAAATGAAGGCTTTTATCAGTTAGTGAATTAGAAACTATGATGAAAGTGATGATAAGAAGACCAAAAAAATATACACATTTAAACAGAACTTTACTAAAGTCATTCATTAACCAAACATTTTTTGCAAATTCTTAATTTTTACACATTATTGTTTTCATTATATATATAAAGCTTAGATTTTAACACTTACCTTATATGAGGTGTACAATACCATGGACTTGGTGCTTGCACTGATAGCATCAATGAGAACAGTTCTTGGTGGTGTTTAGTCCTTGAAGAAGACTTGAAATGTCTTTGACAAAGAAGTCAAGGCTGAAGTGGGGTTGTTAACTTTCATCCTCATCTTTCTCTGTCTTTCTCATTTATGCCTGATACTCAATGATTCGCTCCAAAGGAAGGTCTTATTTGTTCATGATGCTGTTTGTTGCACATTTTTTTCTATCGTCTTTGCTGATTTGGCAAGAAGGCCTATTAGCCTACCTTGAAATACCTTTAACTTGGAGGCCTCCGAGGAGCAGCTACACAACTCTTTGTTTCTTTGTTCATTACATTGCACACATATTTGCGCAAAAAGTCTATATATATCTCATCTGGTTATGTCATCACAATATTATAAAATATATTATTGTAGTATGCTTATAATTGGATTCAAGGCAAATTAATGTTAATTATATCATGATCAATGCACTTTTTTCTTTAGGTGTCATAGGCCTCTGCTTAAGCAATATGATTATGCTTGTCACTACAGTACTTTTGTTTGGTACTCATGGTTATGAACATTGAGACCTATGGATGATTTGTATGACACGTTGGCCAAGCTAAAGAAGCAGCAGCACCTTTTTGAGCAATCACATCCTTGGAAGTTCGTTCTGAGTTAAGATCAGTAGAATAATTTGGAAAACAATACTTTGTTTTTCACAAGATTCAACCATTTTCCATTTAATACACACTAGAATTTGTCTGAATTCTCTTATGTGGTCTGGACAGGTACACTCTTCTCTGGATAGAGAACTGGCTAGAGGGCTGTGCCCAGCGGATAGTGGTTAATGGAGTTAAGTCCAGCTGGCGTCCCGTTACGAGTGGTGTCCCCCAGGGGTCGGTACTGGGGCCCATCTTGTTTAATATCTTTACTGATGACCTAGACGAGGGGATTGAGTGTACCCTCAGTAAGTTTGCAGATGACACCAAGTTGGGAGGAAGTGTCGATCTGCCTGAGAGTAGGGAGGCCCTTCAAAGGGATCTGGACAGGCTGGATACCTGGGCTGAGGTCAATGGGATGAGGTTCAACAAGGCCAAGTGCTGGGTCCTGCACTTTGGCCACAATAACCCCATGCAATGCTATAGGCTTGGGGCAGAATGGCTTGAAGACTGTGTAGAGGAAAAGGACCTGGGGGTGTTGGTTGATGCTCAGCTGAACATGAGCCGACAGTGTGCCCAGGTGGCCATGAAGGCCAATGGCATTCTGGCCTGTATTAGAAGTAGCGTAGCCAGCAGGAGCAGGGAGGTGATCATCGCCCTGTACTCAGCTCTGGTGAGGCTGCACCTCGAGTACTGTGTTCAGTTTTGGTCCCCTCACTACAAGAAAGACATTGAGGCCCTGGAACGTGTTCAGAGAAGGGCAACAAAACTGGTGAGGGGTCTAGAGCACAAGTCTTATGAGGAGCGGCTGAGGGAGCTGGGATTGTTTAGTCTGGAGAAGAGGAGGCTCAGGGGAGACCTCATCGCACTCTACAACTTCCTGCAGGGAAGTTGTGGTGAAGAGGGGGTCGGCCTCTTCTCCCAGATAACTACTGACAGGATGAGAGGGAATGGCCACAAGCTGCGCCAGGGAAGATTTAGATTGGATATGAGAAAAAACGTTTTCTCTGAAAGAGTGGTCAGGCACTGGAATGGCCTGCCTAGGGAGGTGGTGGAGTCACCATCCCTGGTGCTGTTCAAGAAGCGTCTAGATGAGGTGCTAAGGGACATGATTTAGTAGCTTAGTGGGTAGTGATGGTGATAGGAGGACGGTTGGACTAGATGATCTTGTAGGTCCTTTCCAACCTAGTGTTTCTATGATTCTATGATTCTATGTATGGAAGCTGATCATTCTTACATATTAATGAATCAAACTGATGTAACTAGGTCTGCGATAAGTCCAAACTGGTAGCCAAGAAGCTTTATCAGTCTACAGGACAACGCAACAGAAATTCTCACTCCCTATGTGAGTTCCTGTAGTACTGCACTGTAGGCACAACAACGGAGCTTCCTCCTAACTATCTTAGATATCTGTATTTAGGAAAACAATGTCAATCCCTTGCCAAAATTCAGGAAAACAGCAAAAAGTCCTTCAAATGAAGGGATATAGTCTACATCTCTATCTATTTGTCTGGGTAGCTGACTATTAGGATACTAACAACTCCATGTTTAACTTGCAAAATATAAAAATAAATCCAGTCCTATTCAAATCAGCAGGTGTCATGTCACCATTTCCAGTTCTGTCTTTCTTGTCTTCAGAATCACAACAAGAAAGACAATAATAAGAACAATAGTAATAAAACGTATTTATTTCCTGGGGAAATACTGGTAGTGGAGTTAGTCCACACTGTTTTGCTTTTCTGGCTAAGTCAAAGCTAAATGCAGTGCTTCCTTCTATCCTTCAGATTAGCTTTGTGTGGCCTGTAAGCTACATTTACCTGTCATTCAGAAACAGATGTTACTAAATTAATATCAGTCTGTAACTTATATTTATTTAAGAGTTAAACCTCTATCCTAATGTTGTCTGACTTTTCTTATGAAAAATTTTGTTTAATAGTATTGGAATATTATTTCTTTTAAAATGCTGCCTTTGCATATTTTCTAAACACTACTTGGAAAGACTACCATTAGTTTCAGAAGATTTGTTTTAGGTCCTTTGTTATGGAAAAATGTTTATTTTAAGAATTCTATGCTGCCAATTACAGAATTTCCATGTAGAAAATAATTTCCAATTTATTTTTGCATTCAGCATATCACATAAAGGTACAGAAAACATTGCAAATACCTTTTTAAGGCTATATGCCAAGAAAAAGTAATAGGAGATAGTTATATAAATTGCATCAATATGAAAGTTGATGTGATTTAAAGTGAGAAGTAAAAATAGACGTCTGAAACAAGAGTGATTGAAAAGTTGATGTAAAACTGATGTGATTTAAACTCAAAAATTGAAGCAGACAGGGAAAATAAAGCAATTCAAAAACCTGATGCAGTTCTAAGTGAGCAATGGAAATGGTGAGCTCAAATAAGATTGATGTAAAACTTGAAGAGATTTAAAATGTGAAGCAGAGAGCTAGAATAGGTGCAACTGTAAAGCCTATGTGATTTAAAGAGAAGACTAGAAGCAGGGATCTGAAGTAGAATTAATCAAAAAACTGATACAGTTTGAAGAGAAAAATTGAAACAGTTTGTTAAATTATGACCAATAGATTTCAAGAAAGAAGACACAGGATTAGGTCACTTGCTGTACATGTCCTTACCAATGTCCAAGATTAACCCTGCCTTAGACCCATGCCAACCCTGAATTGTAAATGCAAAATGTTTTCATGAGAATTTTCTTGAATTTCATTATCTTTTAGATGGAACAATTTTTGAAATTGAACTTTGCTGTGAAACCTTTTACTGTTTATTTTTCTGTAGTTTCAAAAGATTTTGACCGAGGCATCTGACCCTTTTTCTGACTTAACTAGGGTTTTCATGCTTATGTTCTGGTCCACGCTCATCTGTGTTTCACAGCATCCAAAGTTTGTAGAATGTTATGAGACATTGCAGAAACATTCTAGTTTTTTTTGTTTGTTTGTTTTTCACAGTCAGATGTTTTCACAAACCTTGGACAATACCTTATTGTGTTTTGAAAACAACATTATGAATCATGGGTGAATCCCACCTTGGCACTAACATTGAGAGCTCTGTGCTTCTGGACAAAACACTTTTTGCATTTCTTCATCAGTTCTTCCTTTTTGTAAAAATGTCATATGAACAGTCTTCTGTCTCTCTGTGGGCTATTTCAGTGAATAATTGAATTCATGGGTGTTCAGACTACTGCTCTTGTCAGCTTTTTAGCACAGAAAATCTCAAAAATGCTTCTACTGCTGTAGGGAGAGTGTGAACTCAGGGAGGATTTGGAGATTTAAATATAGGGTACAACTCCCATTATTGAATTAAGCCCTAAAATATCCTAGCAATATCCTAAAATATCCTAAAATATCCAAGGACACTGAGTAGGATGTGATATAAACTTGAAGTAGTCTTACTTTTTACAAGGTCAGGTAGTGACAGGACAAGGAGTAATGGCTACAAACTGAAAGAGAGTAGATTTAGACTAGATATAAGGAGGAAATTCTTCACTGTGAGGATGGTGAAACACTGGAACAGGTTGCCCATAGAAATTGTGGATGCCCCTCCCTGGAAGTACTCAAGGCCAGGCTGGATGGGGCTTTGGGCAACCTGGTCTAGTGGGAGGTGTCCTTGCCCATGGCAGGGGGGTTGGAACAAGATGATCTCTAAGGTCCCTTCCAACCTGAACCATTCAATGATTATTTTTAGAAGCGTGTATGTTGACATTCTATTTGGTCCGCACTAATATTAGGTTTTTTGGACCAAAATATTGGTGTATAGCTGTATATCTTAAATTGCAGTATATTGTTTATACCAACTGATAGAAAACTTCATCTCTGCAATTTTGTGCTCTGAGTATTTGGTGTTTTATGGAGCTACCAATACAGGTGCAAGATAATTTAAAACGAAAAATACTGAATACAGAAACGATTCTTCAAATTCCTAAATAAGCTGTAGTTTCATTAAAAGAATACAAATAATTGAAGGGTACCACAGCAGTAAGTTAGGAACAAGTACTCACACAAGTATATTACCTTATAGCCTGTTCAATTCCCAGTTGCACTTCACAGCACAGGTATATTTCTATAGTTTGCAATTAAGAGAGAATGAAGTTATGAAAGAAATAAAGAACGAGGCAACACTGAGAAAGATTATTAATACATCAGTTAAATATCAGAAATTAACTGGAAAAGCCAGTTTCATAATTCTTTTTCATTAGCTGTGAAGTTCCTGAGCCATTTTAACGAAGACAATTTTAATGATGATGTTTATAACGCAGCTCAAAATACAAATGCAGAGATATCAAGTGCGGAAGTAAACATAGATCAGTTTAATATCTAGACTCAGAAATATCTCCAAGTTGACTGGGTAATTATATTCAGAACTAGAGAACTAGTTTTTGGTTGTTTGTGCATTAAGTTAGTGGATAAAGGCTCCTTCCAGAGGACAGTTTACTATAATCTGAATTAGAGTAAATGATTCCAGCAATTTAATTGAAAAAACTGAACAAATTTTGCTAAATACTGAAACTACAGAAATAATTTTAATGTTAATTTAAGGGTATTTTATTTGGAAAAAAAAAGAAAAAATTTACTTATTTACTTTAAATAGCTTCTCTGATGAAGCTATATTGATTTATCCTAACTAAAGAGTGTTTCAGCCCCACTGTTCATGCATCTCTAGGTTTTGTCACTGTGAAACTGAGCCTTAACCATAGTTGTGGAGGTGGGCTGAACATGAACTCACAGGAGACATTGCTTATCCAGAGGAGAAAACTGTGAGAGGAGAAATTTTGGTGCAGTACTGTGGTTATTTTTGCATTCCTTTTTCAGTCCCACAGTCCTTGTAGCTATAGACTTTTTGATTTGTCATTTTTCTTCATAGCAGTCTATGTTGTTCCACTGTGAGGAGGTGGTGATCCTGCAAGATATTCAATACTTGAACAAAAGTCAAATGGAAGCAGAGACTCAAATATAGATTTTTCTAATCTTTGACAAAAGTTTCCAGGAAATTGATGTGATTGTTTAATTCAAGGTACAACTCATCTTTAAACTGGATTGCTTGCTTTTTTTTCTTTTTTTAAAAATATTTTCCAGAAGTTTTTTTTTATGTCATTTTCTGTGCACATTTTATACGAGGGTTGCTCCAAAAGTAACATCTCCTATTGTATTCTATTGTCCCACAACATCAGAGGTGGATGTTGATGGTACGGCAGTAGAGGCTGATCCTTCTCATCAGTATTCTGTTACATTTTGTTGCCTTGTGACAGATGGCAACAGAGGGGCAGTCTGACAAAATGGTGTCTGACATGAAAGTGTTTATGAAGCAAATGTGTGGAATTGAATTCCTCCACACAGAAAAAATGGAATGCATTGACATTCATCAGATGGTTACTGGATGTTTATGGAGATCTCAGCACAGTGAGGTGGTGAGTGGTGCATCTCAGCAGTGAAAATAACAACATGAAAGACAAGCTGTGTTTCAGACAGCCATGCAAAACTGGTGCAGATTTTTACAAACACAGCATAGAAGCTCTTGTTCATCACTGGAAAAATGCATAGCTAATAGTGGTGACTATGTTGGAATATAGTGTTGTGTAGCTGAGAATTTTTTCTACTGGATAGAGTTAATGTGCTCTTCGTATCTGTTGTAGTTTCCATGGAAATAAATAGGAGGCATTACTTTCAGAGTGACCTATATAATGTATTGCATACTTATATCCATTATCTTCCTTAGAAGTGAAAAAAATAACTAAACAGACTCCTAAAATATAAAATATAAACAAACCAATAGGAATCAGTATAAATTTGGTGAACAATTTTGTAACTCAAATTATTTTATTTGCCTGGACGTTTTAAGTTGGTATTGATGGACTGATAGCTTATGATTAGTTAAAGCAGTAATCACAAGTCTGAAGTCACATTTTCTACAAGTACAATAACATTATGTAACTCAGCACAGGTAGCACCTAAACCTCCTCAAGTCACAGTTAAGAAAATACATTTTTCTGTATTTGAATACTAAGATACAGATTGTACATGCGGTGATATTCAACTGGCCTTTTACCAACTTCTTCCAAGAGATGTTTATTATGTTACAAACTACCTTTTTATTTTATTCACCCTTTCTTTGTGAACAGCTCATTTCCTTATTGTGAAAAATTGGTTATTAATATATCTACAGCATTATGCTTTTATGGATCTGTCTTTCTTTCTTGGTTTAGAAGCAAGAGGGTGACCTCCCAGTATAGCAAATTTAATCTGCAAAAATAACCTTTCAAACTGACTTGCCAGAAACTAATATTAGATGAAATCTTTGTCCTATTGAACCTGACTGTCATTAGTGATTCCCTGTGAAAGGCTTAATCTACAATTGCAAAAAATCTCTACTAATGTTGTCAGGTTTCATAAAATATCTATTTTATTAAAGAATTAGTGATGTTGATTCTGGAGGATTTGCAACATTTGCATAGAAAGCCTGAATCTGATTCAAATTCAGATCACCTTTTGTATTAAAGTTTGGTAGTGCTGAAAATGTCCTACAGTGGCTACTATGGGTAAATCTCAAGCATAAATGGCATTAATTCTTCAAGGAATGTGATACATTTTGTTTTCTAAGAAAAGAGTTAGATCATTGGAACACTTTTCAGCAGTCATTAATGTGAATACAATTTTCTTTTTACCTAAATAACTGCCTATAATTATTATTTCAGATGCCCTATACTACCGAATAGTGAGTTCGAATCTTAACAAGTAACTTGATTTTGTGATGGTACAGGCTGCAGGTTGTTCTGAAAATTTCAATGTTAGAACAGCAAATCAATTTGAAATAGATTCAAGAGTGAAGTACACTTAAATTGGGTAAATACACAAAGACACAACAGCAGTACTGAACATCTCAAATTTTTGGGGCATAACTGGAGTAATACCTTCTGCTATGCAGCAGCAGGTGGGAGAGAGAAACAACTGCAGACACCCAGGTCAGTGGAAAAGGAGAGCAGGAGGCGCTCAAGGTGTGGAGCAGAAGTTCCCTGCAGCCCATGGAGAGGCCAATGGTGGAGCAGGCTGTCTCCGTGCAGCCCATGAAGCAGATCTCCACATGCAGCCTGTGGAGGAGTCCCTCACTATAAGAAAGACAATGAGGCCCCGGAATGTATCCAGAGAAGGGCAACAAAACTGGTGAGGGGTCTAAAGCACAAGTCTTATGAGGAGTGGCTGAGGGAGCTGGGATTGTTTAGTCTGGAGAAGAGGAGCCTCACAGGAGACCTCATCGCACTCTACAACTTCCTGAAGGGAGGTTGTGGTGTGGAGAGGGTCAGCCTCTTCTTCCAAATAACTAACGATAAGATGAGAGGGAATGGCCAAAGTTGCGCCAGGGGAGGTTCAGGTTAGATATAAGGAAAAACTTCGCCGAAAGAGTGGTCAGGCACTGGAACGGCCTGCCCAGGGAGATGGTGTAAGAGACTGTTTCGGAATCTTTTCTCTCAAAGCTTGCTGTAAGAACTCTTTTGTCTCAAATTTTGCCCACCTGCCTGCTGCCCAAAGGCTTGCAGACCAGGGGCAATGAGAGGTAAGCAGCCGGTAAATGGCCATCAAGCAGCCTTTCAGACTGGCACCTTGAGGGAGGCAACCACCGAAGGAAGGAGATGTGCAAGTCCATTTGTGCCCACTCATGCGGTACGTGATATACCTGGGTGCCCAGAGAGGCCATGCTGGCTGAAAAGGAGCATAAGAAGACTTCTTCCAATGGGGAAACAGAGCTGCCAAGCTGCTTCTGTCTGACTGATGCCTGACTGATACCTGCCTGGTGCCTGCCTGCTTGATACCTCCTGCTGCTTGAGACATGAGGTCCTGCTGCCCTCCTGCCTGATGGCCTGACACCTGAGCCTGCTGCTGCTTCTCCGGACGCCCACTTCTCTCAAGCCTGCTGCTGTTGCTGCTGCTGCTCCCTCTGCACTCTTCTTCCCTCACTCTACAGGCCTGAAGACTTGCTCAGACCAACAGAATGGCGTGGGATCCGTGGTGGTGACTATCCCTGCTTCTTATACATAACTCTCGCTCTTATTTCCTATCTTTTACTATCTCCTGCTTCCCCATTCCCGTCTCTCTCACTGACCAGAATTTCTATTAAACTGGTCGGACAACATTTGACCTCATTTTTGTCTTAATCTCACTCCAGGTATGTTAAAGAATCTCCCCTCACTCCGATAATTGGAGCAGGACAGATGGTAGAGTCACCGTCCCTGGCAGCGTTCAAGAAACGTGTGGATGAGGTGCTAAGGGGTATGGTTTAGTAGTTTAGTGGGTAATATTGGTGGTAGGAGGATGGTTGGACTAGATGATCTTGTAGGTCCTTTCCAACCAAGTGCTTCTATGATTCTATGAATATGATGTTCATGGAGGGAGTCCCCTCCACTGAGCCATGAGGTGTCCTCCTTAGGCAATTTTTATGTTTTCTTACTCCAGACTCCTGCCTCCTGGCTGCTACTCCCAGCTGAGTGAGTGCAATCCCACAGCCTCTACCATGCACAGTCCCCAGGGGCTCCTGCCTGTTGAGCAGCAAATCCTAGCTTTGCCAGACCCTTCCCACAGAGGCATTGGCAGAGCTCAGCTCAAGCAGGGGAGGCAACAGACTCTTTGCTGAAGACAGCTCAGCCTAGCTGCAGACAAGGTGAGCCCAGGCCAGCCCTGTGATCTGTGCTTGCAGCTCAGGGCATAGCCCCTGGACCTTTGCTTGCCACTTTAGATGTGTGAAAACCATATTGGCAGGGCTACACAAATTTCATTGTTCAAGCTTCAATTTAAGATTGTAGGAGTGTAGAGGGATTTCACAGTCTCCGTCTGCAATCAAATATGCATATGCACATATATTTTACTGTATAGATATTGAATTGGAATTAGTGAAAACAACCACCTAAATTAAGCTACAGTAATCTACGGAAACAAAAAGCCAGCATAGATACAGTCCTAGTAATATAAAAAGTTGAGTAAATAAGTCCTCTGCCTACCCACGTACACATACATATATGCTACATATGCAACAAGGAAATGACTGTAGGACCTGCCAACATCATGTTCTACATGAAGCAGTGAAAGTTGAGTCTAGACAAATGATTATATGATAATCTGTTGCCCAGATCTGAAAATAATAGATCAGCATTGTAAATGTTTGATGAGATGGCTGGCTACATAATCACCTAGAGATAAGTATGCAGGAAGAAAATATCTTGCATCTTCAAGAGAGAAGAAGGAAGTTTTTCTCAAATTCCAAGCTCAGCTTGTTGAAGAACTATGTCTTTAAAGTTATTGACTTTCAATATTATAGACTTAAGGCAGGAAGAAGTAATTTCCATAATAAGGTACTGTCTAATTTGTGGTATTGCAGCAAGAGCTATTGAACTTAAATTACAAGGATCAAATTTCCATTCATTCTATGGTTGTAATTATGGGATAGCTGGAAATCAGAGCTGTGCCAGTGTTCACACCCAGTGGACTTCAATCATGAATTCTGTGGGTGGTCCAGCAACCCCTCAGCTACTCTTTTCTATAGATGGTCTGACATAATACAGTGGACCAGTTTGAAAGAACAGTCTGATTTGAGACAACACAATTACTGAACCCCTCACTGCCTTCATAGTTAAGTAAACAACGGGAGATCTCCAAGTGGGAATTCTGGACTTTTACAGGCATTTTGTTACAAATTGGGCAGGTCCTGTAGTGTGTAGGCTAATTTAAATTCTTCAATGTTTAGATTTAAATTCTGGTGAGAAGGTAGACCTGCTTTTAAATACCCAGTAGACAGATTCCTTAGTTAGGTGAGACGGTCTTTTGTACACAGTTAAGATAGATGTTTTTTGCCTAGGTTAAGATAATCTTCAGTAATCACGAACATGCTGGAATAGTCAAATGGGACCCCATTTACCAGCTAGATCATAAGAACTGAGTGGAAGAGCAGTCTGGGAAGTTTCACCAGATCCAGCCAAGACTACTGCTGCAAGCATCATTTCAACAGGAATACCTGTCACCAGACAGATTTTACCAGCCATCCTGGCTGAGAGATTTCGTTTCCCACACAAAGCATTACTAGGATTTCAATCATTTTTGTTGTTGTTTTAAGAAACAATCAGTTTATTAAAAACACAAAGTTCACAAATGTCTTTGTAACAGCATGCTAAATACAAATTCAAATGAAAAGCAGGACCAGATTGTTTGTAAATGAACACATGCACACTATTTATTTTAATTATCATAAAATAAATGCAGTTTTATTTCTTAGCACTTAACACTGTAGTTATGAAAAGTATTAGCATGTAACCATTCTTTCCTGATGATTTTAGCTTATTGTTTCAATTTCACATCTTTAAACTTTTGAATTTTTTGTAAACAAGAGGAGAAAATGTAAGATCACCTCATGAGACTGAAT
>WBMW01002734.1:220766-235018 GCA_013396635.1 Penelope pileata | reverse complement strand
CATGGCACCTTTTCTCGTGGGTAGGTTCTAACAGTTTCAAGGAAAACAATGAGCTTTTGTGTATTTTTCTGGGTAAGAAGTCAAACACTTTGCCTCCCACCAGCTCTGAGCACCGTGGATGCATCCTGGGTTTGAAGGACTGTGGTGGGCTTATGCCAGCCCCAGGAGCGATGGGGCAGGGCCCCTGTAGCCAGGTGGGGCTGGGAGTGGGGTCAGGAGCAGGGCCGGAGCCTCCTCCTGCCTGGGTGGAGGCTGTCTCGTCGCTGTGCAAACAGAGAGTGACTTGCCTTTGTCTGTGAGTCCTGAGTGGAACTTCCAAGAGAGCAGTAGATTGGTCCAAAGTGGAATTTCTGGCTCTCTGGAAACAATAACATTCTGAAATTTGTTTCCATCCTGATATTTTTTCCATCAGCATCGTTTTTTCGAAACGATAGTGACCGCAAGCAAGTAATTATTGCAAAATAAGTTTTGATTAAATGAAAAGTTCAGAGGGAACGGAAAAGCTTTGTTTCAGAACATTACTTGCAGTCTGGATTTGGCTGTTTCTTAAATGTCAGCGCTGCCTCTTGCACAGTTCCTCATTGTTCCCTATCACAGGAGGCACAATTCTCACATCATTCACACAGAACACAGGACTTTGTCATCCAGCCCTGAAGGAATGTTGCTCCTGGTGTTTCCTGAAATAAATCCCTCCTTCTGGACGCGATTTGACCTGCAGTGAGTCACATCCCCACGTGCTGCATTGATGCAGCCATCTCTCTCCTGGGGGCTGCTCACTCCCTCTCCAGCACCACCACCTCGATGACAAACCACTGCCTCATGCCAGTCACAGGCACGCAGGACAGCTGCTACCACGTGCTGTACAAGGAGCAGGATGCATCTGTATTTTCTTTTCTTTGTGCTTTGCAAGTGGGAAAATGGCAGCGTTTCCCACTGAAGTAGAACAACCTGCATTTCTTCATTCGGCCAGCGCTGGAGCAGAGCTGCAGGTGACTGTCATGTTTCTAGAAGCATGTTCCAAGGACAGTGTCTGGCTGGGCTGGCAGCACGGTGCCTGCTGGCAGCTGGCCATCCTGGCTGGCAGAATGAGAGCCTCCCAGTGCCTTCCCAGCCAACTTTCCACTCTCCAGCTGTGGTGAGCAGGGCCAGGCCTCCTCAGCGTCCCTCTGGAGATGCTTCTGGATGCCATGCCCCAGCCACTGCCACATGCAAGTGAGTGCAATGCAGTGCAGCGGAGAGGTGTGAGCACACTTCAAGTGCTACTGCCAAGGTCAACAGCTCTCAGAGCAGTGCTTCTTACACAAAGAAATTGTTCTTCTCAGATTAGGAATCATAGGACAGCATAGGTTGGAAGGAACCTTGAAGCCCACCCCATCCCAACCCCTGCCATGGGCTGGATGCCCCCCACCAGCTCAGCTGCCCAGGGCTCTCCCAGCCTGGCCTTGGGCTCCTCCAGGGATGGGGCATCCACAACTTCTTTGGGCAGCCTGTTCCAGTGCCTCACCGCTCTCTGAGTAAAGAATTTCTTCCAAATATCTAACCTAAACCTCCCCTCTTTCAGTTTAAAGCCACTTCTCTTTATCCTATCGCTATCTACCTGCGTATAAAAGTCAGTCCCTTTCCTGCTTGTGAGCTCCCTTCAAACGTTGGTAGGCTTCAATGAGGTCTTCCCAGAACGTTCTCTTCTTCAGGGTGAACAAGCCCAGTTCCCTCAGCTTTCCTTTGTAGGAGAGGTGCTCCAGCCCTCTGAGCATCTTCGTGGCCTCCTCTGCACCCACTCCAACAGCTCTGCACCCTTCTTGTGCTGAGGACTCAGGCCTGGACACAGTACTGCGGATGGGGCCTCATGAGGGCAGAGCAGAGGAAGACGATCCCCTCCCTCTCCCTGCTGCCACCTCTCTTGGTGCAGCCCAGGATACAGTTGGTCTTCCAGGCTGCAAGCCCACACTGCTAACTCATGTGCAGCTGTTCATCCACCAGGACCCTCAAGCCCTTCTCCACAAAGCTGCTCTCAAGAAGCATGTGTTCCATGCACCCCACGCAGTCTGTGCTGCTGGGATCAATGTGCACCTCGGTGGTGTTTACAAACGCCAACCCTACATCAAACAGTGTATTTGCTGTTCGCCAAAAGCAGCTTCTGCTCCTTTTGAAGTCACTCGGAAAAATTTCCCACTGAACACACAATGTATTTACATAATTGATTACACATTGGTAAATCTGCCCATCGCTGCGACAAAAGAAAAAACACAGCTGAGGGACCTCCATGAAGAACCCAACGCGAACCTGAGGCCCGTGTGAGTGCGGAGGGGTTTACCTGATGTCTGCCAAGGGGAGGAGGCCACGCAGCCACACGTCAGCACCAGGGAGAGAAGGGAGATCCGCTGCAGAGCCATCGGAGGAGGCAGGGCCCCAGGGCTTGTGGCACCAGGAGAGCTGTCCTGTCCTTCGGCACGGGGACAGCGGGGCCGGAGAGGCACGGCAGAGCTGAAAGGCTTTAACACGGCGGTGGGGCCCCGGAATTCCCTCTGCAGGATGCACACAGACAACAACTGCGTTTTACTTGTTTACCAAGGCCAATTTAATCATTTCCCACAGGACGTATGTGTGTAATTTGGGGGATGACAGCACATGCATGATTTTGGCTTTGTTTGAAATAGTTTCTGGCTGGCTAAGAACACTCTCCAAATGAAAGTCAGTCTGCAGTCACTGAGCTGTCTGCAGCACGTTTTTCTATGGAAGGAGTGAGGAGGGCAGGCCGTCGTCACGCTTCTGAGGAGAGGACCTCAGACCAAAGACATTTTCATTGGAAAAGCCAAAACCAAAACACCTAAGCATTTCCTTGTCCAGTAAACAGACACCATTTATTCTGCTTTCACCAGGATTTGGTGATTAAAAAGAAAAGAAAAAAAATCAGAGGAGAGTTTCCTTTGTAATTCACCTTTCAACAACAACGAAAAAAGCAACGTTAGGAATGCTTGTCAGAAGTCTTCTTAGTTATGACAGCTCTTGAAGGAAACAAATTTCTCTTCCTGAGCAGGGTTGCTGGATGGGAAGGTGGAGAGGGAGAGAGGAGCAGGCTCCAGTGGGCTTCTCCTGCCCTTGACCTCATGCTGGAAGTCAAATAATCACAAATGATTGCACCCACTGACATTCATCAATGCTTGCTGAACATTTTTGGAGACCAAACAGTGGCTGTGAGCACAGTGGGGGGTGGTGGTGCCTTTCAGCAGTGGTGACAGTGAGGCATCTCCACTGGGGCAGATGGTTACGAGCATGGCACACAGCTCTTGTACAGCGCTGGTGAAAATGCGCAGCTCATGGTGGTGGCTGTGTTGAAAAAGTGCGCTTTGTAGCTGAGGATTTTCTCTATCAAGTAGTGTAATTGTGCTCTTTGTTGTCTTTTCCATGGAAATAAATAGGAGGCACTGCTTTCACAGTGACCTACATATATATCTTTAACTCATACATATAGATCTAAGCTTAGGTGAGCTAGAAGTAGAGACACCTGTGTGCTTGAGTTCCACTTGTGTAAGAGCACAGTGGCACCTATGTGAACGTGCAGTACACACCCACGCTGATTTCAGATTGCAGCCCTGGTGTCACGCCACCCACGCAGCCCTGGCTGCTGTGCCACCGAAGGAAATTGGGATGTGCTTCAATGGCAGAGCCTGGGAAATCTGAGCCAACATAGACCCCATCCCGCTGGGTGAGGAGGAGGGGATCAGGTTGCACTGGAGCAGAAGAGGCGAGGAGTTCGAATTAACCAGAAATCCTAACTGGTAACACATGGCAGCAATGAAAAACACGCAAAAATTTCAGCAGATAATTTTCAATTTGAGCAAACATCAAACCCTCCCAAGTGCTCCACAGGACTGTAAACAGCACTGGTAATTCTTCTGTTTTACCATGAAATAAGAAAGAAAAAGTCTGGAATTAGTTTGTAAGGCATTAAACAGGACACAGAGCTTGTGTCAGTAAAAGCCCTCAGATGGGAGGTTTGCATAAATCTGTGCCTCAGAAGGATCTCATAATTCAGCACAAAGATGCTATGACAACGAGATGCTGTGACAATGACAGCAGGCTTCCAGAGCTGGGAAAGCAGCAGACAGAACTCACATCTGATGGATTACAGCATCCAAGGACGGAGTTTGAGTCTTTGCGGAGGATCTTTTTTTTTTTTTTCTGTTTCCAACTGCGGTTAATTTTAACATATTTCCATGGTTTCACAAGTAAAAATGAAAGGGTTGCACAGAAAGATTTAATACCAGCCAAGTGCTCTTACCTGGACCTCTGCTAAGGACAGCGGAACCCTCCTGCCTCTGGAACGCGAGCTGCTCCACAGCCTCAGGGCTGCTCTGCTCAGAACTTCCCATTTCTTAGAACACCGGAGATTTTTAAAGAGCTCGGTCTGATCGCTTCAGGGATCAGACATCACATCGCAGTGTTAGGTCATTTCCCACACAGTCAGAGGCCTTACTAAGCTAGCAGCTGGTGAGGACACTGCCAGGATTTATGAAGTGTTGGTGTTAATTTTATCTCTGCTCACTAGATGAAAGGTATGTTTCAAATATTTTAGTGATTCATTAAAGCTCAAAACAAAGTGCACAATCAGAGCAAGCTGACCTCAGCATCTAGGAGCAGCCTTCCCATGCAGAGCCCATGCAGTCCAGCTGTGGTCCTGCAGAGCCAGTCCCAGCCTGGGCCACCCCAGAGCCTTCCTACCAGCTGCTCCTCCTCCCAGGGCAGGAAAAGTATACAAATATCCACCCTTAGATGCTGGTCACCATGAGCTTTATGCAGTCCTTCACGTTTCCATTTACTTCATCCCTCCTTCCCAGCATCATCCAGCCCTTCCTGCATCCCCTGCCTTAGGCTCATCCCCTTCACAAGAAGCAGGCACTGCAACCACACCTGTTTTGCCCCCTGATAAAAGCTGTGGTACCAAATGCACATTGATGTCCTCTATGGAAAAGTACTCTTGTGATTCCTGTTGCTGTGCTAAAGGATCATCCTGGGTCATGACAGGTAATAAATGGATGGTTCATCTCCCTGTTGCCTGGATTGCAGCAACTCCCCTCCAGGTGGGGCAATAAAAATGTTTCAGAACTCAGAGCTTCAGGGTACCTGCCCTGACAGGCCCTCGGCTGAGGCTTCACTCATCTTCCCGAAGCCAAATTTAGAAATATTGAGAAATGGTGAAGTCATACTAAGGAATACGGGAAACAGCACCCGGAACAGAAGGAGCATTTGTTAGGAAGAGAACAGACCTCAAAGCACCTGTACAGGACTTACTGCACTGCTGTGGGAATTGGTGCCTGCAAGAGTGTTACTGCTCCCAATTGGAGTCAATGGGGGTGTTTCAAAGCAGCAAAGATCAGACCCCTTTCCACTTGCCAGTTATCCTCCCCATCTCCCCCCGTGTGAACATGCACACACAGAGATATGCGTGGTCCTGAGCTGGGGTGCACTGGGCTGGGAAATGGCCCCAAAGACCATGGGGGCCTTGGGCATGGCTGGCGAGGTCCTAGCAGGTGAGTGGCCCGTTTTCTTCTTTCCAAAGCAACAAGCAGCAGAAATGGTTGGTACACAACCTGCTGCCTATAGCACCCCATGGATTTTTAGGGAGGGGAAGGGGGCTATGAGTGTGGTCCCCTTTCACTGCAATTCGCAGAGCCATTAAGGTTGGAAAAGACCTCTAAGCTCATCTAGCCCAATTGTCAACCCATTACCACCATGCCCACTAACATGTCCCTGAGCTCTGGGTGTTTCCTTCTCCCTTTCTACAAAGTAGCAGAAAAACGCTCCTTCCTGCTGGTAAATGCACTGCCTTGCTTTGAGAGTTATGCAATAGTAGAATTTAACATTGAAGTATTTTCATTGTGTAAGCTGTTTTAGCATAAAAAGGTCACACTGGACCGATCATCTGAAACAGATGAGAAATACTTGCCAGTAGGGTGAATGCCAGTTCCCAAGTGCTAGAACTGGGTCAGTTCCTGAGAAAATTAGGTTGGAAAAAAGCTCAGTTGGGCTCTGCAATAACTGGGCTCCTCTGCACAGCCGCCGGCTTGGCTTGGGCTCAGCAGCCCTGGAGCACACAGAGAGGAGCAGTGAGAGCAGCTCAGTGCTGAAAAGCATCTACGTGTTCACAGCCTCTCCTGCTCAACTCAGCTCCCTTTGCAAGTTAAAGATGTTCTTCTTTTCCTCCATGTGCTGCAGCACTGGTACCTGTGTTCCACTCCGTCGGTACTAACGCAATCCCCAGGCTGACCCTGGAGGGTAAGCTGGGAGGAGCTGTGCCCCTTTCCTGCAAGGCAGAGGCAAGGCTCTGCCTGCACATGCTGAGCACACCTCTGCAACCCCGTGCTCAGACCTCAGCGTGCACCGACCTTTTCGATGCTGTGCAACCCAGGTGGAGCAATGCCCTGGGAAACAGGCTGAGCCCTGCGTGCCCACAGCTCAGGGCAGGGACAAGCAGGTGATTGGAGTCTGAGTATTCTGCAAATGGGGTTAAAGTGCTAAAAACTCATGGAAGAGCCTCCTGAGGGACAGTAGGAACAGATACAGGTGTGGTTTAACCTGGCAGCAGCTCAGCACCGCACAGCCCTTCACTCACTGCCCCCTCTTCCCAGTGGGATGGGGGAGAGAATTGGGAAAAAAAAGAAAGTAGAACTCATAGGTTGAGATAGATAGAAACTATCTACTAAGAAGGAAAAGGGAAAGAGAAATAATAGTAATTATATATATATAATGTAATAAATAACATATAAAATATGTAATTTTTATATGTATATATATTTACAAAACAAGGGATGCACAATGCAGTTGCCCACCACCACTGACCAATGCCCAGCCAGTCCCCAAGCAGTGGCAGCTCCCCTGTCCAACTCCCCCCAGTTTTACAGTTTTATCACGTGATGTCATATGGTATGGAATATCCCTTTGGCCAGCTGAGCTCAGCTGCTCTGTTCCTGTCCCTTCCCAGCTCCTCGTGCTCCCCTTGCTGGCAGGACCGTGTGAGAAACTGAAGAACTGAAATGCTCCTGCTCAGCAACAACTGTAACATCGGTGCATTATCAACACTGTTTTTTCTCCTAAGGCCAAAACTCAGCATCATAGCAGATGCTACGAAGCCAGGACGCCTGCCAGCAGCCCTGCACGTGTGTTCTGGCCACATCCCTGAGCACTGTGGCTGGGGCTGGCTGCTGCTGCTGGGACACGCACTCACCTTTCCTCAGAGCTGTGCAGGGCTGGTGGCAGCACCCCTGAGCCCTGCGATGGGCACACTGGTGGGGATTTCATCCTGTTCACCTCCTGAGATGGCTGCCTTGGCCAGTAGGAGGACAGTGATGGCTGTGTTTGGAAAGGCCACCGGCACATCCATCTTGCTCTTAAATGAGATTTTGGGGTGGGTGGGCAGCTGCTGGAATCATGCCATGCTCATGGGCTTCTCACAAGCACTGGGGGCAGCGCTCCTGGAGCCAGGCCAGGTGCTGGGCATCGCAGGGACAAGATTCACAAAGGAGGTGAGGCCTTGGGAAGGTAAATGTGTAAAGGCACCTCCAGGTTGGATGGCAACTGTCAGGGAGCAGAGGAGCCCCAGGGCTCAGTGTGGCCTCTGCCCGATTCACCAACAAGATGCATGCAGAAATGTGAAAGAATATCTGTAAAAACCCACTTTTGTTTGAGGAGATGAAGGAAGAGAAGCACCACTGCTAAAGCTCATTGCAAATTGGAAAGCAGTTAGCAAAGATATCATCGCTGGAGCTAAGTCAGAAAAATGGGCCAAGTCTCTCTGCTTAAAACGTTTGATGCATTTGTCCCCGCGGCGCCAAATTGGTTTTGTCAGACAATCCGCTGCCTTCCTTTATTAAAATATTGGGATCTGATAGTTCAGAATAAAAGCTTTCATCGTTTCAATTCAGCTTCATGTTAATAAGTAGCTTCCTATTTCACGAAATAAAAAAAATAAAAGGCTCCAGCGACGAGCAGAACATTTGGGTATCGAACAGCATGTTCCATTTGATCGAAAGGGACTGTTTTGCAATTGCCAGTGGGAAGGAAAATCAATGACTTATAAAAGCCTCTTAATTGCCTCATGTTTCAGGGAGGCAAGTCTCCCTTCTACAGCTTGCATTAAACAAGCTCTTTGCAGGGTGCTGGAATAAGAGAACCAGCGGCTCAGGGCAGGCCCGTTGCCTCCAGCCCAGCAGAACTGCACAGAACATGGCACACCGGTACCATGCTGGAAAGGGGAGCACGAGGCAGTGATGGTAGCAAGAAAAATCTCTTTGCATCGATACATCAAACACTTGTGGCTTCCGTGGGACTCCAGGAAGTAATAAAAGGAGCTCTCCAGCAGGGTCCAGTGTCAATGTTTATTCTTGTGCTGAGTGCAGCCCTCAGATGTCCCTGCCTGTCTGCTGGTGACTTCTGCTGGGGACTAACCCTGGCTTGGGCATCTGGAGGAAGGAGTGGCAGCTGAATGTGTCTGCTCTGCCACGGGGCTGGCACGGCTCAGCGCTGGGATTTATGCGTTTGGTTCAAAGCAGAGAGGGGAGCACAGGGCAGGTGCAGGGGAGCAGTGTGCTGGAAGGAGGGGGAGCACAGCATGCCAGAGCCCAGGGGAGAGAGGCTCCGAACCAAAGAGAGGAAGCTGGCAGAGCAACAAGTGCCAACAGGCTGCTCACAGTCATAGCCAGACTGAAATGGAAAAAGAAACTAAATGAAAGGAAACTACAAATTATCTCTGGAACAGGAAGGCTCTGAAGCATCTCTCAGCAGGAGCTGGAGGGAGAAAGAGCCAAATGATGGGGGCTCACAGCAAGCTGGGCAATGGGGAGGTGCCCGTAGCAGACCCAGCACGGCAAATACTGAGCAGGAGACTGAGTGAGGAGGGGTTTGTCAAGAGCTGCAGAACAAATGCTGCTGGTTTCCTCCCACAAAATCCACCTGCTCCAGGGGTGGGACTGCAGCTCTCCAGCAGGCCCTGAAGCTGTCTAAAGGACCAAAGCCTTCCCCTCACATGGCACTGGGCACAGCTGGTGCAGGAGCTTACCCCAAAGCACACAGGTATAGATCTGTGCACAGCTCTGGGGGGACTGAATGCAGTTCGAGGCGCAGTCACTGAACCCAGCAGGAGAAGGCTCCCATGCTGCTGCTGGGGAGAAGCCTGAGGGCTCATCCAGGGCCAAGATCTCAAAAGTTAAACCTTCAGAAATCGCAATTAATAGCAGACACTCAGCAAGGCCCCTGTCTTCTCCGGACCAGTTCTCTGCAGCCACCCTGGATGACATTTGCAGACCAGGAGGCCCTGTGAGCTTTTCTCACTTGAGTTCTTGTTTATCTCAGGCCTTTGGGTTTTATCCAGTTACCCAGCAGTGGATTTATGATTAGCAGTGATTTATGTTAGATGACAAAACTCGCAGGAAGGCCCCCAGCCTGGTGCTGAAGAACATGCAGCATCCCACGGGTGTTTACACTTTGCTGCCGGAGCAGTGGATTTGGCCAGCCTGGTTCCCAGGGCAGATTGGTCCTTTCCACGAAGCCGCTTGATCACTAGCAGCCGGGATCCAAAAGCACTTAAGCGTCCATACAGGGGGGGATCATCCCACCCTGCCTGCACTCGGGCTCCCTGCTGAGGATGGCCGAGCCCTGCGAGGGCCACGCTCAGCCCAGTGTGCAGGCAGCTGCCCACTGCCACCTACGTCCCTGCTCCCCTCCTGTCTGCTTCTTCCCCAGCACAGTTTACCCTCAGAAATGGATTTACGTGGTGCCTGTGTGCGTTCATCTTTCCAGTTCAACACACCAGGTTTCACAGTAAGGCAGTAATTAGTTCCAGTCTTGTTTGTGGGTTGCTCCAGAATTAAATAAATAAAGCAGAGCTGTTATGAAAGCAGAAGCCTCTCACAGCGAGTGCTCTCGCAGCTCCCCGCAGCTCGGTGCTGCGATGGGCAACGCGTGGTCCTGCAGCACAGATCCCAGACCCCGCACCCATGCCCGAGGAGCTCAACCTCTGCTTTCACATCATCTCCCAGTAAGAGCAACCTCATGGCTTTTGCCTCTCTGCATCATTTTTTAGAACTAATTTTTCCTTCACAAGCCTCTAAATGAGCAAAATAAAGTTTCCCTTTCCTCCTCTGTTAAACTCCATCACACCGTCCTGGGCAGAGCAGCAGAGATGCTGGCAGAGGTCCTTCTGGCACCGTCAGTGCAGTGGGAGCTGCAAGCACAGAGCACAGCAGCTCTGCACAGCTTGCCCTGACCTGGGCAAGGTCCAGATCATTATCGCAGCCGGGACCTTGATCCCTGAGCTGTTTCATATCCCAGGATGTCCTGGCCATTCACCCTCGGGTGAGGTGGTTTTCCTGCAGCTCAGGTGCCCCCCTTTCCTGTGCCATGCACATCCCAGGTGGCAGCCAGGGATCCCCAATGCAAACAGCAGCCCGAGCCTCTGCCCCCACATACAGAGCTCATGGTGCTGAAACGTGCTCTGCTGGATGTTTTGTCAAAGGTACAAAGATTGGCCTGATGATGAACAAACAAAAGAAGTTCTTCAGATGATAATAAAAAAGACGCTTAAAAAATGCTGGATGGATTTGTCCTTTGCAGATGGAAATAAACTGACATCCACCTCCCTGCACCCCTCACCCTTCCAAAAACAAGCATTAAGGCAGGGAAAGTGCTTGGCCAGGAACAGCCAGACCTCAACAGCATCTGCTGACACGGTGACTAGCAAGCCCGTGTTGAGTTGCAACAAGCCTAGATATTGCTAATTATATTAAATCTTTTAAATATTCCCACAAAATGGAAGATATGAGAAGACATAGAATGATCATGGGAAGGATTTCAGAATAGCTTGCAGGAGATGGAACAGCTGCCAGTTCTAGCAACAGCAGTGTAAATACAAAAAAAAAAAAAAAAAAAGGTATAATTACGCATGCCTGCCTTCAAACCTGCAATTCAAGCACTGCCTTCAGCTCTCTGAGCAACCAAAGTATTTCAAGAACATAAACACCATTGCCATCAAGAAAGAGAGAAGTACTGGAAAACTTTTTCAAATGTGTACAGAAATGCTGGTAAGCACAAATCAGTGTTCTGCATGCCATCAGCAAAGGTGTGTTGAGTTTCCACAGAGCCCACGAGCACAGAACTATAACATAAAGCAGACAAGCTCTCCCACTCCCATTTGGCTAAACGAGCTGCTGAGATGAGTGCTGACCACATTGTTACAGCTTACCGCAGCAGTCCTGGGTTTTCCTCCGAGCCAGGTAACGCACGAGATGAAAATATTTACTAGCTGTAAAAAAAGAAAACTGGAAATGAAAGAAAAAGTCCCGCATACGTTCCTGCTCCTAGAGAGCAAGTTTCAAGCAGCTGCATCAGAGCAGCCAGCCTGGAAGAGCTGTGTGTATAGGATGCACATGCAAAGGGAAGACAACAGCTCAGTGCCTGCTGCAGAAATCTGGCTCAACATCCCCTCCTAGACAGCAAAGCAAGCACATTGCACACGTGGGATATCGTAAACAGTTCCACACCAGCGGCCGAGGGATTTTCCTGTTACAAGATAGATTGTGATGGGAGAACCCTGACTGATGCAAACCGAAGTGTTTTGTGGAAATCTACCGGTTCCAGCTAACTTCTGGCACTCCTCTGCTCGGCTGCTGGGGACAGTGTGGGGACAGTGTCACAGGCAAACACTGTGGGACTTGTGCCCAAGGTCAGGGCTGGGGGCTCTCTGGGGAAATCCCTGAAAATCCCAGCTGGCCTCAGAGGTTGCAGATCTCCCAGCTCCCATAACACGGGGATTGCTGCAGCTCTGCACGTCCTGAACTCGGCGTCCCAGGAAAGGGTGAGCAAGGCTGCAAGGGTGAACGACAGCTGAACCACTTCGTTTGTGGGAAAAAGTAAAAGGAAGGAAAAAAAAAAGGCATGAAAACAAAACACTTCAACATTTTATTCAATGGGAAATTTTGGACTTCGCTTCCCCTGAGAGCTTTTAAACCGTGTGAGGCTCCTTCTCACCAAGGAACAGCTTCTCTGCATTATTTCCCATGAAACATCTTTTGATCAAGGTCCTGAGCTGCTCTCAGACCAACAGAGCAGAGGAACAAAGCTGCCCCAAGCCATTACAGGCAGCAGCAGCACAGGTGGGACAGAGCCAATTCCCTGTCTCAGAGGTCAGGCTTCACACCCCCGGAGAAGATGTTGGCAGCTCAGCTGTAAGAGCAGCTTTGAATGAGGAATTGCCGCAGGTGCACCTGGCTGGCTGTCCCCAGCAGGGACTGGGACCTGCTGGTAATTGGCCACTGAAATTAGGAAGAGGTCACATTTCGCTGGTACCATTTGGCTTGTGGATGCTCTTACACAGGTTGGGACTGCAACAGGAGATGGGAACAGGGAAGCCCAGTGTGCTCTACAGGAACACAATGGGCTCCCAAAGCCACAGCCCCCACGCAGGTCTCCTCGTGACCCCTTTCAGTTGCAGCTGTGCTGAGTTTGCCCTTCGGAGGAGCTCACAGAAGAGCATTTGCACCAAGCACAGCCTCTCAGCTTGGGGTAAAAAGGTAAGCTGATACAGCACCCTGGGCATAACTCAAAGTGCTCTATTCACCACGCATAAAGGCGTGCCAACTTGCCAGAGCCAAAACCTGATGCCATGCAGAAAGCACAGCTGGGAGCCTGGGGCAAAGAGGAATTGAGGAACTACTGCGGAGCTATAAAGGAAGGAGTTCTTGGTTCAGCTCTCAGGGACATGTAGCTGCAACAGCTTGCCAGCCAAAGAACTGTTGTTTTCTCCACTGTGCTGAGCAACCAGGGCTCGTCACTTGACAAGCCACCACCTCCAAAGATTTCTGTAACTGTGTCCCAACATCCGTGTTTGTCTGACTGAGAGCTCTGTCCCTGCAGCGGATGCAGATCGGGCTCCTCAGGCTCACCCCTGGCAGTGCCCATGCCCCCCGTGTGCTGTGCCAGGGTGCTGGCAGGCTGCACAGCTTCACAGCGGAGCAGATATTCACATCGCTGCAATAAAGGCTATGCGCACATACAAAATGAGGAACCAGACAGGAAAGCATTGTTCTTATTTAAAGTAAATAAATAAAAAAAAGCAGCTCTACAGCATTTCTCGTGCTCAGGCACTGCTAAGAGGCACTGCTGCCTGCCAAAATAAGACCATGCTGGGACAGCTTCACAGTAGATCAGTTAGTGGGAGGCAGCTAGCACCTGCCCAGTTTCACCTTGCAGGTGGGGCTCAACCAGCCTGAACACTGCCTAGACAAGTTGCACATAGAAATGGCAACTACCACCTGATAGCCTGAGTCTAATGCTTGAGAAATGCAGAACCTGTGCAGGATTAAGCCCAAAGACCACCAATCCCTTTCCTATGTGATCCCTTTTCTGGCTTTCTCTGTGCTCTGCAATTGAAACTTGCCCGACATTATCCAGATATGACTTTGTACATTTGAGTAACGCTTCAGTAACACTGTAACAATGCATAACAGGAAAATAATGTTTTAACAGACATTAAGAAGTACATGAAAAAATCTTTCAACAATATGTTAATCAATCACCACTTACAAGGTAGATTTCATCTAGACAGGGTAGGATTTCTCTTAATAGGAGGAAAAAAGGGTATATGTAATACTTAAGGAATCTCAGCAGCTTGCCTGCTTTTTAAAGGACTTACCTTCAACCTGTGGGTACGACAGGCTGCACTTTTCTGAAAAGGAGCTAAGTTCTCCTTAATTCCTCTCACATTGGCTGAGCAGTGACTTCACAAACCCTTTTAATCCAGTTATAAGTATTAATCACAACATGTCATCCTATTGTGAAGCATCTCCCATTGTTGCACCACCTGCCCCGGGGCCACGCTGTGATGCATGCTGTGTGCATCCTCTGGGGCTCTGATGCTTTCTCAATGAAGTCACAGTTCCCAGTAAGTCCCTCAAGCTCTGCATTGTGCATTGGCTCTGTGTGAATCATTATACAATATAGCTAATTATAAATTTAAACAGGATTTGAAGAAAACCCCTGTATTGTCAGGAACAGGATGCCTGACCGCCACTTGCACTCACACAGCATGTTCCTCTCACTGATCACCTGCCACTACAGGAAAAAAAAAAATTTCCTCTGGGCTGGTAATATTAGTAAAGACATCTCACATCAGAAACTTTTACCAATGATAATAAAGGAAAGGTGCAGAAGAAGGAGAGGTGTTGAAATGGCTGCGTCTCCCGTACCTGGGGAGGAATAAC
>WBMW01002734.1:189706-220628 GCA_013396635.1 Penelope pileata | reverse complement strand
GTGCGGGTGACGGAGCACTGGAACAGGCTGCCCAGGGAGGTTGGGGAGTCTCCTTCCCTGGAGATACTCAAGATCAATCTGGATGCCTACCTGTGCAACCTGCTGTAGGGAACCGCTTTAGCAGGGGGCTTGGACTTGATCTCTTGAGGTCCCTTCCAACCCCTACAATTCTGTGATTCTGTGACTCGCCACTGCAGAGCATTGCAGGTAGTATTGCATGGACAGACAGACAGCTGCTGGCTCTGCTGGGTCACAAGCTGCTGGTTCAGCCCTGTGCCCACCCCACCTCAACTTGGGAAAGGCACTGGGGATGCTGGAGGGGCTGCGGGAGTGCTAGGGGAGAGAGGCTGCCCAGCACAGCAGGGGAAGGCAACCAAGGGAATCTGCCTTGGCTCATCTTCCAGCCAACAGCATCTGTCTCTCATTGGATCCCTGTTTCATAGCCTGAGAATGTCAAACATCGTAAAAAAGCTTTCCCATACTTTTAGGTGGTTGTCCTTGTGAATGTCTGGGACGGAAAATACTCAGAGGTCAGAATTTCCTCCCAGTCAGGATGGACTGCTGAACAGACTAGTGGGTTCAGACCAGTGGGTTAGCCACTTTCTTCTCCTCGCTGTGAAGGGGAAGAAAAAAAGAAAAAAAGGCAAGTAAATTCACTCCTCCACCCCTAATAAGTTTTAACAGTGCAATTTCAAATGCCTAATTTGGTCTGGAACTTGTCTCCAACTCCTGCTTTTAAAAATGCCTGTCCTGTAGCAACACATGTAGTGGATGCTGTTCACGGGACCACGCAGCATGAACTGTGCCCTCAAGACTGGAGCTTAACAAAACAGCGTAGCATGGGCTGGGCAAGGGCACCTTTGGACTCTTCTGCCAAAATCACAGCATGTGAGAAATTAACCAGCAATAGATACATTTTCATATCAATTCTGCTGCTCCTGTTGGAGATGTCAGTGCACGCTCACCTGCTGAGAAGCATCCCATCTCCTGTTCTGCCAGCTGACATGGAACGTGTGCATGCTCCCCATCCAATTCCCTACTAAGTTCACCAGATTTGGATCAAATCACCCTCCACAGCTACCCAAAGTCTGCTGGCTTCTTGTGGAAGTGTCCTTCGGAGCCACACAGAGCTGGACAGGTAGCGAGCTGCAGCTCCTGCAGAGGGACGCTCACAGCTGCAACACGAGCAGGTGCCTGCCAGCCCAACCTGAGCAGCGCTGAGGCTGGAAGGGACCTTAGATAGCCCAGGTTCAAAATATTAAGACAGATTTCAGCCTTACACCACGTTGATTTCCTTGAGGAAAGGAGGAGGCTGGTGCAGAGCTCATCTTGTATGGGGAGGGGGCACAGGGATGCTCAGACTGCAGTGGCACTGCTGGAGGTGGCGGAGAACTGGAGCCCCTTTATGCAGCCCTGACCCCTGTCCAGGTGCACGTCCCTCACTGCGTGTTGGTTCCACCTCCCTTGCTTGGTTCTCATGTTTGTGAGCTTGTAATAGGCAACAACTACAGTGCAGTCAAATAAAGGTGCTTCGAGGTCAGCGCAGAAGCAGAACTTTACCACAGAACCAAAGGGGACCCAGTCGCTGTAGGCTGAACGCATCCTGTGCTCAGAAGCGATACAGGAAAATTCAAGATACAATAGTCAAACAAACAGGCCATCACCTGCGTATTTTTGCCAATTTTAAGAGTAATTGGTCAATTTAGATACAATTTTATTATTATTTTCTTTTAAAAAAAGAAGTCAATGAATGTAGGTGAAAAAAAATCCAGTTAAGAGAAACTAAAATAAACTTTCTGTGCAAAATGCTTCCTTAGTTTATGTAAAAGTCCAAGTGAGAAACACTGGGGAAGATTTTCTCCATCTGTACCTGCAGGAACAGCTAGAAGAGATCTGTTCTGCTTCCTTCTAAGCACACCACAGCAGCTCAGAGTTTTTGTTCAAGCAGAATTTCGTGTTCTTTGTTTGGTTGACATCTGAAAGGCCCAGTGATCTAAACGAAAGAGGAGTTTTGGGGCACATAAATCCTGAAAGAATTGAGAACTTTGCCCTAAATACAACAAGGCTTGCCATTTCCATTTAGGTATTAAACAGAACTATCAAATTCACAACGAAGGAACATTAAACAAAAACGTTAATGGAAGTTATTGAAAAGAGCACACGTGAAACTGAGCCTGCACATTAAAGGCTTCTTCTACGTCATGAGCAAAAGTTGAAAATTGGCAGAGGAAATTCTGAAGTCCCCAGACACACAAGAAAGGCCCAGTGATGCCATGTGCAGGCAGTACTACAACCAACACACAGGCAAGCATGAAGCATGGCACTGAACACAGAAAGGGAAAACACTGAGCAACAAATGAAGCTTGGTTTACCGGGAGACCGAGCAGGGAGGAATCCAAGAGCAGTACTTTTAGCTACTAAATCTCTTTTGCATTCCTTAGGCAACAGGAAGGGAATAGTTCAATAATTGCCCTGTGTTTCACCAGAAACAATGCAATCATCATCAAACTGATATTCCCAGGAAATAGAAGTTTATGTTCTTGAGCCAGAATCACAAAATTATCGGTGTTGGCTGAAGTATCTGTTTCATCATTGTGTAAATGTCTCACTGGACAAGAACAGAACGAGCTTACCATTTCAGCATATAACGGAACACCCAAACTGCACACATCACCCACTGATCGCTGGAGCAGAACAGTTTTCAACTAAACATAATCTGTAATTAAGTTCAACACCACTCACCCATTTCTAAGTGACACTGCTGAAAGTTCTCAGAGATTATTCCTCTTTTTTTGTTCTTGCTTTTAGAGCTGGAAAATAAATGAGGGTGGGGATACTTTCTCTCAACAAACACTGTTCAGAAACTCATGCTCTTCAAAGCCTGTGCCATGAAACATATTGTTTGCTGTTGGTTTTTTTCCCTCTCTCTTCTGATTATAGAGAGAACAAGAGATTCTGGAGATGAAAAGCAGAAGGCTGAAATGAACAACATCTCAGCTTCTGAATTCATACCTATCTGGGAAGTCAAATTCTTAATAACATAAATTACTATTTACACTCCAGATATGAGCATCTCTTGCTCAAATAAGCTGCAAAAGGATTCTAAATAGCAACCTTGGAGCAGAAAAATACTTGTAAATGCATTAGAAGTGAGAGAAACTCTCTCAGATGTTGAACATGAAAGGTAACGTAGCTCTCCCTAACAAACATTTATGGAAGATAAAAGCAGCAGCATGCCATCCAGTGAGACAACTTGTCATGGCTTTCCTGTGAAAGGAGAAGTGAGAAGATGGTTTTCTGGATGGAGTTATGAACTCAGATACTCCTCTCCGTGGCTCCAGGAGTAGGGGGTGAGTCCTTGTTGGTGGACAACACAGCACAGCTGGGACACAGCTGGGTACGTAACAAAGGCCCTCCAGGATCCAGGTTTTACCTGCCTAAATCATTTATCATTTCTCCAACTTTGATTATGGAGCTAAAGATCATGCATGCACTCACCGTATCTATTTTTTATATACAAAAAGCCATATAAATTCCGACAATGAAATAATTCTAATAAAGTCACAAATATATTACTCTAAAGATACATTAGGTGGCTGAAAAATACCAATATTAGGATAAGTTTGTCACATTTAAATATTAGTTAAAACAAGCTATAGCTCTACACAGTCTAGATGTTCCCCTTCCCCACTGTAATAAAAACCATGTTAAGGTGATGCAAAGTCAAACCCTAAGCAATCACCTGTGAATTTCAGAAAAATGTACATGTTCTCGTTCTCTGTACATCGCCCTTCCTATCAGCTGTAAGCTACTGCGCTGAGTTATGCATCACTCAGTTCTGAAGGCAATGAGGTGTAACTGACACCTGGATGACTGTGTTATAATCCACTCTTTGGCTAGATCATTAGAATGTTAGTATGAGATTTTTAGTATGAGATTTCCATTATTAATGAGGCCTAATTCAAAACACAATTACATACACATTTTTCTAACAGGTTTCACGTGCTAATGCCATTGCAGCATTAAACTTGCTGCTTTTGAAAACATTTTTGGAAGGGTTTCTAACAGCCTTCTGAGTAATACTTGTAGCCAGTTAAAGGTCAACGTGCTCAAAGACAGCATCAGAAATAGGAGACTTCTGTGCATGTAGGAATGAGGAGTTGGTTTATTTTTTTCACAGCTCTCAAACAGTTTCCACAATCTAAGTGTGTCAGAACAGTGATGCTGACCTAGGGCACTGCATCATTGGTGTAAACATATCTTCACCAGGCAGGAAAGAAAAGGCCACAGCCACAGCAATGAGCCTTAAGCAAGGCAAAACAGCAGGTGAAGGCAGCGAGATGTACAAGTGGTCTGCAAGCAGGACACTAAAAAGGCTACAGAAGCAGGTACAGCATGAGAACACAAAGCACAGGTATCCGACAAACGGGTAGGGAACACATTTCAACCTTGAACAAAAAACTGAAAGTTCCATTTTGCATTTTGCTCTAGGAAATGGAAGTGCTGTGTGATGCATGAAAAGGAATGTGCAGTCAGCAAGACCTGTAAGAAACCACAAACTGCATCCAAGAGCCAACCAAGGGGAGAAAGCCCTGCTTCTGTGAAAGGTATTCAGTCACCAGTTCTCAAGTAGCGCTGGGATGGATGCAGCCTGCCAGCAGCAGGCACCTTCCCTCAGGCAGAAGTGTTGTAATCCACCCACACCCTGTTCATATTCAAATCCTCCCATTTATAAAGCGTGATTACCTCGTAATTTGTGAGGTAAGTCCACGTCTGGGTCATCTTGCCAACAGCTAGGTTTAATTATGAAGAGACTTACTTGGTTTTGGTACTCTGAACAAATTTAATCTCAAATTAAGAAATGAATTACACTAAAAAACTTTAAGTCTCCATTTCTCTCAGTATGTCTCGCAGAAATTGCAATTTTTTGCTTACACTTATTGAAGAGTGACTCTTCTCATGCAGATGAGCAACAACTTATGTGGTTTGTGGTTTCAGCCTGAAATAGACTCATGTGGCCATTCCCTTGGTAGAAACCTTTTTTTTTTTTTTCCCCCCAAAGAGGAAAGCTTTCTGTAGGGCTGGAAACTGAACAACAGACTCACAGAACAAGACCTCACAAATCCTTCAGCTGTAATTGAAAAGAAAAAAAAAAATCCAACCACCCAGATGCATTTGTCAAGGGATGTTTCTCACTTGTAAAAACGTTCTTCAGTTTCTGCTTTACCCAGATTCGGCTTCATCAGGAAATGAAGAGCAGCTAGGTGGTGCAGGTATAGATGAAAAGTCTCACAGGGAAACATATCTCTCTGAAAAATCCTTTAACATTCAGCTCTACATAACCAAACTGCCCACATCTTTAAATAAAGAAATTTTGTCATATACTATTTATTATATTTTAACCTACATTGGTATAATGTAACTTCACAACGGCCACTGGCAAAACCTGGCAGCTCTGTTTCCCTAGCGCTGGATTTGATATTCAGTGACTGCAGACAGACAAAAGCTGCTCTGTGCTATTGCTACACTCAGCCCAGGGAGTGGAAGGGAAGCAGATGACCTCAGTCAGTAGGAGTTTCCGTACCAAATTAAGATGATTATTAGCAGGATTCAAGAAACTGTTCAGAGCTCCACATATTCTCACCAGTTTCTCTGTTGATCAACCAGAAGTCCTAGCACACGTCACAGGCAGAAGAGTCATGTATTTCTGTGGAACACGAGTCAACCTCCCTTTTGTTTGATATGCACTTAGGCAGGTCACCTATTTCTCAAAAGAGAAATACACATGTTTGAGAGAACACACAAATTGCCATAACTCCCCACAAATACACAAAAACTCAAGTGAAATCAAACTGAATAACTCGACTACGTGAAAGTTATGAAACAGTTTGTATTTTATACACAGAGTATGTACACTGGTTTCGGAAATGTGGGTTTTATCCATGCAAATTTAATACAAAAAACTATTTACAAAAAAATAACAGTAGGAACGTTTTTTCCAAAAGAAACATATACATGTTGGAAGCTCCAGCAATAATGGAAGTCCTGAAAAAAACACTTAATACACTATTGTACAGGTAGACAATCTTCAGAAGTGTGGAAAATGCACTTTACAAGAACATGAAATGCAAAATGAATTAAAATCCGCTATCAAATAGATGTTAATTATATACACAACTTAAGCATCTATTTTAAAATGATCACTCTCCAGCTGTGCCTCAGAACTACTTCTGTCATGTCCTGCACACATATACATATTGATCATTTGGTTACATTGTGTTTTCTGAGTTTTATAATCACAAATTACAAAATAAAGTACTGAATACCAACTGAGTGATAACTGAAAGCAAGTCACATTTTCCTTGTTCTACACGTTACACAATAGTAAAAAGTATTCACATTATTCCCAACATAATCCACCACCTCACCATTTCGCAATGCCTCTACATGCCCCTCTTGAGCATCACAAATTTGCATTACCTGGTGCAACAGATGTTAGCACTTGCAACAAGGAATTCCCAAAGTTGCAGCAATGCTTACTGTAACACATCAGTTCAGCAAACACAAGCACGATGACATTTTTCATGTGAAGAGCACGATCTTCAGAAAGGGTTTTTAACACTGACCAAGGGGAGTTCTTACGCCAGGAATGGCACAACCAAACCCTGAATGATTATAGCAATTCTGGAAAGATCTCACCGATTCCCTCATATTTAAAAATAAAAGGAAAAGCATCGTTTGTGGCTTTCATAATCTGCCCTCGTATAATTAGGGGGAAAAAGTCAAGTTTCCCTTATACCACACAATTTTGAAATAAGCAAGGAAGTCCTCGTTAGTGCCAAGAAAGCACTATAAATGAGTGACTTCATGTTGTAGCTCACTTACAGGAGTGCTGAGGGAAACACTCTGGAGACTCTGAGGGACTCACTGGAGCCAATGGAAAGTGTCCCAAACAGTTTAATTTGCTGTCAGTTCAAGTCATTCTTCTCCTTTAATGTTTGCTAAGGGAATTAAGTCCTGGAAAGACTTCTGGAGGTTTGTCTGTTTGTTTCAATATCAGTATTTTAAGATGTGTATATGTAAAATTTTTCAAATGTTCTTCTTAGAAAGAAGAATGTTTTGTTGGCTACAAAACATTTGAACTACAAGTGAGTGATGATGTCATTTTTACAATAACTTATTCCTTGCAGAGAAATTAATCATGTTGCTTATGGCAACCCTCTTTGCTTCCTTTCTTGGAAAAAAAAGTCAAAAACAGCAATGGAACAACTACAGCATATAGCCACAATTGTAACATATTGTCAGAATTGTACTATGCAAAATACTTAGAAGATAAATAAAGCAAAGCAGCAGTTTATTGTGTAAGAAACACAGGAGCCAGAACTGCTCCTGCAGTGGCAAGATTAAACCTTAAATTCAGTTAATCACATTCTCTATTCAAACAATCAAGATCAGTAGATTTTTTTTTTTTAAATTCAAAAAGGTCATTTGTAAACAGGAAATATCTCATCAGCTTTGTATGTGTTGCAGAGGCGTGGGTTTTTCACGTTTGCTTTTCCAAGGAATAGTCACTGTTTAAATATGATGTACCTCTTAAACAAAACACATACATTAATCTGATTTAGTGAGGAAAAAGAGAAGCTTCATTTACCAACACAAAATCATCTCCTGTCTGCAGAAAGTGCCAAGAGCTCCTCCAAAAACCTCATGCTTACATTGCGTTCAGCTGAAAACCACTATCATGAGACTAAAAAAAAGGGACTGGTTTAAGTTATCATTCAATAAGGTCTTGCTCACCACTTGACTAAGATCTGGTACACATTAACATACTCAACCTCTGCCTTGGTATACAGACCTCGTCTGAGACAAACAGGCAGACTGCAGCTGCACTACGCACACGAGCTACCTTTTCTACAAACATCAAGAAATCAACAGGATATAACACCAAACCTTTGCCCTTCTCTTCAATACTGAGAAGACATGGAAATGGGGTTTTAGTGAAAATAGATGTCTCTTCATTAAAAAATGAATCTAAATTGCTTAAAGTTTAAATTTGGCCATTTTTATGTTAAACAGAGAAGACTACTGCTAAGCAGTAAAGTATTTGTAATAAAGTTTTCAGTGCAGTGAAGCAACTGATGGTAGTTTTCACCTGCAATTTTATTGAGGTGACATACCTTCCAATAAGAGTAATTTTTCTACCATCTCAACACTGTATGGCACGTTAGAATATTTGCATTAAATATGTAAGTCAGTGTACTATTTAACAGCTTCCTTTGGCTAACCAGAGATCACTACTTTTAGTCAAGAAATCGACACTATAGCTTTGCTTGTGTCACACAAGTCATGTTTTGCCAAGGTCTCTACCTCAGGTGCTCTATAAACTAAAACAGTCAACTCTTTTACCAGAGTTAAGAGCAAAGTTTGCATTGATTTCACTAAAGCTAGGAGTTTACCCAGAAATGCCTACAATTCACAAGTCATTTATTGTTCCAAATGTATTCTTCTGTATTTTATGGTCATTTAATTTTTGGTTAAATGTTAGGCGGCCTTCAAATATGTGTGTAGATAGGTTTCTGGATACCCAGCAGAACCTTAACTAGCACACCAGACTGACAATATTATATAGGAGATATGAAGTGTTTCTGAGATACTGTGTTCGAAGTCACCACATTTTATAGCTATTATTTCAATGCCACTGCTTTAAGACCTCACAAATATCCGGGACATTATTGCTTAAAGAAGGGATCATTCACGTGCAAGATGTTGCATCCAATAACATAAGAAACAGAAAAAAATACACACAGGCAGAAATTCTGTCAGTATGCTGATTCACCCTAAATTTACAGACCATATCACATCACTGCAGCAACTCTGTATAGCACTGACAATAACAAAAGCACCCTGGTTAACTCTTAAATTTACTAGGAAAACTTTATGCAGTTTCCTTTTTGCTTTTCATGTTATCTTCACATCAAAAGTAAAAAAACTGAGCAACTGTGATAGGAATTAGATTGGCCTGTTTTTAGTAAACCATTAGTTGCATCAAATGTGAAGCAATGACAGAATTCTAAACAAAACATCTCAAATATACTAAATATTGGAACAGGGAATCTGGATTCACTGAAACCAATGGAGAAATCTCTTAAAAAAAAAAAAGGTGGGAGGGGGAAGTCGTATGCAGTAGTGAACAATTTGAAGTCAGTAGATCTGAGAACAAAAAAAAATAAGATATTGGGAATCAAAATAGAAAGCAAGACAATAGTAAGCAGCTTATGGTATAGGGAACACAGCAACAATTCCTACAGGCTGTTTTAAAATTTTAAATTTTAAATTCAACTTTTTTCTTTTTTTTTTTTTTGCATCTCTTTTGCAGATGCTCCTGCAATTGAGGAAGGCAACAGCTAATAGTAGCACTGCTTCAGAGGATTATTTGTAGAAGAGGCTAAAGAAAGATGAGAAAAGATTCACCCAGGTGCAGCAGACCTGTTCTCAGATTGCACCTGATGATACTGGAAGGCCTTAAGTTTTTTGCAATGCTAAAAATGAAATCCTCTAAGTATCAAGATTATCATTCCCCATAAGCTTTAAGAAGGCCATAATCATTTCCAAAGAACTGCAAAGGAAGACTGTTCCCAGCAAGCTTGTGGGGAAGAATTCTAGAGTAGTTAAAAATAGTTACTTCTGTAGTTTTCAATTTCAGAGGTACAATTCAAAATGAATACATGAATTCCATATCCAGTTTTCATGTTACTTAGGGATAGTATGATAACCTTAGAAAACTGGTAAGTATCTGTCTTTTTCTATAAAAAGGAAGTTCTGAAGTTCTTAATGTTTACACTGTGATGTGGTAACCTTATAAATTTAATTCTATTGGGACAAAAGTGTTTAAGGTAAGAAAAAATATTTAAATGACAATTAAGTACTGGTGTAGGCTGTAGGTTGGTTTAAGCCAGATTAATTTAAAGCAACAATTTACAGTCAGCAATTCTACAGCCAAACGAAACAGAGCTATCATAGCCATCACACACCATATGGCAAGGAACTGAAAGACAATGAATTACTCCTTTTCAATGGTTGTGTTCTTCAAATACAGCACACAGCAACAAGAAATCTGCTTAATGGAATACATTACCTTTTCATTTTAGCCTTAGCTAATGACTTTTCAGATACTGCCTTTTGTAAAAAAAAAATATTTAAACTGTTAAAATGAGTACTATGTGAATGATATAAAAAACAATTTGAGATACAGTATTTACTGTATTTCAAAAGGTCAAAGCAATACAGATCACATGTATGTTTTATTTAAGGGAACTAAAACTTTAGACTTTGGAAATTAAGTTTTACATCAGCATCTCAATGAGTTGTGAAATCTTAAATGGCTTCTTATCAATTGGGAAGAACAGAATCAAATCCTGTTACACACTTGGCAAACACACTCCCCAGATGAAATTAACTTAGTCTAAAATAGAAAATCTTCGACTACCAGAAGTCTTTTTTTTTTTTTTTTTTTTAATTGAACTACCTATTCAACAAGCTAATTCAAATAGTTCTACTACTAAAATTATCAAATTATTTGCAACCTTTTTGGAAATGAACTCAACTGTGTATGTTTACAGAACGCTCTCAAAACACTGAGAATATGTGCAGAAACACTGAGTAAATACATGAAGTTGGAACTTTCAGAAAACTCACACCCAAACACAGTGGGAATTTTTCACATTTGCCCAGAAGAGTCTAATATCTCAGCACAGTGACGTTTGTACAAACTGATCTGTGTGTTATGCCACACACTTATGTAAATTACACAATAAATCCTGTAAACACTATGAAGATAAACGCAGATATTTCTCAACTAAATTATGGGTATATCTGTTGTAAAAATGTAATGTGAAATCAGGAGCAATGTTACATAAAGTCCTGAAAGTCACAGCATAAACCTGAGATTTTGGCAGTTTTATCAAAATGTCCTAAATTACTCTGTATGCATCACTAGTTCTCACATTTTACTCACCATGTATATTTGTTTGTCCCAAACAAAGGAAAGTAGACAACTTTGTTTATCCATTAATACATTAAAACAAAAAAATGATTAGGTATTATCAAATTAAATATCATAAATAAAGTGTATTTACAGTATTTTCTAATTATTAGACAACAAAATAATAAATTGTGCAACAAACTTAAACACTCAACATCAAAAATGTGAAGTATTAGTTAAATCTTCACGTATTGATTTTACAAAAAAACTATTAAAATATTTAAAAATTCCCATTTTATCTATCTTAAACAAAGAAATTTCAAAAATGCTTAAGACTATTAAGAGTTATCAATTACACAGGCACTTCACATGTAAACAATCTACAGTACAACTGAAAAAAATATTTGGCACCAACCTAGAAGACTGGAAAAAAACTCAGAGTGTCCTTTTTCCCATTGTATACTGTTCTGTGTAATCACCATACACTCAGACTAAACACTGGCAATGTTGGAAGTGCGTAAGTTACGATCAGGAGTGCAAAAAAAAAAAAAAGAACACAAATATTAAGGTGAGAGTGGAAGTGGATTACATTTAGCAGTCACTGCACTTTTACCATCATACCATCGCTACATTTTTGTTTTACCTTTAAATCAAATGGTTGACCTTAATCATTCAAGCAAGGGGGGGGAGGAGAGGCGTCAGGTTTTGTACTTCTAAATTAATTCAAAAAACATTTCCAATGTAGAAAAAGAAATCCAGCATTTAACTGTAACACTACGAGATGCTAAACGGTAATTTTTAAACTTAAATAACTGGAAAGAGAACCTGATGCTACCAACACCTTTGTGAATCCAATTACAAAAGGAAAAGAATCATTATGGTCTTTTAACATCAGCTGACTCGAAGGTTTTCACGTACAATTCCAAAGTAAGGCTCTCTACAGCATCTGGACAGATATTAGTTTTTGATGGCTTGGATGTTCCTATGTAGGAAGCTGAACTGCTCCAGAGCAATCCAAATCAACATATCAAATGATAAGTTGCCTAGATTCAAAGAAGTCGTGTTACATGGAGGAAAGCTGAGATACTTTCAATGTAGGCAATTCAAGCAGGGCTTGAACAGTGAGTCCAACTTTCACCAGACCCCTTTCCTCCAGTATGTGATGAGGCAAGCAAAGTCTCTCCTGTAAAAATAAAATAGTACATGTATTAAGCTTGATTCACTTTTCACAAGCTAGGTAACAGAAGCATTCTCTCTGAAGTTGCACATACATTAGACATTTAAATAGAACGTCTCTGGCTTTAAATTTTGCATGTAGTTCTCTACTGTGTGCTCAGAAATTAACTGTATCTAAGACATGACTGTTGTATAGTCAAAAAATCCCTTAATTATGCATGCATAAACTAGTAAAAAGAACACTTATTTAAACTATGACATCAGAAGGTACATAAATACTGTGCTAATTTCATAAAGCCAAAGAGTATTTTCAAAAGCAAAGCAAGAAGATCACGTTGGGCACTGCTGGCTCAGTGACCTATTTCCTCCTTTCCCCGATCTGTAGGCACATTACCAATCTTCCCCTTGAGACCTTTCACAAGAGCTGATAGACTGGGTCCTCAGTAATGAATCATTCCTCAAAGACACCTTTTGGTTTCAAAAGGCTCTTGCAGCACACATTGAATACTTTCTCCCTCTTTTAGCTGGTGCTGTATGCAACTCAGAAGGCAAATCTTTGCACTTCCGACTTCTGAAAGGCCAATGGCCTTGTGGAAGATAGAAGCTGTAGTACAGCAGTAACCCAGGGCTTTAAATCCTTTAGTTTTCTTGTTCCACTGAAATGGGGTAAGTGAGTTGTGTGTGTCTCATAGTATGCAGGAAATTATTTGGTCTTCAATTTTTTCCCCTTGCACAAGGAAGTAAGAGGATGGATTTGAAGAATAGGAACATGAATAATGAGCTGCAACTACATTGTGCTAAACCAGTTACCAGTTAGATTACATCTTTCTGTAATCCCAGTCATACATTGAAATTCATGTCAACACAAATTGCTGAACTAAAGACTTTCAAATATTACAACATCATCCTCTTCTTTAGGTCAGCACTCATGGGTTCATCCCATGAGAGCCCATGCATTTGCATGCATTGATTTTTCCTAGATGATTTCTGACAGATCCTCCTGGATCATGGGGAAAGTCCTCCTTTCCCCAGACTCTCTTAACTCCAAGGTCTGGGATTCCCAAGGGACAGTTTCAGCAAAGAGTGAAGCAAAGATGGCATTCAGTAACTCCACCTTCTCAGTGTCCTCCATCACCAGGGCACACATCTCATTCAGCAGCAGACCCACGTTTTCCCTAGTCTTCCCTTAGCTACTGACATACTTAAAGAAGCCTTTCCTGTTGAACTTGACCTCCCTCGCCAGATTTAATTCAAAGTGGGCCTTAGGTTTTCCCTGTAGCATTCCTGCACGCCCTGACAACATTCCTAAGCTCCTCCCAAGCGGCCAGACCTTTTTTCCCACATTCTGTAGACTTTCTTATTCCATTTGAGTTTTTCCAGGAGCTCCTTGCTCATCCATGCAGGTCTTCTGCCACCGTAGCCTGATTTCTCACTCTTAGAAATGCACCAATCTTGAGCTTGGAAGAAGCGGTGCTTAAATGTCAACTGTCTTAGGCCAAACCTTCCAATGCTCTAATCCATGGGATACCTCCAAGCAGGTCCTTGTCAAAGCTCTCTCTTTTGAAGTCTACGGTTGCAATCCTACTTATTGCCTTGTTTCTTCTACGTAAGATCCTGAACACCATCATCTCATGGTTGTCTGCTCCAAGGCTGCCCCCAACCTTCAGATTCCCACACAGTTTTCTTAAATTCATGCCACAGGCCAGAAATAGGGCACAACTTCTTTTCATCTCTTTTAAGTTCCTTGGCCAGCATTATAATCACTACTGCTCCCCAAATTAAGCCCCACTCACCCCTCATTTAAAAAGAGAAAAAAGCCAACTGTAGTATTTACTGACATACTTTCTGTATGATTATATTAATCAATAAAGCAATTACTATACCTGTGGAACGCCCAATTTTTTACAAGCATCCAGAAAGTTTTCAACATTTCTTCGGCACTTTGCCATGCTGAGTTTAGGCTGTAAAGACAGGACGTTAAATTTTTACCACCTATTAGTGAAATATTGTGCATTTCTGATGCAAATTCAGTAATAGCTGCTAAAACACAAACTAGAATACAAGTTACATGAAGACTCAGTAATTTCATAGCAGCTCTTAAATTAAGCTTTGAGTCTTGCTTAATGCCTCTTGAAGAAAAGCTGAGGTGAGGAATGTAGTCAATTAATATGATAAATATGACATGACTTTTTCATCCTGACCTTCAAAAAAAACTTTTTTTCACTTAAGATGCAATAGAAGTGAGACAAATGACTTACCACTGCTGGCGATGGTACATGAATGCTGGCAACAGAGCGTGGCCTTATGTGATTGGCTAAGTGGCAAAGAACTACTCCATCCATCAGTGCTGCTCCAATATCATCTGGCAAAATTACTTTTAACCTTGATTCAAGATTCTATTAAAAAGTCCACAAGTAAGTTACTTTCAACATTAGCTAATTATTCATTTAAATCCAGAGCATACAGTTTTAAAAGGGCATTTTAATACTAAAATAAAGTAAATTGAGTCAATCCACACTTCACTGAGTACAATTATCCTTTTCTCTGCATCACTAAGCTTACATTCCCTTTGCTTTGCTTTTTCTTTTTCTAATTACAAAGCCACATAGCACATACATTGACATAGGCATTCAGCCAGCAACTACCATGAGACACAGCTCTGAAAACTGCATGATAAATCCACTACTCATAATAGGAAAACATAGAATTTAAGGGCAGAAATGTTAGGCTAAATACCTCCACCGCTGTTACTGTGCAGAATGCGTGGGTTGAAATCATATACAAGTTTATTAGAAAAAGAAAAAAAAAAAGGCAACACAACCACTATCAGCGTGACTGATGAAGTCATGATCCCAAAACAAAGCCACTCATGCAAGTGGCAGACAAACAGCAGAGGAGAAGGTGGTGAAGAAGTGCCTGCACTTATGCTGCAAGGTAGAGAGAAAGGAAGTGGGAAATGATGTTCTATCCCATTCCAGCAACAAGCCTTCATTGCTCAGGAAGTGGACCAGACAGGATGGAAAGAGCCTTCACAGAAGTCACGCCTCCAATTAGTATTTGCCCTCAGAAGAAAAGATGCTACTGCACTGTTTATCATTCACAGTAGATATGGTTAACTACAATTGTTAAATATTTTAGAAACAGCACTATACAAAAAAAACAACGTACTGGAAGTCTGAAATTTAGATTCCCTTCAGTATTATACAATTTGTGGCAACTTTCTACACTCACAAAGCGTTTGGCTATTCAGAAGACTACGAGAAGCTTTCTCCAAATTTCAGGTTAAATAGCAGCACACAAAAGCAGACTCACAGTCTCCCTTAGAACCTCAGAAACATACATTTTCACTTATTTCATTTTTTAGCTAAAATAACATTCAGTTCCTGGTTCCTATTTTGGTTGAACCAAAAATAGTACCAATGGAGCTTGTTAGATGAAATTACTTAGGAAGAAATACCACTACAGAGATGTCCTTCTAGAGTCCTAATAATTTGCAGGTCTTTACTACCAAGGTTTAAGTGTGGTACAAAGCAAACTAAATGCACTGCACCTACATAGTAAATGATGGTACATACATTGCGAAGTTGTCTTATTTGTTCCCTTTCTTCCCTTAAATGCTCCATTTTCCTCCTCATTGTAAATCCAGGATCCATTGCTCCATAGTCCTGACGAGATGCACGGCTGAAAGCTATTGAACATTTCTGGAGTTAGTTTTCAGAATTCTGATTTTTTTTTTTTTTTAAAAAAAAAGTAACGAAAATTTTTCTAAAGTTAACAGCAGGGAATAAAGCTACAGAACTTTACAGAACAAACATGCATCAGCATCCTGAAGTAAAAGATTCTATGAAACTTACTTTTCACATAAAACACAAATTATCTCATTCAGGTGCAAGTGTGTTACTTCAAAAATACGGATACTGAACTGACTTCAATAGTCAAATATCTAAGATACATGATTCTATTTGTGCTTCTGCAAGCATACCCTGCAAGCTAGCTTTGGAAGTATTTTCAATGTTTTTACTTTTAATATGGAGACTCAAGACTTAAGGAACAGGACTCCCTAACAGAAATATAACAAAGTATCATTTTGCGCTTCATTTCATTTTTTAGCTAAAATAACATTCAGTTCCTGGTTCCTATTTTGGTTGAACCAAAAATAGTACCAATGGAGCTTGTTAGATGAAATTACTGAGGAAGAAACATCACTATGGAGAACTTACAATGGAGAACTTTTTAGATATATATACAGATGCGCATGTGTTGTCAGACAGTCACAGTGATTGCTTATTAAAGAACTAATTGAAAAGCATGAAATTTCTTATCCAAAAGTTCAGAGTGCTTCTTTGAAAAGCTTGTCTGTTAAATACTCCAACTGCAACTCATTTTATCATCCACCATGTTCAGAAAGTCTTCAAATGACAATTCTATTTTATAGAATACAGGCAAACAAAAAATCCTCTGTAGCAACACCACCATATCCCCGAGTATTTTACCCTATGCATTTGAGGAAAGACTCCAACTACTCACATCTTTAAAACATACTTTGTTTCTAACAATTAGGATTTTAGCAAGAGATGCAACAATTAAAAGTCACAAATTTCTGTAGATGGAACCTCTGCTCTGATCTTACACATAAGACTACATTGTTTGCGTACAGAAAAATATAATACCATCTTACTCACAGCATCTCTGGAAGCACCTAAGAGACATAAGGATCTTGGTTTGTAACCAAGAAACAAAATGCCCCTCAGCATTCCCTTAAGAACTGAGGGAGTGCTACTGTTTTACTGCTGTGAGTTTGCAGTGGCTTCTAGGGAGTCTTCTACTGCATTGAGAAGAAATGTGCTGAGAAGGTTAACAAGCCTCCTAACTCCTATGAGATCTGCACCTTCCTACAGCCTAGGACATGGATAACTCAGAAACCTCTAAATGTGCACAGCCAGGCATGTCCTTGTTTATGTGACTAGCCAATCTCTGGCACAGAAATTTCATGCAACTGCTTACAGATCACAAGTGACTTGAGGACCACTAAGGTGCCACCTGGATGAACTCAGACAGACACACTCTGCTATTGAGGGCTCACAGGTCATTTAGGAGGTCAAATTTCACTATTATGAAGACTCAACGAAATTAAACAGAAGACGTGAGATCATTTTTCCTTAAAAAAAAAAATTGCACAAAGACTGGTCTCTCAAAACATATGTATTAACTGGAGATTGCACAGTGACTGCCAAATTATGTTTTGCATGGTTGACATGAAATATTCTCATGGACACTTGCAAAAAAAAAAAAAAGAGTATAAGTGTGTCTTCCTGGATTTCAGAAGAGTGAAAGTCTGCTTTAGATAATCCAGACTAATGCAGTTGGGGGCATGGCAGTCTTGGAAGAATTGGAGTGCAATAAAGCACTAAGCCATGCAGCTCCCAGCGAAGCTCTGCTCCACACACCCTTTCATAGGACAAATCATAAAAACCTACTTCTCTTGAAACCCTATTGCCTCATCACATCTCAAGAACCATTGCATGCTGTTTCCCTGTTCTTTGACAGTGACTAAACAAGCCGAAAATAAATCAGTGAAATTAAAAAAAAAGCCACTGTGCAGCTTTGGGAACTTTCAATTACTTGACAGCTGCTTTGGCAAACCATGTCTTTTCCAGCACTATGCTTGAGGTAAGTACACTGAGTGAAATGCTGTATTGTGGCCTCCCTTCATGTACATTCCAACTCATGCATCTGGTGTCCTTATTGTCTGTTCCAACCTGGGGAATAAACATCTGTTCCACCATGGTAGCTTACCTGACCTTGGTTTGAGACCAAATGGACCATGAGTGTTACTATCTGTCCTTTCATAATCCTGTCAAAAGAGAGAGAGAGTCAGTTTTCTTCCATCTATTAAAAGAATTAACTTTTGTTCCCATCAAAACAGAGTTTAAATTATTCTTGCCTTAAAAAGTTAGCTCTTCTGCCTAACTGTAAAACACTGCTTTGAAGTGGTCACTATAAAGTAAATACACTAGAAGTAAACATCTTACCAAGAAAGAAAAAGCAGCACCAGATTAATTAAAATCTATTCTAAAACATTTCAAACAACTGCAAACCATTCTGTTAACTGAATTCTAAGCCAGTTGTAAGCTAATGCAAATACTTTCCCTCTGCTTGGGCATTGAATTTTTTAAGAAATGTTTACTTTCCATTATGAAGATCAGTTTTTTCTCATGTCACCATCTAAAAAGAGACGTGCACTCAGAAATATGAGTATGTACATGAAATAACCTTAGTTCAATTCATGTCATTGTGTTTGGGAGATGTTCTACTCATTCCACTCTCTCACGTTCCATTTCAATGTCAGCTGGAAATATTTACCTTTGGTATGACATATTTACGGTTTAGTACAGTACTGCAAATACAGAAAGACTACACAGATCTTAAAAAGGAAAGCAACTGGTGAATAAAGCTGCAAGGCTGTATCACAAAGGTGACAGACAAAATCACAAGGATGAAACTGCTTAAGCAGTGGCAGTACCTCTGGATTCTCTGTGATGTATAGAAAACTCAGCCACAGATTTTACGTGAAATTCTCTGAACAGCTAGTGCATAGGGGAAAACTACACAATATGCCAAATCTGATAAAACTTTACTAATTATTTTCATTAGGAAAAATAATAGAAACAAAATAATATATGCTTCTACATATCAGTCAAAGGAAAAAAAAAAAACCTAGGATAGACCAGATAGTTGCAAAGGTTAAAAAAAAAAAAACAAGTTATGTCTCCAGTTTATCTACTTTTGACCTTCTCTTACAATGAAATATTCCTAATTCTGGTTTTGGTAAACTAGCAGCTTTATATTTGCATGGAAAACCTGGTGACACAAGTAATGTGCACAGAGATGTTTGTCAAATGAAAAACAAAGCCACAAACTTGTACCTCGGACGACACAGGAGACTGTGGGGACACATTAGTATTATCACTGTCTTGCTAAAAAGAAACCAAAGAGATGAAATTATAAAATGAAAATTATGATTTCATAGGAAAACATGAAATTATGAAATATGCAGTACATGAGACGTACAACATTTGTCAAGTATGGCACAAACTGGTAGAAACTGAATTTAAAAACATGTAAGGCAAGGAAACACTGCTCACTCCTTATGTAGAACATTAGTATTACCTTTGTTTGATAGCTGAATTAACTTATTACTGAGGCAAGTAAGCATCCTGCTTTGCCCCAGTACGCCATCTTGGTGGCTTTTTTTCCAAATAGGAGTATAGTATTTATTCTGCTATATTTCTATTATGACTTTGAAACACAAAGTTTGTTTGTACCAACTCAAGCTAACATTACCTTGTTCCATGAATGTGGCTCACAAGTGTTCATAAAAGACAAATTTATCATGTATTTTACACAATTACCATTTCTTACCTCGTCGTTTTCATTTCCACTTGAACTCTTTCTGGAAGATTTATACTGCAAAACACACACAATTATTACTTTTAAATGGAAGTATGGTTTTCATTTCAACTAAATGGCTTGATATCACTCATGTTACTTATTACTAGTGAAACTGCTGAGAAAAAAAATAAAAACATGCTACAGAATCAAAGGAGGAAAAAAGAAAAAGGAACATCTAGTTCCTAGGCTGCTCAAGAACTTCTTCAAGTTGGTGAGAGAACAAGCTCATTTCAGAAATACATTCATAACGTGAATTCTGATCACATATGACACTTGATCCAAGTAGAAAGACCTGAGTAACTGTTACTCTTGAGCATTTTTTGTTAGGAAAAAAAACAAATCCTACATAACCCATAGAAGTTACATAGCTGCTTCTACAGTGAGTCTCTGTAAGATTGATAGATTGGATATATATTGGAATATATTACTTTGGGAGTTGATAAGTCAAAACTTAATTTCCTGTGCCCTGTAGACCTCCACTGCTGAATTCTGTTTCTACAGGCCTTCAGCCAGTTCTGTGTTCAGGCTTTTCCACCATAATTAACCATATCAAAGCTAGTACATAGTAATTCTTTTCCCTTGTGGGTAAGTTAACCAGAATTTCAGCTTAGATGGAGCTGCAATCTAACTAAAAGCTATTCCAGTGAAAATGCATTTTGGTTTATAAAAATTGTCTTAGATGGTTGAGGTTCTTGTAACAATGATACTTGCACAATAATGATGTGAGATACTGGCCAGGCTTCAAAGCCATGCTACAAGAAAATGAGTTTCAATTTCCACAGGCATTTTTCTACCCCTCTGCTGCACCACACAATTGCACAATAAAAACATATAGATTGTATAATAGAGATGCTCTATAAATACTTCTGGATGCTGAGCCAAGTAAATTGTTCCTGCTTTAATAACATCCATTGCAGTAACTTGGCATGTATTCTTAAGATACTCATTCATGTTTGGCAGTACAGACATCATTATTCAACGAGCTTTTTTGCTACGAAAATATGGACACAATATGAATTGTACTTTGGTTTGTTTCTCAGAACAGCCGTGGTGCTTGTTTGTGTTTGGTTGATTTCCCCCCCGCACCACTGTGTGTCATAGAAGAAAGGGTTCATTTCATTTGCTTATTGCCTTGTTTTTGCAAATGAAACTCTCAGTGAGACAGTACTTTTTGTTACTGGTACAACCAGCTCAACTTACTTTTGGGATGTACTTATAGCTGTATGAAACATGATTTCAGGTATCTATCTGCTCCCATCACACATCTCAGAACTATTAGCATTTCAACTTTTTTTTTTTTTTTTGAAGAGATGAGGAATAACTGCTGCAAATCCTGTGTATGGGTAGCTCAAAATATGGATGGTTTAAAGAGTTGAATCAGAGAACTCTGTTTCAGAATTTTCTCCTCCTTCCCCTCAAATACTGCAGAGTGAAATAATTTAAGGAAGCAAACCCTGGAAACAGGTCAGTAGAACTCAAGTTAGGATATAACTCTAAATTCCTAAGGGGCAAAAAATTTTATAGCTTATTTAATCACAAAAATATCTGAGATATACAGCATACTCTATTTTTTCTTAGAACTTAATTTCTTTAAAATTTCCTAGCATTTTATAAAGATCTTTAATGGCAGATATCCAAGCAGCTGATTTCATAATTGACAAATTAAGTTTTAATTCACCCTAGCACTGGACAGGATTATCCTATTCCTCTACCATGTGTGAAAGCAAATTTCATCTGATGCTTCTGTCACTTTGTATGTTCTACAGCTAGCGGACACTGACATCTGGTGACCAATGATACACACTGCAATAGGAAAACCAATACAGAGAAATATGCTCTCTAATAGGCAGTGACAACCAAAACACATCAATCTCTTTTAATCAGACTGCAAGAAAAGGCAGTGTATATTTTCCTTAGACTGCAAAGAAAAAGAAATTCTTCAAATCAGATTCAAATTGAGGAAAAAACAGTGTCTGCAGATTAGCTTGTGCCTTTACAAGAAGACAACTGTAGATTGTTTTCTTTTAATTAAAGAATAAACACTGTCTTTGATGGACTTTTTTTTTCCTTGTTTTCCCCGCACTCTCACATTATCATATCATTACACATTAACATAATACATTTACACATTATTTAACTAAAAAGATTCAAATAAGATTTACAGATTACATGTAAAAATTAGAAGTATGATAGTCTGTTATGTTCTCTTGCTTCTACTCAGTTACATGGTTTCACCTATTCTCAAAAATTTGTATTATCATTTCTTCTATTCACAAAAATTTGTATTGCTTGCAAAGGAGGAAAAGCCCAAGCAACTCAGGAGGAAAAAACAGGAAGTAACCACCATTACCCTGCATTACCTTGAAATACTCTTTTCTGATCTGTTTACTTCTCCTCCTTTCTTCATTCTGCCAAATCACTGGCTGTGTTTCTGGCCAATGCTGCTCATCCATTGAATCCTTCTGGTTTTCCAGTGGCTAGAAAAGTTCAGAAATACTTTTACATTAAAGGTAAATACACCCTGCTTGCATTACCAACAACAACACAAATTTTTATGAACTACAGTTGGCCTCTCACAGTCTAGCTCCTCTTCAAAAAAAAATTGCTTCAAATGCTAAGATAGACTTCATACAGGAAAAACCAACTATGAAAACATTCTTACGAGAATAACATCCTTTTCTGCACTAGCTTAATGTTCACAAGCATGTTAGGATCATAACTTCAAAGAGCCAGTCAGAAGTGTGGTTAGCCACTAGCATATCTGATTTCTCAGTATGACTACTCACTGCACAGGAAGATGATGAATATAAGATTTTTTTTATTTATTTTTTTAATAAAAAAGTTGTGTGCTGTTCTTATGTAAGAGATTATAAACAGCAGTCAACAGTACAAAAATCTCAGAACGTTGCATAACAGAGTACTTTGATAGAGGCAGTTGATGGAGATTTATTCTTAGAATAACAATGAATATGTATGGCTATTCTAAGGAAACCAACAGCAGACAATCTGGAACCATTTCATAACAAGGCACTGAAAAACTACAGTTCCAAAGATTCATTCATATCAGAATATCAAGACATCTAGCCATTGTAAGTAACTGATGGATTAAAATCCAAAATAATTAAGAAGTACTCTTTACAGTTTCACAGCAAAAGATTCAAGGAGGTACACAGAAGTGTAAGATTTACATAAATCATTTAGAAATAGAAAGAGAGAACATTGTAACAAATCAATAAAAAATTTATGCAAATAAATACAACAAATAAACTCACTAGCCTCAAGATCATACAGCTAGTACCATATAGTCTTAAAAAGCCTTGTGTTACATAACTTCAGTCAAATTATCTTGATGTTGATTAACAGTTTTCTATTTTCCACCACAATTATACACATACAGTAATCATGCGTGTAAGCAATCAAATTAACACAAATTTTCTGCAAGAAACAAACAAAATCACTTAAATATGAAGCAAATAAAACTTTTGTGTTTGGATATTTACCTGCCAGCTGTATGAAGACACAGGAGAATTCACTTCATCTGTTGAGACACTAAAAATTAAAATGAGAGGCATTATGAAATTTCATTAAAACATTGTATACTTAAAATCCGAGTTACTTTAAAATATCAAAAAAGTGAACAGTTAAAATGCAATTTCTCTGCAGCACTACAGTATTTTTTGGCTAGCTGCAAACTATGTCACAATGTGGCTAAAAAATATGACCACTTGACCAAAACCTCAAACTGTTCTTCACTCTCCTTTACAGTATACTGACAATGTGTCATCCACCTTACTTCATTCAGTACTTGATCCACATATAGCCCCTTCCTAATAACATTGATTGATATTCAGAAGGTACTAATGAACCTCCATTATTTTCTTCCTTGGAGCAACCATCGAAACATTTGTTCAAAGCCAACAAAACATCTGTTACGTTTGGAAGACTCATACCCCTCATTTCACTGTTAGCTCTATAAAGCTAAGTAGAGGCTTATGCTAACAATAGAAAGGAGAAATATTTTAAGATGGGACAATGAAACAGCAAATTCTCCAAAAAAAAGAAAAACCACTCAAGACAAAGGACAGTACCTGAGCTTATTAAAAGTTCTCAGAAAATAGAAAAGTTTAGATTTGGTGTCACTTTAAAATTTTCTTTCTAAATCCTTGTGTGAAATTCAGTTCTACCAACTTAGCAACAACCATTTCATCCACATTCTTACAGCTAAAGTAGAAAACAGGCTTAGAAGCTGTGCAGTATACCAAAAGCCTAACAGCTGGAGATTTAACACAAAGACCCAGCACTGCGTGCAATTATCGTAAATCCAATGCAGAAAGACACAGGAATTGAAACTTTGTTTCTTAACTTCTGCTACTTTGTATTCCTTTCCCTTCCTTTTCCTTTATGTTTGCCTCAAACCAATACATCTACTTTAAAAAGCTGTTAAGCATAGGAAATTTGTCTGAATCACATCCATTAGGTTGTTAAGTGATTCAGTTGAGAACTGCAGGAACTGCTACAATAAAAAACAGTTCTGCTGTTGATACATATGGATCTATAGCTGCCACATGGTCTATATGCATAAATTCTTTAGGGATATAGCAGTCCTTCTGCTTTCTTTATATGTTCCTCACGCAGTGAGTGACTGGAGTCCCTATATATCAGGGCAATAAGACAAACAGTCTGCAACAACTGCATACCTTGTGCACACACCTGGTTTTGTTGTCGTTTGTTTTTAAAGTAAAAAAAAAAATTCAGAACTGTCTCTGTTTCATGAAGGAAACAGGAAAAGGTAAATGCAACCTTTCCCAGATTATCTGTAATATGAAGCCTGACAGAGCTGTGTGCTACAACAGGTGATAGAATCCCAAACAACAGAAATAATATTGTAAGTAATCAAGGACTGGAAATACAAATGAACAGTAGCTGCAGTATTGTTCATGTAAGTACAGAACACATACACAAAAAGCATGTTAAAAAGGCAGATACCAGATGGAAAGGAGATAGCCAGAATAGGATGCATCACATTGAAAAATCTACACGATATTCCTTCTCTCTTTCAAATAAAGCTTTTCTGATCTGTACCTGAACTGCAGAAAGCAGTTACCACTCCTGTGCTGTCTAGCAACAGCAACAATTTACAACTTTTGTCTACCAGATTCATATCCAAACTGGGTTTGGAATACAAACAAATTCTTTTGAAGGTGCAGATTTTAGAAGACTACAAGGCTGGCAAAAATCCCAAAAGCCATTGTTCAGATGAGTTCTCATTAGGAGGCTGCCAATGAGCTCTCCTCCTTTAGGTGGTAAATTAAAAAAAAAAAGTATTTCTTGAACAAACTAATTTCTAAGAACTGACCCTGGATTTTTTAAGGGACATCTGAAAGCTTGCTAAGTTCTCTCTCACACTATGTGAAACATGATCTTCTGGACTAGAACAGTAGGTGAGACACAATATTTACTATAGAATGTCTAAAATGTCACCAAATGCTTATCTTTAAGGTGACATTTTTCACCACTGAATTGCTCCCTTTATCAAGGCCTGGGAATTAGTTTCTGTACGGTATCAGTCAGGCTCCAAAGAAGAAATTTCCTCTGAAAGAAAAAAGCTTTAAAACAGATTGTGTGCCTAACTTTAATTTCATCCTGAGCTGAAATATTAGGACAAAAGATAGCAATACTGACATAAAATATCAGAATTGAATAAAATATTGAAAACTATGATGAAATAAAGTAGATTAATACCATTTTTCAGACTCCACTGGCTGCTTTGGCCTGTTCCTCGTGCTTACTGAAGCTGAGTGATTAAGAAGCCTATAAAAAGAAATGCATGACATTCAATAGCTCTGTAGTTAAATTTTTCTTAAAACAAACATTACTTTCACAGTACAACTTTTCCTGTAAACAGAAGCTTGAATGCTAAGGTAGCATTTTCCATGAAGTTGGAATATGTATGTGTAGATACAGATATGAAAACCAAGTCCAATCCTGCTTTCATTCAAACCAAGAAAATAGTTTTCAGCTTATGTAACATTCAGTTTTGAATTTTAAGGAATTAAAATTGATCATAATCCCAACCAAAATGAAGACTCCTCTTTTCTCCTTAAATATATACCAGCCCAACTGATCTCACAGCTGTGTGAAGTTACGCTGCCCTCAACACAAAAGGCCCCACTGTTCACTGAAATTAGAAGAGAGAAGATGGTCAAACTAAGACAGGAAACGATGGCCTGAGCACAAGAAATTAGCAGAAGGCAGGAGGGTAGCTGAGTAAGATTGCAAATGCAAAGGAAATGCAGGAAAAGGAGACATGGAAAATGGAGAAAAAGGAGAGCAATGCAAGCTAAGGGAAGTCTAATGAACCAATGGAAATTCCATTTTCCTTAACTCTAAACAATCAAAAATGTCTAAACTTAGCATTATAGACTCAGATTTCTATTTTTAAATTGAGAACAAACAAATACTATGCATCTGCACACACAGAAAGCAGATATGAATGCTTAAAATATTAAAAATACCACATCAATCACGAAGCCTTAAACATTTTCAATTAAGCATCACATTGAAAAATAACTGGAATGATTAATGTTGAGATATTGACACTACAGTTCAATGCTGAATTCACCATGTGCAGGAGGACTGAGATCAGTGTAGATTTACATCAAATTACATAGAGAATTTATTAAGTAATAGGAAAAAAGACTATTCAGTAGGCACTTTCTTTTTATATTTCATTATTATTACAGATGGCAGTAAAACTATGAACCAATCAGACTTCTGATTACTGTCATAACTTTGAGTCCTGTAGTTTAAATCTGTGTGAATCTCAGTTTAATGGGACTGAGGAATTGAGCCTGTAAAACAACTAGACAACCCACAGTCTGCAGCTTGTGCTCCCTATATTTTGTCTTCAGAAACAACTTTAAGGGTACTTTCCAGAATTATACTATGACCAGAAAAGTCTCACCAAAAAATTAATATTCTGAGCACAGGAATACCAACCATCATGCAATAAGCTATTCTACAGTCATTAATTAGTCATTAATTAATTTTTAGAATGAATTTTCATTTGATTTAGCATTGTCTCTTCAACTGAAAACAGTGAGAAATTCGGAGAAAATTTGTAGCGATATATGACCATTAAGATGAACATAAAAGATGTAGAAATCTGAGTCACCCAAACACTCCGATGCAACAGTTTCATCCAATGACTCTATGTAGCAAAGGCTATTTCTTTTTCATAATAATTACTCAAAATATTAGGGAAAACCTGTTCAAAGTAATGCTGAACATCTATAAACTTCTCAGCTAAATGTATTCCATGAAACATTTGTATATTTGATGTTTGAGTTCATAATAAACTAAGTTTTCCTATGATTTAATATATTTAAATACTTTGTAAAAAGAAGAAAACATGCAAACAACCATTTTTTAAGCTTCCATTTGAAAACTAAAGAATATTGATGGGGAAATTCAGTATTTGTCAGATTAGCAATTATTAATCCAGACAGAAATCTGAATTTCCTGTGGTATGAAGAACTTAAGGATTTTTATTTTAAAAAAAATGGTAATGCAAATTAATCTGAATTTAGAAAACTACAGACTACAGAATTCATGGCAAAATAATCTGTTTAGTTGGGACATGAAAATAATCACAGTAGTCAAGATTTTTCTTCCAGGAAATACAATACAAAGTGGAGTATGCAAAAATGAAAGACCAACTAGCTTAAATTCTGAAATTATGCTCTCTTACATGCAATGTTAATAGTGTAGAGTCTAGCAATTGTTCTCATTTATACAATCTATTAAATTCAACTAAAAAAGATTTGAATAGATATCAGTTGAACAACTTACTGATAGTCAAATTGAATCCCTGAGTGAGAACTCACATACTACAACTGCATTAGTACTATAATTTCCTACTTAGGGCTCCCACTATCTACACAAACTGTGCTGTTACAGGAGTAGTGTATAAGCTACTACTCTGAAAGGATTATAAAACATATACAAACTGAAATGTAAAAAGCTCAACAGCACAAACAACAACACCTATTTATATACAAAAATCAACACTGACTCATTTTTCTAGTTGTATGCCATGCAAACATAACATCTGCTCCAAACTGCTCACAAGATGGGAAAGAATTTATAGCAAGTCCAATTATGTTACTGGAAAATATCTTCCAAGGTCTGAGAATTTATAAAGTAAAATCTCTTCTCAACAGTCTTTATGCTTTTATGTTTTAAACAAACACAACATCACAAGGAACGTGAATGAAGCAAACGATGCTAACACTGCTCTAAGGACTGTCACCCCTACATTTAACTTGCAAGAACTATCTTGGATCTATAAGTGCACAAAGACGCTAGAGATCTTTCACAGAGGGGCAAAAATAATGTGGATTTTAAACTCAAGAGGAAGACTCCACTCTTTCAGGAGGAGTCTACTGTCTTGACATACGGCACTGTCATTGTAAGTTGTGCTCTTAAAGGTTCAGACAGTTTCACTGTTCAGTCACTGTTGTCAGGTGAGCACCTATATCTGACGTTCACAAAAACTAAAACAGGCTCATTTGGTACTAAGGAAGATTATTTAAGTTAAGCTATCCTACTCCTGGTCTGTTTCAACAGAAAATATCCAGAGTAAGTTACAGATTTTAATTGATAAGGTAACTAAATCTGAAATCACTCCATTCATCATATACATGTCTGAGCATAACCTACACAGTCCCATTCCAGACCTCTGGTTTCCTGTGAGTTTTGTGCATTAGTTAATGCTTCTTCAGTCATGGCTGACAAATGCAAGTTCTCACCAGTCATGCTACTATGAAAGCAATCACTAAACTCAAGAGGTTTTAAGAGAAAAGTTCTTCTCTGAGGTTCCATACTAGAGCTATTATACATTCAACAACAAGAATGAAGATAAAGCATGTGATAGGGACATAAATACGCTTCTAGTTTGGAGTCATTTAAATGTGCTCTGGTCAGCCATCCAGTTAAATATTTTCCCGAAACTCAAATAACAATAAATACATTGCAATCTATTTTTGCTAACAAAATACCTTAGGCTAACCTAGCCAATTCCTTTTTTCCGTTTTTTTTCTCAAAAAGGCCAGAAGTGTTTCTTTTCTCCACATTTTATCTTAGAAAATCTGAAGCTCCACAAACACTATATACCTTGACGCACGTCCTGCCGCCCTTGTCCTCTGGAAGAGTTTCTCACTGAATGAAGTTCTATAGCTTAATGGCCTTCGTCTGTATTCATATTTCATGCACATCAAAGCCAAAGACGGAAGCAGAACAGGTTGATGGGAGAGGACAGGGAAGTCATTAGCACAGCAAGCAAAAAGAAAAGAACACTGCGTAATATTAAAAGAAAACACTGAACAGGAGCACAATTAGTAAGAAATGATTTTGTGATGCTCACTTTTCTGAGCATTTTGCTTATTCAGACTGTACGTATTTTCCACAAATTCAGAAATATCTTGAATGAACTTCTAAATATTATTCTTATTGCTGTCTATGACAAGAAGCTATAAATCCACAAGTTATGGATTCAAAAATCAAGGCTAAATTACACTTTACTAACTGCAAACAAGTTTCATTTCATATTAGAGATTTTTCATCATATATTTAAAGATACATAAGAAAGCTTTAAACATGAAGTCTAAACTAAGAAATAACATTCAACGAATAACAGTATATATACATGATCAATTCAAGAGCAAAGTAAAACCTTTAACAAGATCAGTGCATTAAGATAGAAAAACATACAACAAATAAAACTTAAGTTGCAGTACATCAGAAGAGGACTGGCTTGGTATTTCAAATGATTAGATAACCAAGAAATACTAAAACTAAGCAGACAAGACACACACATACACACAATATAAACAGTCACCATAAAAGATATATTCTGTTTATTCATATTAGAGAATTTAGAATTATTATTCTTGTTTGCAATAATTCTGATAATAAGAATGAAATATTAATGCTAATGTATTTTTATTTTTTCCTTCCCAATGTGCAACCAAATTCTTAAAGTACACTATGTGGAGTTCTAAGCAAAACGTACCCTTCCCTCTAAGACACTACTACTGTCATATTTAACTGTTATGAAACCCTGTTGAATTTTTAAACATCTGCATTTTATAGTATCAAGGTATGAATTTCTGTAAAGGCTTCATGAGTATTGCAGCTATCTTAAAAGAAAAACAGTAGTGCAGAATGTTATCATTGCACAGAAATTCAAGAGAAACTCAGCCAGCATGAAGCTGAATCTACTGCTGTGGGGCAATGAAACACTAATGAACTATTGCAGTTGGATGGGCTACTATTTACTGCAAGTTTCATCTTTCAGGAGAGGGCTTAATCTCTCCTACATATCTCACTGGTAATCTGCCTGCTTGCCTTAGGAACCAGAGAGAACAGTTTCTATCCTAGCCTGGCTCATATCCTATGCAACTCCAGATATACTTCCCTGCTCTTTACAAGACACAGTTGCTAACTCGTTCTACTGCATTAGTTTAGTCTGTCTCTTGTTCTATTTTTTTTCAATAATTGTTCTGTTGTGATGTCAATGTGAAGTGAAGAAAGTCAGGCAGCTCACCAGGGGGAATTTACCTATTCAAACCCCATATATATACACGCTGTCATTTGAGACAGAATTACATGTGAATCAATTTCCCACTCAGTCAACAGGAAACGTATATCACATCAGGCTGAACAGAGGCAGTGTCACCTAAATTACCTTCTATTGTAACAAAAATAACCAGTTGCACATAAATTGTGTGGGGGTTACCTAAAATTGCACAAACTAAGACAGAGTCATTTAAACATCTCAACACGTTAAATGTAGATAATAGTCTTCTGATCATGCTTGCTTAAGTATCTTGCTCTGAAAAAAAAAAGCTACCATACAAACCATAGAAGTCAAGACATTTTCACATTCATCTCTTCCTCTCCATACGAGCCATATCACTCCTTTATGACAGCAATTTAATGAAAAGAAAGATGGGATACGTCTATTCCTTCAACTGTTCAAATGGACAAAACTGTTCTCAAAATGAAGAGCTCTTAGGTGCAAGCCAGGCTAAAGAATACGTTAATTGCAACACAATATTGTTAATACCTGTGTTTTTGTTCTTGCTGCAGTAACTGAGCTGCTATTTTTCTCAAGTCAGTCACTTCTTTGATTTCATCATCTTCTTCAGTCAGTAGCTGTTCCTTCTGAAGTCTGAAGAATTAAACATTAGTGATCTCCCTGACTTAGTAAAGCAAGGCACAGAAACAGCTACATTAGTGGACAAGAAGCAG